>CM076571.1:571356314-571536198 GCA_034641835.2 Pinus albicaulis
AACATTGAGCAACATGATATAAGTGTATTGGATAGCCCTTGTACATGTTATACAATGGATCTTTTGCAGTTAGGAAACAAGGTCATAAGTAATAGCTTGGGTAGGTTTTTGCAAACTGAGAAATTTGAAACTTTCTTGGAATTCACATTGATCATAAGAAAACTGATAGTGAAGTCATTTTATTATGTTAGACATGATCTTCAAATTTACATTTAGATTTCAAAAAACTAGATATGGATATTGTTGATGTTGGAGAGGTTAGTTCAGGAAGCAGGTCAAGCATTGAATATTTTCCCAGTTTTCAAATTTTAGGCAGTCCATCCTTCCAAATATTTGATCGTAATTTTAAACAGATTGCAATCTCCATTAAACATGATGCAATTGATCTAACTGAGTGCACCTCTTCTATTGATTTTACACTACTTTCTCGACAAAGTGACTCTGAAAAAGAGTGGGAATTTTTGTTTTGGAGGAAAATATAGATTGCTTGGTTGGTTTGTTTCTTCGAGAGAGTATGTAGCAGCAGGGCATCTAGGTGTTGTTGGTAATGGCAGTTTCTAAGTATTCTGTAAAATATTTGGTTTTTTAAAAGATTCAACCAAAACTCTCATTTGTGATGTGTGAGGAAGCCTTTCACATGTCATTTTGTAGTCCTAAAATAAAATCAGTACTTGTTAAATATCAATGTCATGCCAATATTGCAAAAAGAAAGAGGAAGAGAAGAGAAAATAAGTGCCTTATTATACACAAAATTTCTCAATGTATGCTTAATGAAAGCGGTTCAAAATCAGAAAAATATGCTAAAGATAAAGCTGATTTTTTCTGGCATGTGTTAGAAGATAACCAACCTTACATAACTCAAGCTTGAATTGGAAAGGCATTTCAGGTAGATGCTTCAGATTGGACTGGAAAGGTTCAAGATGATGCGGAGAGCTTGTTTCCGGGAGAGCCCCTTGAAATGGAGGGTGCACAACAGAAGTTGATGAATTAAGTATGGTCCAATGGTTGGAAACATGTTCTACCATTTTTTCCTAGCTTAATAGAAAACTGACTTCAGTGTCAGAATTGGGGAAGGATTACCATGTCCACATGACCAGAGGTAAAATAACCTAATTTTTGGAAAAGGGCGTGGTTTTCTGGAATATTTTCCATTCTAATTGTGCAGTACCCCAAAAATTTGCAACAAAAGAAATTTTTTGGGCATTTGAAAGAAACTGAGATGGCAACACAATTCCTCAAAATTAATAATTCCATATTTGCCAGTTGGTGGAACGGAGAAGTTGGGATGGGCGATTTGGGAATTTCTAGGATTAAAACAGGAAGCAGATGAACAATTACAATGGATTTAGGCTCTCCAACCTGCTCAAGAGTTAATAGAGAATCTAGGGGCCCAAAATGAGAACTCCCTGGTTTTTGGAGCAAGTGGTGTTTGGGCCCCTCCCCTAGCGGTTGATTTTTCAAAACATTTAGGGACCCTGAAATGCATGGTAAGACGACACGTGGCAAAATGTTCCTTCATAAAAGAAATACTTGAAATTTGGGAATCCATTCATGCCTTCCACACCCAGCTCGAAACAAGTGATGGGGGATGTTGTGAAACCAACTCCAAAAATAGAAGAAAAGATATATCAACGCCTTAGAAATAAGCCACTTCGAGGGGGAAACCTCCAATACATTACATGAATGAACAATTCTTGAATGATACAAATGAACAAAACCTCCTTCTATATATAGGAGTCCATGGGGCCATAATATAATCCTAGTGGGGCCACAATGTAATCCTAGCCGACCTAACAATAATAATGTAAGGGCACAATAATAACAATATGGGGGTTACGGGGGTACAATAATAACAATAAGGGGGGCTACACTAACATAATAAGGGGCTATACTATTAATATAGGGACTTAACATGCCCCTCTCCTTCAAACAAGTGTTGTCCTCAACGCTTGATTATTTCTTGATGCTTCTGTATAAAATTCTCATCCTCCCATGTGGAATCTTCTATATGAAAGTTCTTCCACTTGCTGAGATACCCTGAAATTGATCGTACTTGTCAAGTTCTTGTTTCTGTGACTGCTTCAGAACTTCTTTCGATGTGATGTTGATCTTCCTGTTGTTTCATTAGATTCTGCACCAAAGTTAGGTTATCCTTTGAGAGTTGGAGAACTTGTTGTTGATGCTCAATGTGATCTTCCACTAATTTATCATCCATATTAGCTATTATTTGATCCTTAAAACCATCCAACTTAGCCTCAATTTTTTCTTTTAAACCATCTATGTCATCTTCGGTTGCTCTTCGTAAGATCGAAATTTGTTGCACTTGGTACCGTAATTTTGATATCTCATACTGCAATTATTCCTCTTCATACGACAGAGTATAACTTTTTGAGGGATTAATGGGTAAATTATTTTTTGGAGGAATTATAGAACCCAATACTGATAAAAATTCTAAAATATGCCCTTGGAATCACTTCAAACTGCTTTTTCAAACAAACGTTATGCAATTTTAAAAACCAAATACACACCTTTTTCTTGCTTTTGAGGAGCTCGATATTGAAACTGATTTATATTTGTGATTTAAGATCTTCAATATTTGAAATTTGGCACTGGGGTAGCCCTCTGAATTCTCTTTCGAATGCCACAGGTATGACCTGATTTGGATTCTTGAAGACAAAGTTGTGCCCAATCTCCTACGATGACCTAATTATGGACTGGTTCAATAGAGAGAACTCGTACGACCTACCACGTGTCACTTTTTACTCCTTCAGCTCTAAAATTGATATAAAAGAAACTAAAATCCGTGTACTTGTTGCCAATTTTTACAGAATTCCAATCCGATGCTCACAGAGAGAGTTATGAATGTTTTCCCACGATCACCTCTTTGAGATGAAATTTGGGAGCCTGAAAAAGACCTAACTTCTACAGATTATATCTCCAATAATATTGTGAACCAAGCTCTAAAATTGTGTGAGGATGTTCCTCAGGATTTCAGCTTCGCACTCTAAAAATTTCAGCTTCTGAACCATCGTAGAAAAAAATTTATAGTGAAAATTCCGCGATGACCTGTTTAGGTGAAATTTAGGAGCCTCCAAAAAGCCCTAACTTCCACAGATCATATCTTCGAAAATATTGCGAACCAAGCTCTATAATTTTTCAATGTTTTTCCTCAGGATTTTGGCTTCGCACTCTAAAAATTTTAGCTTCTGAACCTTCGTAGAAAAAAAAAATTATAGCAAAAATGACGCGATGACCTATTTAGGTGAAATTCAGGAGTCTGCAAAAATCCCTAACTTCCACAAATCATATCTCTGAAAATATTGCGAACCAAGCTCTAAAATTTTGCAATAATGTTCCTCAGGATTGTTTCTTTGCACTCTAAAAATTTCAGATTCTGAACCTTCATAGAAAAAAATTTATTGTGAAATTACCACGATGACCTGTTTGGAGCAGCAAAACCCTAGAATCCAAACCTCTGATACCAAATGTTGTGAAAGCATCTCCAAAAATAGAAGAAAAGAGATATCAACGCCTTAGAAATAAGGCACATTGAGGGGGCAACCTCCTATACATTACATGAATGAACAATTCTTGAATGATACAAATGACCAAAACCTCCTTCTATATATAGGAGTCCATGGGGCCACAATGTAATCCTAGCCAACCTAACAATAATAATGTAAGGGCACAATAATAACAATATGGGGGTTACAGGGGTACAACAATAACAATAAGGGGGGCTACACTAACATAATAAGGGTCTACACTATTAATATAGGGATTTAACAAGGGACCTAAATATACATCCCTTTCAACACTAGTTTACTTTGTTATGGTCACATTCTCACTAGCATAATTAAAACATAATCACCCACTATCAAATTACAAGAGGGCACCATATGATCAGGAGGTTTGAATGGGATTGCCACGGTTAATGATGATGTTGTTTTTTAATCACGTTTACGAGGCCAAGCCAAGTAGCTTATGGGACCCACGGGTAGTCAATAAAGAAAAGCCTGTATAGCTCAAAACACATCACCTATTTTTATTTTTATTTTTAATCTTTGAATTTTTACTTGATGAGGGAAAATATGATTCTTATTATTATTATTTTTATTAAATTATTCAAATTGTTCAGTCTCAATATAATTGATCTAGATATGTATGTATGTAATCTTAAAATTCCATGATGTAATCTTATTTCTTCTCTACCACATGAGTGTAATAATTACACATTTTGTCTGCCTATTCCTTTTTAGCTATCATTCATCTTCTCGTTTCACATATAAATTGATATAAAATATTTTTTATGTAAGTGATTAATATTTTAATTTTTTATTTTATTTCCATTCCTAGGTAGGTCTTTTGTGTATGGTCATTGCAGAGAGAGGCTCTCTATGGCCCAACATAGGGCATGTTATCACTCTAATAATTCTTAAGTTGTGAGATTTTGATTTAAAGTCTAAGAACACTAGAGGTAACCACAAACCAAATTTTAAACTCTAGGATCTAGCCTTCCTAAGGATCAGATAGGGCTCTCTCTTTAAGATTTAAATTTGTTTTAATTATAAGATATTAGGCTAGTTATGATTGTGCAATTTGGTTTTGATTTGGTTTGGTTTGGTGGGAAAAATCACTTAATGAGATGGATAGTGGGAAATATGTTTGTCCATTGGGCTAAGGAGTAAAAAGTCAAGAAAATAGAACTAGGATCAAGGTCAAAAGTCAAATGTTTTCAGGGCAAGATAGATAAGTCTTTGAAGATCTTGCAAGGTTGTTTTGGTGAAGTGGTTTGATCGGGATAAATAGCAATGAAGGATTCTTTGATCTGGATAAGGAAGGAGTAGTCAGAAGGTCATTCAACAGAGGGAGAAATTAAGGGTTCCCTACTCTGGAAATCAGCAGAAAACATAGAAATGATAAATAGTAAAGACATGGTGCATTTAACAAATCCTGTAATAATACTCCTGTTTTATCATTCAAATTTAGAATACATAATGGATGCATGAAAACATGAGAAGATAAAAAATGTCAAGTAGAAATTACTTCACTTCAATGGCTCATCACATGAATCCTGAAATATGATGCTAGATGATTTGATCCAGTCTGCTACTTGAAATTTGCAACAAAAAGCTTCCAAGTCCAACAAAAATGACTATATAAATCTTCAGCAATTTATTCCACAACAATACTTCAAAGAGTGAAGTATTTATACAAAATTGTTTACAAAATATCCTAGAATTCTTCTAGGAATTATCTAAGGAAAAATAAAATAGCTTTACAACAAAATAGTGATAGTTTCTTAACAAATCAGCAAGCTATCCTATTTATCCAAATAAAATAGAAAATTGTTTGTGGATTAGGTGCAGCTGGCTGCCTTGGTGTTCTTTTTGCTGGCAAAGATATTTCAAATCTGTTTTGAAATATTATCTCTTTATCTTATACTCTTTCACTTTGATACTCTTTAACTCTGATGCTCTTTAACCTCTGTAAAAACTTCTTTACTGCTATAATAAATTCTGTTTTGACTGTGAAAAATTCAGCCAAATTTTTTAGCCTTTTTTCTGCACTTTGAATTTTACAGTAAGTCAGTGAGTGATTGCCAAGCTTCATCATTAGGAATTTGTATCTTTTTCAACCTCTTGAAGTTTTCATCCGCCTCAGTGTATCTAGAAAATGTTGGTTTTATGAAAAATGAGTGTTTTATCTCATGCTGTAGATAGAACAAGTCTTCAAAACTTATGAGTAAGACCTTCCCTGTAGGAATACCTTGTCCATCTGTCTTGTTCGCATGCTCTTTAGCATACTCTCTGATTTTATAATTGTAGTCCTCCTGTGGCATGAGTTTATCATTAATGACCAAATTGTTAGGCAAACTTCTTTGCCTCAAATTTTCAAATTTAACCATAAACTTGGGTATGGCTATGTTCATGTTTTCACATTTATGTTCAAGTTGTTTCATCGGATTCTTCTTTGAAATGATTTTCCTTATTTCAAGGATTATCTCTGTCCTATCAGTGATTTCTATTTCTTCCAACTCTTGCTTGTTTTTACTGTTGAGAAACTTTATCAATTCTATGGCTTGCTCAGGTTTGTCACCTAGCTCATCTTTTGTTTTCTGAATCTCTACTTATGCTGCCTTCAGTAAATCCCTATGTTCATATATAGCCTGGATTGATGGCTTCAACGATTTTACTCCATTAGTGATTCTTTACATAAGAAATTGGCTCTTTCAAGGTCAAATATTTTTGTATATTTTTCAACTTAGCATTTAACCTATTAGCTCTTTGTTCATGAGTTTTAGCATTGATTTGAGCTATCTTTTTGGTGTCTTCAAGATTGTCAATCACTTTTTTCAATATGTTAATCTCATTTGTTTGAAGTGACATTTCTTCCATGGCATTTACTAGTTTACTAGCCTCATATGTTGGCTGCATTGTTGATGTAGAAGACTCTATGGCTAAAGTTGTGGATGACGTCACTGGCACTGTAGTAGCCAGTGGTGCTTTTGGTGCCAACTCTTCTGCCAGAGTTGAAGGCACAACAATAGTAACCATGGGAATTACTGTAGGAGTTTCCTGTGCTTTTGTAGTTTCTCTTTTATGGACAAGCTTGTCCATTTGGATCTCCATCTCTTTTATCTGTCCTGTTAATTGAACAATTAAATTCATCATGTCATCCTTATGGCTTTTCTCTTGTACTATTTCTTTGGCCTGTGAATGTTCAATTGGTGGAAGCTTAAGCTGTTTCCTCAATGCTGCAATATCTTCATTCTTCTTCTTCACTAACTATTCTGCTGCTTTAACATTTGCAGGTTCATATCCTACTTGGATAACCAACTCTTCTAAAGACTTAATTCTAAGATCTTTAGCATATGATGAGGCTTTGTCAACTTTCATTTGATCTCTCATTTTTATGATTGTATTCTGAAGTTTTTTTACACTCATAGCATTGGTAGTTACAGTAGAATATAACATCTCTAAACTTTGCCTATGAAACTCAATCTGATTTAGTGCATGAATACTTTCTATTGGCACTTCAAGATCAATTTGCTTGTAGTCTGCAACTATCTTAGGAGTCTTGACTGTTGGTTGAAGCAATGACATAATCAACCTTTTGTTTGAGTAATCTAAAGCTGATAAAAGTCTATTTTGAATGCTTTGTGTTTGCTTCAAATATTGAGAATAAATCTCATTCTTGATTTCTTCATTCTTTGTCTTAATATGTTTATATTTTTCCCTGATATCAAGATCTTTTTCTTCTGTTGTCTATGAGGAAGATGCCTCCAAATTATGCTGTTTTTATATGACCTGAGTGTTTGAATTATCAGTATTTCCTTCATTTAAAATATTTTTTGCTGGCTCATTTGTATTGACTGTATCAACATCTTTATTTGTCACTGGAACATCTGTGTCTTCTACTTCTATGGTCACTTTTCCTTTATCAACTGAATTGACTTTAGGATTTTTATTGTATCTAATTTTAAAACTTGTCTCAGTTGTTGTCTTAGCAGTATATGTACCTTCTTCTCTAACTCTCTTTGTAGCTTTTTCTCCCTGATTTGAAGTTTGCAAGGTGTGACTAGTATCACCTTTTTTAACTGCATCTACCAAAGTGTTTTCTAGCCACTGAGTTTGATTGAAATATTGTTCAATCTCTGGTTTTTTCTCATGAATATAAGGTGTTAGTTTGCACTTAACTCTCATTTTTCTTAATATCCCTTGTGGATCATAGTTCCATGACAAGCTTTCTTCAAATCTGTACTCAAGTAATTGTTTTGTTGCTTCTTGTTCCGCATCTCTGTGATTACAAATAAATGGCCCCACCTGATTCTTCAACTTAAATTGGGTCTTCTTCTTGGCTGCTAGGAAGTTGATAGAATCAGAATTTAATATTTTCCTGATATACTCCAAGGCAAAGACTCTCATTGGTACATATTTAGGTAGTTTGTAGGGTGACAGATTGGACCCAAAAACTCTAATTTTTGTATGTTTCTCATATAAGTACCAATCACCAGTTTTAGTATGCTCTGATAGCTATAGAATTTTCTTCATTTCATCACTGATTCTTGGCTGTTCTATGTTGGTCAACATATTTATCAATGGATGTACAAAATTATCTATAAACTCTGCATAATTAAATTCCGAGGACTCTTTTATGATCAAAGAAGTCCAAAAGATGACTGAAAGTTGATTTTCTTCTATATCAAGCTTCTGGAGGGTCATTAGAAACTTGTCTACTTGAAAATACAAGAACATATGGAAGAGAAAGGATGTATATCTAAATACTCCTTCAGTTGGCAATTTGACCAGATCATGGACATTATCAGCTATATACTCAACATAATTGAAAATTACAGAGGGAGGTTGTCCTGGTGTAAAATTAAATAGGAAACCTAGGATTTATTCATTAGTATGCTCATATATAAAGTATCATAGGATAAATGACAACATGGAAATTACATGCCTAGACCCTTCTGGAAATTTTGAAGTAGAATATGGAGGCTTGATTTGTGGAATTCCAACATGTAAAGGCATGAACACTTGAAAAATATGAAACTTTTTGGGAAAATCAAGACCAATTTACAACTTTGTAAGTTCTTCGATTGACAAAGGAACTGCTTTGGGATCATGTTTGAGTTGTAACATCTGGTCTATGGACTCAACAGTAATTGTAAACAGTACCTCTTTGTTTGCATTCATCATTACTCTATGTTCAGGTGAATAATAACTTTGACACAACCTAATAACCTCTGGACATTGATAAGTGACTGGAACAACATACTTGGGTAGGTTTGATTCCCAAATTTGGACTTCTTCAACCTAATCTAAGGATTTTTCATAACTCCAGCAGTGGAGGTCTAACAAATTAAATTCAACAATTGGATCTTCTATCTTATAGTCCACATCTGCTAAGGGTGTGTGTTCAATGTCTACAACAGGAGGTTGTAGAGGATTTAAAATGATTGCAGTCTTGGAGGACATAGCTAGATTGGATTTTGACATTTTTTAGGCTTTCTGGATAACTGAAACTATGTTTTTAGGCTTTCTGGATTCTTTTGTAAGATTAAATTGTTTACAGAAGTGTTTCTTGACTTTTATAGAGGTTCTTTGGATAAAATAAGCACAACTTTGTTCCTTCCTTGGATTTCAACCTTAAATTTTGGTTTTCAACTGGATTTCAGACTCTCAAAGGTTTATGAAATAAGAAACAAGGGTTTCTTATACTTCTTTAAATGAATTTTGGGCTAAAATCGATTGAAATTGGGCGCAGAGGTTTGGGGTTACCTGCACAGGATTTCTGGGTAATATTGGAGTCTTTTAAAGTCTACAAAGGCTAAAATAAACTTGATTTTTCCTTTAAAACTGAATGCAGTATTTAAAACAGGGTTTAATCAAATTTTAACAGGAATTTAGCTATTTTTGGGCAAGTAGAAACTTTCTTTGGGTAAATATGCTTTTACTGGGATCAATTCTTTTTAGACAATTCTTTTCAAATGATAATAGGCTTGAATTTATCGGAAAATACCTGTTTGTGCATGTATTGGTCGTTTAAATAGGTTCTGAGTTGTTTTGGACAGGTCCTGATAGCTTTTAAAGGTTTCTGGTGATTTTTGGAAGCAATTTGGGACTTCCAACAATCTTTGACAGCAAATGTAGGTTTTTTCTACTTTTCTGGGCATATAATAGTGTCCAGGGTTCTTTCTTCTCAGTCGGGAGGATGAATACCAGTAAATAATGCAGGAAAAGGGTTGAATGACGCAATTTAGAGGTTTATTGAATGTTTTTGGTCTAAATTAGCCTGCATTAAATGGTGGTCACATCGAACAAAGGACGGTTTTGGTCTTCTAAGGCAAAAACCATCGGTGGTTTATCGCGTTGGATTTGGGTGGTATGTGGTTTTGGTTGGATCAAATGCGATCCAATAGGACTTGACTATGTGGAGGAGGGAGAAAGAGGTAAAACCACCTATTTCATGTAGTTTGAAATATGTTTTGGTCGCACAGTTTAATTTGTGATATGGCCTTTGGATCATCGGATTTGGGAGGGCCAATGCGAATGGCTGAGATTAGTTCTTGAGTTGCTCGGCGATAGGAGGTGGGGTCCAAGGTTTGTATTTATGCGGCGGGGTAGATTTTTATATTAATAACGTATGTTTTTTAATATAAAAATAAAATGTTTAATTTAAGGTTGGCGAGGCATATTTCATAGCATATAAAGAATTTAACCAATGTTTTCATAACCAATGGTTCAGGACGTGTTATATGGTAAATAAAACCTTTTTGAATGTTTTAATCACCAATGTCGCAGGTTTATAATATATATGGAGTATTAAGCATTTTAACAAGTGTTTTAAAACCATAGGGAGCGGGGTTAAACTGTATAATATGTTTAAACCTATGGGGAATATGGCGGGGGTTTATTTAGCATGTGGGATAAATAAACCATAGGTTTAACTTAAAATAAGTGGGTTTTTTTTGGATATTTACATATAAAGAAATTAATAGTATACGGGAAGGGTTATTATATAAGGAATTAATAATTTAGGTTAGAAATTAATATGAAATGGAAATATAATGAATGAAATGAATTCAAATACATAGTATTTAAACTAAGTAAAGTGTAAAATAGACAATTAAGCATAATCTGTCCCATTTTGATTTTTTACACATAAACTTAGGATAAAATACATTTTGTAGGTTTTTCGAGTGTTTTTTGAATGAAAATGAAATTAATCAAGGGGTTTTTTACTTTTCTAAGAAAAGATGGTGTTTTACTCAGGAAAAGGGATCATAGTTTTGGAAAAGGGTGAATATGCTGATGAAATGGGTTTTATGTAGGGAATCCAATATTTTAACCAATCAGTCATTAAGCCTTGGGTCTGGTCCCAACAAAAGTTAGAGAAATTCTCTGAGCCTCTTTGACTGAAGGTTTTAGAATACTGGGTCATTTTGGGGGAGGGGAAATTAGTAATGTTTTCCCGATAATACTTTATTACATGTCTTGCACAACTACTTTCTACCTACCTATCATTATTCTAACATTTTTTCTACTTCATTTTCATGGGTGCATTTAAGCTTGCAACCCTAAATCCATTTTTCTTTTAAAGCATAAATATATCTAAGTCTAACCTTATTTCATTCGAGGGCTCAGATTAAAATGTTGAGCTCCTCATTTATTCTCTAATTATCTACTGATTTGTCAAGTTTAAACTGTTTGACATATCTTTATTCTCTATCTAAAACATGAAAAGTTAACATTAAGTTTTTTAACTGATCATGGATTATGGCTTTTTGGACAATCTGTACATAATCATTATTCTAGCAGTAAAATTAAATAGTAGTGGCATTTTGATTTGCTCACTTTCAGGTATTATTTTATCTCTTTTTCTTTTGGGGTCTACTCTTTTCTAAGTCCTTTGATATTTCTTTTAAAACTTTTACTCTCTTTTCATTTTTTATTTTTTTATTTTTCAAACATGGGAAAATAACTTGTAGAAAGCAAGGTATGTACATATTTACAAGACTATCAAAGTCAATTCAAATATTATGAATCCTGTTATTATAGGACCCTAACAGGGCACATGTGTAGATGTAATGTAAGAAAGTTTGTAAATATTTTGTATTGCAGGCTTAATTGTAATCAATATATTTGTAATAATTAATATATTTGCAATAATTATCCTTTTCTTAACCCACATTTATATTTACGAACACTAAAAAAAAGGTATGGTAAATAAATAAAAACATAAATGAACCAGAGGTATGGTAAATAAATATAAATATAAATAAACTAGAGATATTGTAAATAAATAAAACCTCTTTTTATATTTACTTCATTAACCTCCTTATATATATTTAGGAAAACTCAAAAAAACAGTTTTATTTAAGTGAAGCCTATGGGCCAAATACCATGGAACAAATTATGACTAATACCATGGGCCAAATACCATGGAACAAATTATGTATGGTAAATAAATAAATACTAGAAATTGTACCAGATATTGCAAAGGAAACGCCCTAAGGCATAAGGCATGAATTCGAGAAGCATTGTGACATATAAAAAATTATTGAAGATAAAAATTAGTAAACAAAATGTCATTCAAGGTATAATAAATAACTTACATTATTTCAAATTAATAGATTCTATAACTTTTCCAACATATATTTCCTCTTAATCTTATAACTTTACCAACTCAAAACTACCCAACAAAAATTAATTAAAAAAAAAAAAAAACAATAACAATGAACTACCCCCAAGGCCCAGTGAAGTAATGCAATGTGTAGAATGTGCATTTGAAACAAGAATGAGGGTGGTCAAATTGCAATGCTAATATACCCTCTCTAAAATTATGCTTGTTACAATTTCCAAATGCGCATCAATACCTATCCAAGAACTCCTATTGAGTAAAACTAGATCATTTCAACCAAAGTGGATGATGAAATCTGGTGCCTCAACTGTACTTGATGTGAGTGCGATGTGAATGTGAGGAGAATATGACGAAAAAACTATTAATGTAATTCATTATCAACTCAATAGAATTAATAAGAGGTAAGAGGTTGTTTTCCCACTTGTAATTGCTCTCGTGAATAATGCAGTATGCCACGTTTTGATGGTCTAGATGAGAGTTCATATTGTTTACTTTTATTCATTCAATTATGAATATATATGTGATATTGGACATATTTAAAAAGGAATAACTAGAAGGCCACCATGCAACAACTAAATGCGCCAACAAACTTTGGCATATAATAACAAATACTCATCAATTTCCATTTGTCTTTCCTTACTAATTTTTTTTTTTTTCTTGTTCAGACTAATCCTAATTTTTTCCACTTTTTCTCCTCCCATGCCACCCACGGGTTTCGAACCGGTGACCTTACAGAAGGGAGTGCCTTAACAGTGCACCCCATCACCGACTGTTCTACACCACGTGGGCTTGTCTTTCCTTACTAATTGCGGAGTACATAGAAAGTGAATTGTTTCGGCCTTACACAAATGATTCTTATCCCATAACCTTGTCCTAACAACTACACCATCACCTGAAAATTTCCAAAAAATAGAGAACAAATAGGAAATCAAATCAGAGGGATCTTCAAGAAGAGAGAATAGTATTAGGGACAAGAAGGCATACAAACTTATTAAATAAGCACCATTATGTTGACTTGAACAACTGGATTCACACATAATGTTGAAAAAGCCATCAGATGCACCACTGCTAAAGTAAGTAAATGGTTGACTGCTTGAGAGACTCGTGCTAAAGTAAGAAAGTGATCAATTTTTGGAGGATCTATCACCTACTAATTAGGGAGGACTAGGAGACACTGCTGGCCTCTAAAACTGTATTACCAGTAGGTGAATATCTCCTACCATATGAAGCTAAGGTGAATAATCCCTACCATCTGAAGCTAAGGTGAATAATCCCCTGATGGAGAAATTTGGATAAATTGGAAGATTCGATCTTGTGCATATAGGTTTCTCTTTACAAAGACCTGGATCAGTGGGAAGGAGGGTGTCTTATGTGATTGTAAAAAGTGCCTGGACAGAGACACTATTGCAAGGGTCTCATGGGTGGAGGTAAAGGTCTCCTCAATATCTCATGAATCTACATACTGAGGTGGCGTTGCTCTCTGCCTGTAACTTATTGCTTCTGTGTGTGAGCTCCACAAAGGAGGGAGGTGATCATCCTATTGTGTGGGTTGATGGGAGTTATTCTAAGGCTCCTCCATTTGAGTCTGTTGTGGGTGGAAAAGCCGAGAAGTCGAATTGTGCCCTAAGTAGATGAATTTACAACATCAACGCTTCTTTATTCAACATAACAGAAAATCTATTGTTTCAAGTGATACTGTTGTTGAAGTCATATAAGGAAGCCTTTGTTGCCTGCATATTAGATAAAACCTTTATACAGTGCAAAACTTTGTAGTGATATCTTTTGCTAATATTTGAAGTGTTTTCTTCCACTTCTAACATCCACATCTACAATGCATATAACCTATAAAATTCTAGTATAACTTCATACATTGTGGTGCTCTCTCTAAAAAAGGTTTTGAGAAATCCCTAAGCTCATAAACATTTCCTCAATGAAAAATATCGTCTCTGCATCTGAAATAATTTTAACATGAATAGTTTTCCTTCCCATAAAACATATCGATCCCTAATTTTTTTACCATATTCTTCATCTCATGGATCTATTTGTAGAGTAGTAGGGAGTTCTAATAATGATATAGAATCTAGATTTGCGCGATAGTATTTTTTATAGAGTTTTATCTTCATGGATTTTGTGTAATGGGCCTCTTTAAATTTGAATATTCTATTGCCTTCATGATCACTCATCAAACTCATCACCACTACTACACATGGGATCATCACCATGAGATACATAAAAATCATTTGGCTCAGAGTCCGAGGACTCCTCAAACTCCTCTCCAACCTCAATATCATTGCTAGTAGTAGCATGAGAAACAACACTACACTTAGCATAACTAGAAGAACACGTTTTCCAAACTGCACAAGAACTACTTCCCTCACGAGTCACCATGTGTCATGCTTGGTCTTGGTGGTTTTCTTCCTTCAACTCCTGGTTCAACTAATATATCATCATTGGAACTAACACCCCCAACTCCACTATATAATGATTCACCATTTTGTACTAGTGATTCGCCATTTGTACTGGTGATTCACCATGATTTTACAGGATAATATAATATCGTGAGATATTCGCCAAAAAAATTATATATAAATATTATATTATTAATAAAATCACCTTCCATTTTTCCTATATATCATGGGGATTCACCCATTTATTATACATATAAATTTAGGGGGGTTCTTAAATTTTTCCCTGGTTGCTTTGCCCAATCAGCCACCATTCATTTATATCTTAACAACACCACTACTATTTTGAGGTAGAATAAAAAGGCCTAATTCTAACTTTGAATCCCAGGTAATTCGACAGACCTTGAGAAGCAAGGACCGAGATAACTAATTCTCTTAATTTATGTGCTCATAACAACCAAATCTTATTGGTATAGGGAATGCATGTTTTCTCTTCTTATCCATTATTATCCCATGCCATTCACAATGATTATGTCATTTTTATATGTAATGAGGTAATTGAGGTGATGAATTACTGATTAAGGATACTCGTGACATGTTTTATAAATGACAGGGAAACTAATCAGTTTGGTGGAAGGAAACCCTGCTACACTTTCTGATTACTTTTTTCAGCTTGCATGGCTTCCACCTTCCGCATCACTTTCAACATCAACTCAGCCTACATCGGCTTCAACAAATGTCAATCCATAAATTCCATTCCACATTTTTACGGAGGTAAAACTTGAGGTAAAATAGCATAATTTTTGATTTATTAAAAGTTTAGGAGAATGTCATGAAAAACCATTGAGCATTATTCACTCATATTTTTCAACCATTATTTCCCCTTCTTTACCACTTCCCATTTTTCATAGACACAAAATATTTTAGTTTGGATGAGTGTTACTTTCATTATCATGAACATGCCATTAATACTATTTATCATCCATCAATCTCCTTATTCATTCTCAAAATCTCCCTTATTCCATGTTGTTATACACCAAACAAAGATTTCAGCCATGATTGTAGCAACCACCTCAATTTGTTTTCGAGTGTAGCATGAGGGCATGCTAATTCTCCAGTTTGGGGGAAGGGTTGCTATGCATGATGAATGATTTCTCATTTCTTCCTCATTTAAGGTATACAATCCTAATATTTAATTTTGTATATTATTAAAAATATCAACTGGATTCTTGTGATTTTTGGACAACAAAGAGGTATCATTAAACCCAAAAATTTTCAAGCTAAACTGATTTGTAAATTCCAAAAATTCATGCATTATTACCTACAAATTTTTTGCTTATATATTGAAAATATTTCATTGCATTGATTTGATTTTTGGATTGGAGAAGCATTGATATATTGTAAATTTGCTTACAAAATTTCGGCAAAATCTGGTTTGTAATGAAGTTTTTTTTTTTACTTGTATCATACTTTGTTGAAACTTCATATACATATGGTTGAAAATAAATATCAAAGTTGTTTTAAGGAAGCATTTGGGGAATAAGCCTTCTCTTCCATCAATATCATGCACTGGGGTAAGCATTTTGATGATTGTATTACAACTTGGTTAATATAGAGGCATTGGGTTGCATGAGGACATGCAACATGTTCAGTTTGGGGGAGATTTTGGGCTACTAATTTGTATTATTATTATCACTTCTTAACACCCATTTCATCCATTTATAATGTTCTTTTATCACATTATTTATCATAATTTAATATATAATTCCATTTCATAATTATTTATGCTATTTTGGATAAGTAATTCGTGTTCTCCTTTATTTTAATAAATTAATGATTATTATGCATGATTTTTCCAATGATGGTTTATTAATGAATTCATTATAACATCACTCATGATTTTAGCCTCCAAGATCTCTTCCAGATTGCAGATTTGATCTTCAGCTGATAATTAACTATTCCAACTCAAAAATTCATTGGGATAACAAGAGACAATTTTGTGTTGAAATTTTCGAGCAAACGAATAAGAATCCTGAAAATATGAAACATAGGTTGTGTAGAATGGACCAAATTAGTTTTCCAATGATCAGTTTTCCAAAATTCGGTCTTGATTGAGAGAAACTCAAGGTTCTTCGAATGACATATTCGCAAATTTTCTATTGTGGTCGTTTTCCAAATTGCCCCAATTATAATTAACAGATTCAACTTGTGCCAGTTGAATCATGATGGAAAGATATTTCAGATCTCATCTTGCTTATTGAGATTTCGTAATTAGTTTATTTCCATTTGTTGTTTTTATATTTAAAAGGACACAAATCAGAGAGAAGGGGGGATATAATGCATAGAGTACTGGCTACGCAGGAAATGGAGATCTATAACAAAACATTTCATTAAGTTAATACAAGTTATCTTTATGTCCTTCTTATGAGTTCATGAATACATCATAATCTTGATCAAGGAGTTGGGCCCACTCTCCTGACCAGGTGTTGTGTGCTTTATGTGTGTGTGTTAATTTCATTTCATGTTTTGTATATTTCTTAATTGTTGTGATAATAGATGTAATTGTTGAAATCCTTATTTGTTGTGAATGTATTTCAAGTTTTACAATTCATTGTTGTTACAGTGATTTGTTGCTTTACTTAGTTCATCTAATCCATGATTAATAAAAAATTGTTATATTATCATCTGCATATATTTTGCGTGTTATACTTGCAATAGCCAACACACTCGGATTGATAATTAATGTGGGAAAGGGTTTGAATAATCATTCACACTTGGACACCAACAACATCCCCTTTGAAATAAAACTCACTAAACATAATTCTAGAAACTATCCATGTCCTTTATTCCTCATTTCTATTCCTCTACAATAAGAAAGAGGAGAGGATTATTTCTCCTGGTAACCTAAGAGTTTTAACCCCTTGCGAAGGAGAATGGAAACCTTTGGCCTGATATATATTTGGAAAAAAGGTGCAATTTTAGCGGCAAAAGTATGGTAAGAGTAGTGAACAAAGAAAATCCATGGCAAGTTTTCATTAAAGTATCCTTTAGATATGCCCATCACTTTAGCCAGAATCAGGCAACATTTTGGTTCTAATACTGCAAATATCTTTAAATTTTCAGGATTGATAATACTTGCAAGAAACTAGAACACTTAGCATATTGTTTCAAGGTAGATGGATTAGAACTTTAAATTTGTGTATCTAAGACACAACTAGGATTTATTTTCAATATCTATTTGGACCTTCCCCTCACTTCAAAGTCAATTAGAATATCTGTAGCATTTTCAACAATAGTGAATGTATGTCAATGGAAGTGAATGGAAAGGCCCCTCGACAACTTTAGTTAGACACCATTTAAAGGCAGATGTACATGTAGCCAATATCATTAGGGTTTTTGAGATTTTAGATAAGCTAGATCCTTTATATTTCCAGAATTGCCAATATTTGCAAGAATTTGGTATGCTCAATTCAAGGAAGTTGTTGTGAAAATTTGAAGGAAAAAAAAATGTTTTGGGAGTTGGTTGTGAGCCATATTTGGACATTTCCGCCACTTCAAATATAGTTAGGATATCTTCCTAAATCTATAAAAAGAGTTCTCTAGGAAGGGGTTACGACTTAATGAGACTACGGAATAGGAAGAAGGGTTCTCAATTGAAAAGAGAACTTGAAAATCACTCCCAATGCCTTATATCTATGGAAACACTATTGTATTGGAGTTTTGTAATTTATTATTCTAAAATGTGGTATCTTTAATATAGAACTATAGGTGAGCAAACCTATTCAGAAGGATTGGAAAAAGTAAATGACAAGCACTTCTTTGCTATGAAACCAACAAACTTCATTAAGGGATATGAGTTACCTCTAAGATTGCAGGAAAGCTTAGCCATAATCCGAAAATTAGGATAAGAATGATATATGGATAAAAAAATGTCAAACCATATTGAAGTCAGAACATATTTCAAGTCCCAAGCTTTAGTCCAGTTGGTAATCAATCAATCCATTGTTGTCAATGCAATTCATAAAATATTAAAATAGGGTTAACTAGTGGTTTGCTTACATTTCAATAAGAGGAAACATAGAAAAATTCCTCTTACAGTTGTAGAGTTTTTTGAGTGCTATAGGTATGGATAGGTTTAGAATAAGAAAAATTAATACTTGGTTAGCTCAGCTAGAACATAATAATTTCAAGGGTTTGCTTACATTTCAAATAGAGGAAATAGTGAAACATGTTTTTTACAGTTGTAAAGTTCGTTGAGTGTTGTAGGTATGGACCACTTTAGAATAAGAAAACTTCATGCTTTATCAGCTTCGCTAGAACACAACAATTACATGACATTTATGGATTTTCAAACAACATGCCAAGGAAATATAAAGCATTATTTTGCTCATAGGGATCACTTTTCTATGGAGAAGGTAATGTATGGAAGGCTTTAATGTTGCAACAACCATCCTTTTCCTTGTAGAGTTAACATATTATAAAGTTGATCTAGCTACAAAATTTTCAACCAAAATGAGTTTGCATAGAAAATATATGGATTCTATGGAGTTTGGTACTAAGGTGGATATGTTGGCCATCACCCTTACTTATCTCGGGATAGAGAGAAAATTGCAATATCCCCTTGCTAATTAATGATTTCATCAATGTAGTTATATTATTCTTTATTGTAAGAAATGATTTAAATTATCATGATTATCAGAGATGATCAGTTCAGTTTGAACCCATCAGTTCAAAAAAAAATTCTATTTTGGAAAAAAAACATCCTCAACCAACTCTCTGAACTTGTTGGTTATATACAACCTCTGATCAGTGCCAAGTTTTCCACCAAGAATGGGTATAGACTCTAAACCCTAGGCTTACTCTATTTAATGACACAATCCATCCATCCCCCTTGATCTACCTCACTCTTATAATTAAGCATTTATTAGCATATGAAGAATTTGGAACTGTAGAAAAGAACATTGATTTTGAGCAACTCGGCCCTGATTTAGTGCTAATTTTGGTGGATAAATTTATCTACTTTAGTAATCTACAAATTTTATACAATATTGGAGGAGATTTGAAATTGGATTCTTATGTCGGGCGCCCATTTAAATATATCTAAAAAAATTTCGAACACTCATCTCTTAGACTATATATTTGTTATGTTCTTTGTCAGGAATTAAGGGTAGATTTTGCATTTGTAGATGTAATTCACTGTTAAAGGAATTTTGATGGCTCCCAAAAAGAAGAGCCACTACATGGAACCATTGCCAAATGGTTGAGTTAAAGATAATATTCAACCATGACAAGATGGAATTTTGTGTAATGAATTCGACTCTAGACACATTTTGGCCCACTAGTGAAACTTGACTAGTGACTTGGAAGAAACTGTCCAGTCCATTTATTTTCCCAAACAGTGGATAAAATAATTTGTAATATCTTATTAGTTTTTTAAAACTATTTTATACCCCTCAGGAACTATTAAGCAAGGATTTTATTTAGTTGGTTCCAAAATCCTTTTGAACATCTTGATAGCTACACAAATTTATTTTTCCCCTAAGGAAAATCTTGCAACCCAGGGATGTTTCCCCACATTTATTTGTTTGGTTCCAATAAGCATTTTGAACATCCATATAACTACACAAATATATTTTTTCCCCTGAGGAAAACCTTTTATAGAAACTTGAGGTATGCTTACCCACAATTGTGGATAGTGTCCCTAGTAAACTTGTTGACCAGCTAGAGCAATGCACCTAACCTAGTGTTATTGAAATTAGACAACTACTGGTACAGAACTAGCCAAATTCCCAAAAACATTTGTCAAAATTGGTTGAGCTAACCCCTTTGGTTGATAAATGTGAGGAAAGATATCATCGCATGTTCAATAATGTAAAAGAGTGAAATTACTTGTACATTGAACTTTGATTTTGGAAGTGGGTGGGGGTTGGGCGGTATAAACAATTTCTCCTTTTAACCACCCAAGCTATACCTAATTGAAATTTTTTTTGCAAGCATATCGTCCCACTTCCAAGCACTCAAGTGAAATTATGATTGTTGGTACCTTTCCAGTCCTAATAGGCCCATAGGGGGGAAAATTGTGGGATTTGAATTTTTTGAGGGTGGGAGGGGATAACAACTTCTCATAACCAACCAATTTAAATACAGTTTGAAACTACAAAAATATACTTACATTCTCAATTTGTATACATTAAATTGCACCTATTAATTTGGGAATTTGTTAATGTCATAGTGATAAATGGTTTCTACAACTAGTTACGGAATATATACATGCTTGAAATATGATTTTCAAGTGGGGGATATATCAAAGTCTAAGAGTTTCTTCAGCCAGTTCTATATTTTCTTAAAATTCTTGATGTTTGAATGCATTTTTTTCTTAACAATTGAAGAAGTTTATTTGTTTGTATTCCCATTAATGTCTGACGAGGTTCTCATTATGTAACTTATTTTCTTTGGGGAAAGAGAATCCCTAAAATTTTAAAATATCTTAACTCAAGAACTAGTGAACAAACACATGATAAACTTGTTGGGAAAATAATCATTCTAATTTTTCAACAAGGCTTCTGAAATAGAGGATCCCAATTTAGATCATGGATTAATAAGTACTACTCAGAAATTGTAAGGCTTGAGTATATCACCAAATACAAGAAATTGATCTACTTAACAAAATGTGCATATGCAGAATTTATTGTTAATATTTCCCTTTGTCCTTTTGAGGTTGTAAATGTTAGAGTACAACAACAACCTAGCTTTGCTAGAGGATTAGTTGATGGGATTCCAAAGTATGTTAGATCAGGAGGAGTTCTTGGGTAATTTTTTCCCCCTTTCTTACATAATTTTTATCAATTTTGAATAAAATTTCATGTAGTACTCATGAAATTTTATTGTGATTCCTCAATGAATGTAGTTTATACAAAGGTATCAGTCCACTTTGGGATGCCAAATTCCTTTAATTATCAAATCTTCCCATTTCCTATCATAATTATATATATTTTTATGAGATAGATGCTTATATTGAAGCTTTCTATAGAGTATTATAATAACCTATGCTCTCTAGGGGTTAAAGCTCTTTTATTATATGTTTTTAAATCTATTAATATATTGGAATATAGGGGATAAGTGCATATATTATGTTTTTCTGTAGACAGTATTATGATAATATATGCTCCTTTGGAGAAAAAATTTTCATTTTAACATGTATTTTAATCTATTTCAGTGAACTACATAGCTTTGTAAGAACTACAACTTTTATTATTTGTTATCAAAATGTCCATTGATCTACTAATCCAACTTGTTTTATTTGGATCCACTAGTGTGAATCTTGAGCACTTTAACAGGTATTTTTTGGTGTATCATTGTATCATCATAGATTTCAATTTAAACTTATACTCTACTGACATCATTGTAGTGGGCCTTTTGTTTATTTGAGCATGACACTATAATAAATATGTTAAGTGCTAATATTTTTCTATTGGTATCTGCTTTATAGGCACGCCCCTTACCTCAGTTTGGTTTCTTAGATACACATTAATTAGAACTGCAAACGATCGTAACCAAAAAAAACTTCTGACCCACTTAGTCAACCTTAAGAAAATCCAAAATCTATAAGCTCTTTGTAGTGAGAACCATGTCTAATTTTTTCAACATTCCTTTATTCCTTCCCACTGCTCATGTTTAGTCCCTTGAGGTACCATTATCTGATAGATTTGTCTGGGTGCCACAAATCTTACTTTGTTTCCCTCAATATTATAATTTAATGACTAATTTTAGTCTGCTTGTAACTATTTTGGAGATTATTTGGTAAACTCTATTATTAAATATGTCCTATGGCCATTTGGCGAGCCGACTTCAATTTTCACAACACAACTTTTAGAGCCTTAACTTATTGAGATTTTCTTCCCTACACATTCAAGGATCATCTTTTATTATTTCTATAAGAACTATGTCACATTATAAAAGTATTTTTTCTCTTCCTTGTATGTCTATTGTTATGACCTTGCTAATGTGCCTCTAGATTGTAGTTCTTTGAAGACATTTGTTCCTATCCCATTTATTAGAATATCATAGTTTAGAGTTTTTTCTTAAAATTTTCCTCCTATTCTAACACTTCTAAATGATGCAAAAACACATTCTCTATGACAATTCATTCTGTTGTTGAATATTCTTGTCATGTATAACTATCTATAGGTATTCTCAATGTGTCCTTCCCTATCAATTTTTCTGAAGCGTTCATGTTTTATACATTCGATTGGATATTGGCATGCTTTTTTTGGTCGTAAGAATATACATCTTAGTCCTAATTTTATTATGTCTCTATGTCCACTTATTTTCATAAATCTTCAGCATATATGAATGTATAAAACATAAACTTTATCTTCCTAGGCCTAAGGTGGAATTTTTGGTTGATGATTTTTGAGCATCAAATAGTGTAGCAGTGCACAATAGATCTTATTTTGCTTCTTTTAGCACAACTTATTTTTTATTTTGAGTTATATGAGAGTTAGGATCCAAGTGTAATTTTTTACACTTGGTAGCTCTCCAAATTCACTCTATATCTTGGGAGGCCTTCCTTGGTCATGTGTGCTACAAGGATCGCTCTAAATCATATTCTCTACAACCAGGTGATTGTTAAAATCCTGTTAGTTATCTCTGCATGTCTTGAATAGAGGTTACGTCTAACTTGTACTTGAATCTTGTCTAATTATGTCTTTACACAATGGCGCCTTTCATTGTGAAATTATATTTTCTTATTTCAAGTAAATTGTCTTTCCAGATGGCTTATTCCCCTTCCATTTTTTTCTCTGTAGATGTCTTATTTCCTTATCATTCAGAACATGCCTTTCCTCCCCTCTTCTAGAGCTTCTATGGATCTGAAAAATATTTCTTCCCTTAATTTCCATTTGAGTCATTTTTATTGTCCAGTAATACTTTTCCATTTGAGTTGACTTTCTTTACCAAACTTCCTATTCTTGCACCTAGTTATTGACATCTTCTTTCTTTTAATTCACTTCCTCAATCACAATTGATTTTTTTTATTCCATTATATCTTATCACTTCATAAGTGTCCTTTACTGGTGCCATTTAACTCCATTTAAATTTTTCATTTTTCTCTAAGTCTGTTTTTCTTTTGATTTTTTACTGTTCTCCATTTTATGCATTCATCTTCCTCATCCATTCTACTTTCTCAATTTAACACCATTAAATTTTAAAATCCTCATTTGGATATGAGTTTATTTTCATGTTTGATTGTTCTCTTTTTTATTCTTTTATTTTCCTCCTCCATTTCACTTTCCCAATTTAACTCCCCCTGGAATTTGGACCTTCTCTACATATTTGATCTGTAAATAGTAGGCCTATGGCCTATCCATTTCACTAGCACTGATACTTCACGAAATGAAATTAAATTTAGTTATTTTGCAATTAAAATTAGGCAGAGAACATGTTCAACTATTATTTATAAACTGATTATAATTCTTAGTTTGAAAATCTGACAAAAATTCTAAGTTAGTTGAATTCCAAGATATGGAAAGCAAGTCTATTCTATTTGTGATATGCTTCATTGCTCAGCTACTTGCAATACCAATTTCACACAACATTCTACAACTCTTTTAGTGGAAAAATAAAGTAGGAATTTGTGGTCTTCTTTCAGATAAAACACTTAATTAACCGTCTGCATCTTCTCATCACAATTCAATAAAACAATAATATAGTGTCTCATTTATACACAATGTTCTTTGCCTTTGTTACATCAAAACATATATTTGTTTGCAACAAAAATTTATATTTGGCTCTTTCATCAACACATATGTGCATTCACAGTTCAATATGGGTGATACCATGCAATTAATTGATTGCATGTCTATATTTACATGCCTAAGAAAATAAAGAGACCCAGATATATGGTTGGAAGCCATTAATTGGTTGTACTTGAGAAAAATAAAAAGGTTGCCTGATCACTGTCTAGAATGCATTTATAATGTATTTTGTAGGAAAACACAAAGGTTTAAGGAATTGGTGCACTAATTATATAGGAAATGGACCATAAAAAAATAGATGGATGATTTGGTTTCTATAGGGGATGCTAACAACATGTTGTTGGAGGTGTGTATAGTCTGTTTGGTTTCCATATGACTGCATAAAATTCTGGTGCAACTTTAGAAATTCCATTTGGTTTGGGGGATTTCTACAGTCTCATGGACTTCCGACTCTAACCTTGAATTTTCCCAACAAAATAAATAAATAAATAAAATGGAGGTGTGTACAGTCTATGTGGTTGCCATATGACTACGTACAATTATGGTGCAACTTCAGAAATTCCATTTGGTTTGGGGGATGTCTACAATCTCATGGACTTCCAACTCTAACCTTGAATTTTCCCCAAAAAAAAAAAAAAACAATTGCTAAGAGGAGAGGGGAACACCCTAGGCAAAATGAATTACATCCAACAATGCTAAATATACCCAACAATCCACTAGACTCAAGTAAACCAATATGGAAACCTCCTATGTAAGTGCAACGACTCTGAGATGATTGTCATTTATCTTCAATCTCCAAGTATAATGGATGGAGGAAAATAGTAAGTTGAAACTCATTAAATTCTAGTGGGGATTATAGGATAAAACTCTTTATCATAACCACGTCTGCAAATGACACTAAAAATACACTATAAATGAAAACAATAATCTCATATAGAGTACATAACATTTAAACACACTAATATGGAGAGATGTTCCTGGAAACCCAACTGGGTTGATTGAAGATTTTATTAAGAAGGCAGTTAATTAGAAAAGGATTAGCATATTAGGGGATAGAATCCCTATAATTTCTATAGGAGGGGATATAATCCCTATATGGATTATATCCTCTCACTAACACTCTTTCTCGTATTTTGACTGTCACTCTTTTAATATTAACACACAATTCTAATTTTATATAAATAACTTAAATAAACCATAATTATAAATATTTTAATTATCATTGCATTAAAAAATGTAATAAATATAAATAAAATATGAAGTAATACATTAATTAATTGTTAAGAACTGGTCGGCCTTTTCATTTTTCTTTCTCTCCACTATTTATTAACCCTGATCTTCTCTCTTCTTAGCAAGTTGTCCTGATGACGAGTCTTGATTTAGACTCGAAACGTAGACTAAAAATGACTAGTGTGGATATTCCGAGTTTTACATATGAAAAAATACACCACAGAAACCTCCAATCTAGCAGAATCCCTATAATTTAACCTAATTTTTTATCATAGAATCTTCCAAATATTCGCTATAGTTGCACAAAAAAAGGTCAAAAGCATCCAACTTCTGACTAATAATTTGAGCCCTAGTTACTCATATTAATCATGCAATTTTCAAAATAGTTGCTAATTTAAGGCCAAAAATGTGTGATATGGGTAAAATATCATGATATATGGGCCTTATAAAATATCCAATGTGTGGGACCATCATGCCTCTACCTTTGAATGTCGCACACCCTTGAGCAACTACCCTCTCCTCTAATGTTCCTAAACCTGGTTTTGTTATGCCTTTGCAACATATATTGCATTCCATCCAATATATCTCGTTCTCTTTGCTGATAAAATCCATTAGAATCATTTATTATTTTATAGTCCTTTTCTTTTTGGTTTTGATTAATTTCCTTCGACGGTATGATTAATAATGAGGGCTTAAATATCAAGCCAATATAATGCATTCCCAACTTTTGAATTAAACTCTTGTAGAGAGGTGTTCTACAAATGGAACTATGTAATATGATAAGTGAATGGAGCTCTATAATCTACAAGTTGGAAGGAAAGGCTTGCCATCTTATTTGGAAACCCTATGTAGCTTCATCGCCTAATAGTCACAACATATCCTCAAAGTGAAAAATTGCATTATCTCACCTTTGCTTCCAAATTTGTCCCACCTATTGGTCTTTAGTCAAGATATTATGAGTTGTAATGATGGTTTGAGGGTTAGTGTCTTCCTCTACCCTAATACATAGGGGAGAAATCATCTCTTCCCCTGGTTTCCCAACTTCATCTTCTCTTGTTTGCTCTCATTTCCTCATGCCTTAGACAAGAGTCCAAGGCCAATAGTTTTACATCCCCCACATAGGATTTAGGATCCCAAAAGGGTGAGTGTGAAAATACAAGATTGTGGAGGTATAATTCACACAAAATTCCTTTGTCATCCATACTGCAACCCCAACAATATTTGATGAAATATCTGGGAGTTTAGACATGAAATTTTCCTTACTAGTCAAAATGAGAAATATGATACCTACACCATTTCTCTTTAAGAAAAAGAGAATATGTCCTTCTTGGTTGTCTACAACTAGTTAGTTCCAAGGAGAATTTTTCCATGACTCTCAAAGAAGATTCCATATCTGAAATTTGATTGTTCACTCCTATTGGTTGCTCTAATTTTTATTTGAGCTTTTTTCTTTTCTTTTTCCAAGTGTTCCCTATTGTTTGTCACTTGAATTTTGAGTATCATATCCTCTCTAATTTGATCTATTTTATTTCCAAATTTTGTACTTCCTCTACTCCCTTTTCTATTGCAATCCTCTTCCATTTGTGGGCATCTATCTCGGCCTTTTCTATTTCCAACATGGCAAAATTCCTGTAGTGTATGGTCCAACAACTCTTATATTCCATTGTTTTTTTTTTCTCTTTTTCCTTATTCATGGTGCAATTTTTCCTCTTCATGTAGCGCTATTCATTCTACAAGATATTTTTTTCCCCTCTGGGCTTGGGGTTTCCTCTATATTTACTACAATTTGGGAATATTCCTTCTATTTGGAGATAGCCTTTTTCCTAGGGCTATGTCGCCTTTAAAATTGAGACTCGTACTTGATTATTTGTGTCCCTTTCTTGGGCTTAGGGGGTTTCCCCCATCTTCACTAGTGTGGCTATAATCTCCCTTTCATTTACCTCTAGTTTAATCTTCTTTTGTTTTCGCATAGAAGACCCAGGGATGGTGGCTACTTTTTATTTTCCTTTATTAATAGTTGTGAGACCTAGATATTTTAAGGCTTCTTGGGTCTTTGAGAATCCATATTTATCAATATCTATGAACCCAATCTATGGAATAGGATGTTCCAAGCTATCCAAGAATTTAATAAGCCCATGATGGGCCAAAGACTCATGTTTCCAACCTTTCACCTTACCACTCATCTCATTTAATGATTTTAAAAGGAAGTAAAGAATGTTTATATTTTGAGATGGTTGTAGTGATATTAGTGTCTAATTTGATATAGTAGTCTCAACTGATATGTATATACCACACTAAATCTCCCATCATAAGATATGTATTTTAATATTTGGTATGCAAATTCATTCCAGGGAGATTGAAAACTATTTCTTTTGAATCCATATTTATCCTATACAAATTAATTATTATCCAAGATTTTTTTATTTTTATTTTTCAGTAAGAGTGGCATATTTTCTTTCCCCCTTGCCCCATGGTAATCCTTGAGGAATGCATGTGATTCTATCAATTGTTTCATTGATACAAATCACTAATCCTCTCACTACAGTCACATAATATTTCCCCCTATAGTTATGAAAGTTGACGAACATTCACAAGACACATCATAATCATCATAAACTCTTCTCAAAATGCCCCAGCCATTGACTTCTCTAAAAAATGTTCACAACCCTATTACTCTTATAAAATCTAACAACATTTTTGGGCTCTCTTCCATTAAACCCTACCCCCATTATATAGAAGAACACAAAGAAGGTTTTTCTGGAAATAAAGGGGGTTATCTTATTGTTTTATCTTCTTTTTTTCTTGCCTTATAAAATTGATTTAGCATAATGTACTTTTGTTTATAAAATTTCTTATTGGAAGGGTTCTAAATTTTGAACAATCAACATTTTCATTCTAGCAACAATTGTAGTAGAAGAATTCGAAAAAAATGTCAAAGAAGAGGGAGAAAAAAACCAAATGAATTTCCATTATTATGGTTTTCTCTTGTTGAGATTATTGTGCTCTGTTTTTGTCGTTTTATTCTATTGAACTTATTATGCTTTCTATCTGGAGTTTCTTGTAGAATATTGCAACCTTATAGTCATTCATGTAGCTAATCCTGTAGAAATAATTATTCTTCTTGTAGAAAATTGACGAGGAAAAGTGAAATAGCATGTAGGCATGGTTGAGCAAAAGTGGTGGTGAAAAATAAATGGATCAACACCAAGAATATAATCATAACCTTTAGTCATGTCTTCTCTTTAGTTTTCCTTGCACTTTACTTAATGATCTCTTTGGTTAAACTCTATTTTTTTCTCATTTCCTTTTGGATGAATATTGTTGATGTCTCGTATGACTATGGTATCTCTACCAATTACAAGAGAAAATTTATATAATTTCCTCATGTCACTTCTTAAGCGTAAGAGATGAGCTCCACTTGGCTTGAGCTAGAGTTTTGAGCTATCCCTTTTTTTATACATAAAATTTATGACAAAATAAATTACATACAATTTTGACCGGTATACAACTAAATGACATTACATAAAAATATTAGTAAAGGGAGGCATCAAAGTACAATCATACCTAGAGGTGTTGGATGAGTGAATAATGGTGTGATTTTTACTACTGTACAATGTTGAATTTTATATGATGAAGGAATTCCTATGGAGGTACAGGTACCATGTAGAAGTTGAAGTAATCTAAATTTTCATTTTTTGTAGAGTATGAGTCATGCCTCTAGGATATTCTATTTAAAATATTAAGGCTTAACTAATAAAATTCAATGGCATAATTTTTTCCTCAGTCCTATAGCCTCCTTGTAGAAATAAAAGGAGTATGCAGATTTTTCTTGTTGGTGAGCATTTAGGTGGAAAATTTCCTTCAGTGGATAGGGGTTAATGAAAAGTTATAAAAAATGAGCACAAATGAATATGGAATGGAAATAAAATAGAATGAGATAGAAATGGAAATGAAACCTAGTAATGATGAGATAGCTTTGGTAATGTATGGAATGGAATGGTTTTGCTACAAGGTGAAAATAAGTGATTTGATGACCTTGCAATGAATTTTTTTTAATTTATTTATATCCTTATACTTTATACTAAAGTGATTTATACTTCTCTATTGCAAGTTTGTCCTATGGTAGGTTCTTCAATTACCTTCTAATTTCTTAAAAAATAAAATAGAAACTATGCATGTGATCATCATTCCCATTTTCATTTGGAACTTGTGAACGATCATGCACCATATATGTTAATATAATTTGTTAAAGTGTTAAGGAAATTCTAGTATTAATTAATTAATTACAAAGTGTAGGTATCATTTTTCCCTATGTATCCTAGTGCACACTACATATCCTAGTGCACACTACAGGTATTAGCCAAACTTTGTGCTTACAATTTTAACATTTGTTTAGTGGTTACATTTCAAGATCATTGTATTTTGACATATTGAATTAATTAATAATGAGAAGCACTCCCAATTAGTTTTCTAGACCATATATCCAATAGGATTCAAACATGTAGTTCATTATTCATAATTGCATCATATGTACTCACTGTTTTTTACTATTTGGCATGCAAATCAGTCTTTTAGAGGCAGATTTTTTTGCTAACACAATAGATTTACATGATTCACAAGGTGAGAAATAATTCTTTAATGTAGTTGCATGTTTTAGGTTTGATAATTACACGACATTTATAGGCTATAAATGTCTTCAAATTTTCACTTCTAGTTGAGTATTTAACTTAATATATTGAGTATCTTATATGTAATTATTTTTCCCTTCAACCACTTTTCATAACTTCCATAACCATTAGGTAGGGACCTGTAGTTTCGATGCTATTTTTCTTATTTATTAAAAAATTTTCCAAGAATTTACAAAGTTTTATAAATTATTGAAATTTGTATAATTTAATATTTATAAAGTTTCAAAGTTTAATTTTTTAAAGCCTAATTCTTTAAAGGGTGCTAGCTTAATGGAAGAGCATCTGCTTTACTAAGAAAGAGGTTGGTGGTTCGATTCCATCATGCCATGATATTCATATGGAATGGTGACGAATAGTTTTTGGTGACCAATGCTCTTTTGACCGTCACCAATGAGCTTATGGTGACATTTTTTGACACTCACCAAAATATGAAATGGTGATGGTCAACGAATGTCTCCATATGTATGCATCAATAATGACAGACATGAAAGGTCCATCATAATAAATCATTGTTTATAATATGAAATGGTGGCAGCCACTATCTGTCATTATAATCATTATTCTTGGTGGACCTTAAATGTCACCAAAACACCTATACTTTTGGCGATGCCACCTTTGGTGACAGAGGCTAAGGTCCGTCACCATTACTCATATGAAATGGTGACGACCACTATTCATCATTATAAATCATTATTGGTGATGAACCTTTAATGTCACCAAAACACCTATACTTTTAGCGACGCCACCTTTGGTGATGTTCAATTTTTTAGTGACGGAAGCTAAGGTTTCTCACCATTACTCATATGAAATGGTGACAATCACTATCCATCATTATAAATCATTATTGGCGACGAACCTTGAATGTCACCACAACACCTATACTTTTGGTGATGCCACCTTTGGTGACGTTCAGTTTTTGGTGACAGAGGCCCTTTTGACCATCACCAATGAGCTTATGGTAACATTTTTCAACCCTCACCAATGTCCTTTTTTCTTGTAGTTCCTTTTCCATTGATGTCAAAAGGGGAGATAAATCAGGAGAAGAATATCAAAAACATCAATATAGGGGGGAAATGATCATGGGGGAGTATGTACAATTGCCATCAATGAAAAATGGGGAGATTATTGAATGTTTTTGTCATTGATGCCAACATCAAGCTTTGAAAAACTTTAATATTTGTAAAGGAAGCATTGATTGGAAACTCCTCTGGTCAAGAAGCTCCTATGATGTATTCATGATTCCCTACTTTTGATGAAGGTTTTGGATGAGAATTTAATGTCTCTACAATAAATATCATCTTAATTTTGATTCACCTTGTTGTGTTGATTCTAACAATAAGTGCCATTCTCCATAACTCCTCATGGTTGATGATATATTCTTCATCAAGTTGGAGCCCCATTCCATGGTCAAGAAGCCGCAAAGGAGATGACCATGGTAGCGTGTTGATTGATTAAATAATGATTTTTATTTTCAAAATTTTTGATTAAATTATGGTGGGTTTATCAAACCTCAAAATGAGGATTTTCCTAGAAAAAATCAACTAGCTAAAAAGGATTATTTCTTGAGGAAATTAATTAAAAATTTTAGAGGCTAAGTCAACTTCAAAGTTCGATTTTTTGCAAGGTCGTCTCCATGATAGTTAGGCTAGGTCGAGCCCTCTAGAATACTCTAGGACTAGTATAAACATGTCTTGTCTGCTCTCTAAGGAAGGATCTCTCTCACACACATTTGTTCTAATATTTCAGAGGCTCGGGGAATTTATGCAAATCTTAAGAAAGAGAGATAGTTTTCTAAGGGTTTTATTGTTTCATCTTTATTTTGTGGTGATTCGTTGTCATTTCAGGGTTGAGAAAGAATGTTTCTAAGGAGGTATATTTAAGGGAATATTTAGGGCTATTTAGGTCACAAGATAGGATTGCATTGTGCCATTTAAGACATAGAATGAAGGGAGATTTTGGCTTGTTGCAGAAGGAACTTACCTTAGCCACAAGTGGAGACTAAATTCGGCCTAAGGAAGGCTATAGTCAAGGGTCAAATTTTAGCCCGAGGTAGTCAAGGGAAGGGCCCTATTTTTATGTAACCATATCAGAAAATAGAATAAAAGATAAATCAATAACTTGAAAATAAGCCTCTTTGAGGGGGAAAACTCCTTTCATAAATGAACAATTCTTGCATGATTCAAATTACAATACCTCCTTGGCATATATAGGAGTCTAAGGGGTCAAAATATAATTATGGACTACATAAAAATAATAATGCAAAGGGCATAAAAATGAAAATAGTGGGCTTTTATGGGGCATAATAATAATAGTAGTGGGATTTTATGGGGCACAACAATAACAATATGGGGGATACACTAGTACTATATGGAACTAGCATGGCCCTCTCAAACAAAAAAGTGTTGCCCTAAACACTTGAGTATTTTTGGATGCTTTTGAATAAGATAACCATCCTCCCATGTGGAGTCTTCAGTAAGTTCTTCCACTTAATGAGATACTCTGAAATTGATATGTTATGTAGTTTTCAAAATCTTGCTTCTGTGATTGCTTTAAGCTCCAATATGATTTTTCATTCTTCATCAAGTTATGGAAATATAGTTTTAATAGGAATTTTTCACCTATAACCTTCTTTAAGCGTGAAACATGAAAAAGTGGGTGTATTCGTGAAGATGCAGGTAGCTACAATTTATATGGCATAGTACCAATCTCTTGCAACACCTTGTAAGGGCCATAGTACTTGGGTGACAATTTACTATCCTTCTTAGCTTGCTTGAGGGACTTTGTTTATATGGTTGTAGTCGTAAAAATACCCAATCACACACATCAAAACTTCTTTCACTGTGATGTTGATATGTCTGTTGTTTCATTCAATTTTGTGCTAGAATCAAGTTATCCTTTAAGAGTTGGAGAACTTGTTGTTGATGCTTAATGTGATCTTCCATTCCTTGAACCTTATAATTTTATCTTAAATATGATGTGATGGATGGTGGATTATATCCATAAAGTTCCATAAATGGGGTCATTTTTGTTGTGGTATGGAACAAAGTTTTATACCACCATTTTTCTAGGCGTAAACACTTGATCCATTGTGTTTGTTTATCAGATACAAAGAAACGAAGATACACTTCCAATATTTTGTTTACTATCTCAGTTTTCCCATCATATTGATGATGATAAGGTGATTTATGAGTTAGTAGTGTACCAATATGAGAGAATAATTATGTCCAAATATTTCTAGTGAAAATGGGATCTCTATCACTTATAATAATTTTTTGGTTTCCATGTGGATTTTGAACTATTTCCATAAATGCGGTAGTGATTGTACAAGCTTTGTAAGGATGAGATAATGCAAAAAAAAAATTCATACTTGGTAAGTATATCCATTACCACCATGACGACACTCTTTCCATTGAACTTTGGTAAACTTGTGATAAAATCCATTGAGACCTCTTCCTAGCATTGACTTGGAAGGGCTAATGGTTGTAAAAGACCTAGGGTATTAATCGTCTCAATTTTTTTTTTGTTGGAAAACCAAACTCTCTGCCACAAACTTCTGAATATTACATATAAGTCCATCCCAAAAAAAATCCTTCTTGACTTTGTGGGAAGCTTTTAAAAATCATGAGTACCCTCCTATAGGAGAGGTGTGTAATTCCAAAATAACATTTTTTTTATGTTTGGAATTCTTATATAGATATAGGTGATGTTTGTACCACAATGAATCAATTTTCCAAATAAATGAATAAGATGCATTGGGATCTTATTGCAAATTTTGAATAAGTGTCCATACCTCTTCATCATTCTCCAATCCATCCCTTGCTTCAGTTATCCAATCATTTTGTATAATCGAAATTGCACAGAGCCATGCTTCAACATCTGCATCCCTTCTTGAGAGTGCATCTGCAACAAAATTTTGCTTCTCATTTTTGGAGATGATTTCAAAAGCATAACCCAACATCTTTTTGACCCATTTTTTTTGCTCTTTTGAAGATAATCTGAGTTCCAAGAAATATTTATGACTATCAAGATATGTTTTTACCTTGAATTGTCTTCCCATTAGGTAAGGACACCATTTATTTAATGCAAGTAGTATTTTCAACATTTCCTTCTCATAAATAGTTTATGTAAATACTTTCCCTTGATTGGAAGCTTTCAAAAGAAATGGGTCTTCCTTCTTGCATTAAAACAACACCAATGTCATTTCCTAATACCAAAGGTCAAAATATTTCCTCTTTAATATGTTCAAAGGCCTTAGTTTCTTCTCGAGTTGAAGAAAATGCTTCTTTCTTCAATAACGTTGTTATGGGTACTTCTATATTCCCATAATTCTTAAAAAAACTGTAATAATAACATGTCAACCAGAGAAATCCTCGAAGATTCGTTAAGGTTGTAGGGGTTTTCCATTCCTTGATGGGTTTAATTTTGTTATGGTTTGCCTTAACACCCTCCTGGGATACAATATGACCCAAATATTCCATTTCCTGTACCCAAAATAAACATTTGGAGGATTTTTCATATAATTTCTCCTCCTCCAATAGTTTGAGCACCCTGTCAACTTGCTGAACATGATCTTTCCAAGACCTGCTATAAATTAGTATATCACCAAAAATATTAACATAAATTTTCTAAGCAAGGGCTTGAAAGTGGAATTCTTCAAACTTTGAAATGTGGAAGGTGCATTAGTAAGGAAAAAATGCATGACCAAAAATTCATAATGACCTTCATGAGTTCTAAATGTTGTTTTTGGAATTTATTTTGTCTTGATTCTAATTTTATGATATCTTGAACATAGATCCAACTTCATGAAGTAAATTTCTCCATGTAGTTCATCCAATGGTTGATCAATGACAGTAATGGGGAACTTATCTTTAATAGTGAGATTTTTTAGCTCTCTATAATCCAGACACATATGCCATCACTACAAGGAAAAGTCCCTCTAGCGGATGTTTTTGAGGAACCCCACAAAAAAATACCCCATACATCCGTTTCTAGCCAAGGTTACTAGAGGAGGTTGGTGGGCAGAGGGTTTTGCGGATGTTTTCCACTCGGTGAGCTTATCCTTAAACATCTCACTGGTGCTCTTGAAACTCAAAAGCACCGGTGCGCACAAAACATTGGCACATCGGACACCTTGCACTCCGTACACACCTGCCTGGTTGCGTCGTATTATTGTAGAGCACCGGTGCTTCACAACTCTTTCATGCCAATGCATTATAAAACACCGTGCCAAAACCGAAACTGCCCGGTGTGGTATTAAGCAACTGCACCGGTGCATCATAAAACAACACGCCAAATCACAAACCGACTAGTGCGTTCATAAGAAACAGAATCGGTGCGCCTATAAACCACGCGCACCGGAAAAGGGTAAAATAATGAAAAAAATTACTGCAAAAAACCCGGATTTTTCATTTTTCAGTGCTTCTGAGATCTCAATTACCGGTGCGCTCTACCATAGAAAGCCTCGATGCGCATAAAAAATTGGCACACCGGACACTGTGCGCGACGTACACACTCGCCCGGGGCGTCCTATTACGACAACGCACTGTGCTTCACAACTCTTCCATGACGGTGCATCATAAAACACCGCGCCAAAACAAAAACATGCCGGTGTGTTCTTATCCAAGAGAACCAGTGCTCCTATAAAACACACGCACCAGAATAGCATTAAATTAAAAAAAAAAAATACGGCCAAAAAATCGGTGCTTTACAAATATTCTGCCCTGATGCATCATTAAAACATCGCACCAAAACTGAAACATCCTGGTGCGGTGTTGGGGAGCTGCCCCGGTGCATCATAAACAACGCGCCAAATCTAACACCGCCCGGTGCGGTGGTAAGTAAGCATACCGGTGCACCTATAAAACCCTGCGCACCGGAACAAGGTTAAATAAAAAAAAAATTACGGCCAAAAAACCACATTTTTCACTTTCCTTAGTGCTCTAGAGCTCTCAAGCACCAACGCCATTTCCCCTTCTCTGAGCTGCCCTGGCATCGGTGCTCCCATTGCACCCATTGCACGCACTACTGCTATGCATTGGCCACCAATCTCCAGCTTGCATTTTGAAAAATGGTGGGAAATTTTTCTTTTGCAAATTCTACAGCCAATATGCCTCCTCGACAGTGAAATGTACATGTATTTTTCTAGTTTTTCCATAATTAAGCTTTTTAGCGGATTAGAATTTGAAATAACCTTAAAAATAACCATTTAATAAGAAGAAGAAAAAAAATGTCGCGCAGTACTCCCGAGTCGTTCAACTCGCACCGAATAGCGGTATTGCCTGTAAAATTTACAAGCCGCACCGCCACCGGTGCTAATGATATCTGCACCATTTCTGGGGCGGTACCGAAAGGCGCCCCACATTATTTTAAATTAAAAAAATAAAATGTGGTGCGCTCATTTATCCAAGTGCACTATTGACCATGGGAATAGCAGTGCGGTGCGTTGACGGAATTATCTACCCCGGAGTCTGTCAATGCACCGCATTCGGCATTTCGAAAGGGTCAATGGTGTGGCTGGGTAAAAGACCGCACCGTCGACTATGTAATTTTCAGGAAGTCGATGTGCTAACACGACTATATGCTCCGGGGCGTATATTTCAGGCAGCGCACCGCTATTCTGACATCAGATATATTCAATGGTGCTTGAAAAAATTTCAGCTGCACCGAGGCGGGTGCTTTGTATTTATTTTGGGGCACCACCACCGATGCGCTACAAACACAAGCTGCACAAAAACCGATGCGTGACTATTTTTGTGGCGCACCGACTGGTTTTTTTTTTTTTTCAAAAAAAAAAAATATATGTATATTCCTAAATACATGTATGTTTTAATAAAAAAATTCTATTTAATATGTTAATGATTCAGAGAAGAGGAGGAGCAACAGCAGCAACAGGTGGAATAGTATGACATGATTCGGTAGTGGGAGGCACGAGAGAGGGAGAGAGATGCATACCCTCACCCTATTACAGCAGATACCCAGGGGATCCTAAGGCAGGTAGGACTCCTCAAATTATATGAGGAGGATACTTTCCTAAAGGCCCATAGTGTGTTTTTGAGATATCTTATCTGCAGGTGGAATGCCCACCGACAGGCTTTCCAAGTTTGTCCTGACCAGTGGTACACACCCACTGAGGAGGATATTTATTTTATTACAGGACTATTGAGGAGAGGGGTGGATTTTCCCTCATTCCCAGAGGTTCCAGTTGGTTTTGTAGTAGTGAGTTAGTTAGTTTACTCCCAGAGATACATTGGAGCACATGTATTATCTCCTTCAGAGTTTCAGGTACCTAGAGGTCAGTTACGTATACATGCATTTGGTATATAGGACATGTAGTGCCTCTCACTTATCATTTCGACCATTTCACACAACACTAGTGACGGACAACACATTAGTTGCTCACTTTTATATTATGTTGATTCTTTAGTACAGGAGCCATGACTTGTCAAATGGTCTGCCATTTTTTTTGCGGTAGTTTTGTACGGCCTTAGATAGATGTCGTGCTCATGCACAAGGGAGGGTCAACTTCCCTTTTGCTTCAGAGCTGTTTTTTTAATTTTTTGAGAGGTTTCCAGAGATGAGGCCTAGTTTTGTTCAACAGCCTTGTAGGCCGATGTTGGAGGCCCGAATGCACACGTGGGGGAAGATGACGCCCAAGAGGGGAGATACTATGTTTCCAGCCAGGATATCGCATGATGCACTGGACTTACTAGCTAGTGTTGACAATCAGCTGCATCCCTTCATTATGGTCCCATGTCCTTATGTTGGATTAGATTGGCGAGGGTGTGCCAACATCCTCTTCACAGATTATGAGCCGCCAGATGATAGAGGTAATGTTACTGTTTTATTTATATTTATTCTAACATGTTCTTTAACTTGTTTTTATTAAATTGTGTAATTATTGTTGTGTACTTGTATATATTTTTTAGACATTGGCTCTTTTGATGGAGAGGAGATGTTAGAACCACCACATGATCTAGGTGTGGATCCTGATGATAATCAGGACATAGCCGATGCCGTGGATCATGATTAGGATGAGGCTGATGCAGAGAGACATCCTCCTGCTGGTGCACTGCTACCGCCTTTTTCTAGGCGTGGTTGACCTGAGACTAGATATAGGATGGATTTGGGCAACTAACTCAATGCATTGATTGTTGAGGCGGGCATCAGGCCCGCTCATTATAGATACATACACGCCGATGATAGGCTATTACGGATGTGGAGAGGCATGCCGTGTGACATGTACAGCCTGATGCGGCATGTCATAGGAGTTATGACAGCTGTTACGCGACTGAGGAGGATTGTTGCACATTATAGGCGTAGTCGAGCCATGACACGTGATGGAAAATCCACAAGCAGTGGCTCATCATCTCATGATCGTTCACCTTGCATTGTGTCTGATGAGCATGAGGCTCCACTAGCAGCATCTAGCAGTCATCATGGAGATGAGGCTGGACCATCGGCCACGTCGAGTCAGTAGCCTACAACATCCATCAGTACTAGTCATGATCATGAGCAGGTTGGACCATCGATCGTCGAGGCTGCACTATTGACTGATCAGGCCTCCACTACTACTTCTTATATTGATGTTGTACTACCACGTCCAGCTGATGCATCCATCAGTACTAATCATGATCATGAGTAGGCTCGACCATCGACCGTCGAGGCTGCGCCATTTACTGGGCAGGCCTCCACTTGTAATTCTATTGATGTTGTAGTACTACCACCAACTGATACATGAAATTTATATTACAGTTGTATATTTTTAACATTATTCAGTTATTTATATATATATATGGTCCATGTATTTTATGTTCATGTTGCAGTTGTACTTAATTTACATGTTGGTGATCATTATGATATGCATATTGTTAGGTCATGCTAGATATGTTCATTTAATGTTTAGCTTGCAGATAGATGTGTATATGTGATAGCATGATTTATTTGACATGAGATTTATATTTGATGTTTGCGTTGTGATGATGTTAATATATAATGTTAATTTGATGTTTGAATGTATTTTTTAGTCGAATATGGTGTTTGTACGATGGTTATCATGATCGTGATGATGTTTATTAATTAATTTAATATTAAATGAGCATGATATTTATTAAATATTATGTCGTGATTGTAATTTAAATTTAAATTTAAATTGTATGTAAAATAGTAAAATTGTATTTGTATTTGTAATTGTAATTTTAACTATAATTGTATGTAAAATATTTAATGTAAAATTTTAATTGTAATTGTAATATTTAATTTATTGTGAAATGATTGTAATTTTAATTTTAATTGTAATTGTATATCTGAAAAATTGTAAAATTGTAATTGTACGTAAAATATTTGTAAAATTTTAATTGTAATTGTAAATGTAATTCTATGTAAAATTTTAAATGTAATTGTATGTAAAATTAAAATTGTAATTGTAATTGTAATTCTAATTTTATGTAAAATATTTGTAAAATTTTAATTGTATTAATGTGAAAATTTTAATTGTATTAATGTGAAATGATTTTATTAAAATATTTAAATTTGAAAATTTGTAAATAATTGTATAATAACAAATCTAGAATAATATGAATTTTTGTAACATAATAAAGTTTAGAAAATGATGAAAATAAATTCATGTACTTTAGAATTATCATTATTTTATTATGATCTCACATAACAAAAAAGAACTTTATACAGTCTGGTGTGCTTATCATCATAACACGCATCAGTGCATCGTATTACTCAAATGCAATGGTGCTTCACAACTATTCCGCACCAGTCATGAATAAACGCAAATAAAAGAAGCGCAACTCTATTTTCTTTAAGTGAAAAAAAAGCAACAATTTGAAAAATGGGTGGAAAAATATTTTTGAAAATCTAATTTCATAAAATAATTCTTTAAATACTAAACACTTTTCATTATTTCACTATTTTTGCTAAAATTTTCAGCCAGATATTTGTAGGAGACAGACCTGGAGCAAGAGAGCACGAGGGCACTATGGAGCAGCGAAATACGTTCGAACAGAAGTATTCAGACAATAAGAAACCAAACCTTTGGTGATTCAAACCCTGTATCATAGAATTTCAAACCATCTCGTGATTAAATTTGATTATTTTTTTTTACTTTTTCTGCAGTTTTATCCATTTTTACCCTAAACCCTTCATTTTTTTCTTTTTTCCCTTTCTTCTTCCTGTTTCTATGATTTCAGAATTAGGGTTTTTCATTTTAGATTGACATCCAACCCACGGGACGACTTGCATAGTCAGATCCCAATCCATTCATCCATTGCGTGAATTTTTAGAAAAAATGGATTTTCTTTATCGGTGTGCTCTGCGTACCCTAGTGCACCAGTGTGTTGTATTATACAGCGCACCGCGCAAATACTGTGTAATAAAAAAATTGAAAATAAATTTTCTAAATTAGTGCACCATTTCTGAAATAGGGCACTGATGCTCCTTTTTACAAGGATAGAACCGTACGGTCTATTACACTGGTTTTGCGATGCATTTATAATACCCCACACACCGTACGGTCTATTATATTGTTTTGCAGTGAGTTTTTAATACCCCCACACACCGGTCGTGGTGCGTACCTCATGAAAGTCGCACCGGTGTCTTGAGATTTATTTTGTACCCGAAAAGTTAAGAATTTATTTATAAATATATTAATGAATGATATGGTACAAGTTTAATATTGATAAAGAAATGACTGACTATAGATCAAGTAACAAAAATACTGATAACACATCAAGAATAGAAAAAAAGGCAAGTTCTTTGTAATTTCCTTATAAAAAATATTATTTTTGAACTATATGTAAGTTTAACTAATATATATTGTTTATTGTGTATCATGTAGAGCCACAAAATGACGAAGCTCGATATGATTATTTTTGATCTAGGACCAGAAGAGCGTAAAAGCTTAATGGAAAAATTGCAAAAGGATGAATCAGGTGAATGAAAAAATACTATTGATCCAATATGAGTTTCCTTTTTTAATTATCATTATTAATATACTTAAAATTATTAGATAACATGTGTCAAACAGTCTATTAATTCACATATGTTTAATGTTCTACGGGGACCAAAAACTCAGAAAAGGAATGTTGTTCTAAGAAAAGAAAAGAAAATAGAACATGCAAATGAAAATGAATTGCTCCTTAGCTCATTTGGAGTGGTGTTGGAAGTTAACGAAAGGGGGAAAAACTTTTACAAAAGTTTGAGGGATCTAGTGGAATGAATGTATAGACGTTCTTTCCACTTACAATACAAAAATCAATCCAATGATTCCAAGAACCAAATTTTATCTAAACTACAGGAAGAGTTTCCAGAGAATTGGTCAATGAGACATGTCAGACTTTTAATAGAAAAAATGTACAACACCAAAAAAGAAGGAATGAAAAAGTAATATTCCTTTAAATGTTTGTCTAGAATGATTTATAAATATTAATTTTGTTATATTTAATTTTAATATATCAATATAAAAACTAAATATTTTATTGTCATGTTACATTTTCAGGAAGATTATGAAAATCTAAAAAGATGAACAAGCTAATATCAGAAATATGCCAATAGGAATGTCCAAAAAGGTGTACAAGGAGATGGTCAAAGAAATGGACAAAATTGCATCGCGGGAGGAGCTATCTCAACAACAACGTGCTTCAAATGTAATATGTAATCATTGAATTTTTCGATCATTATGTACAATAAATAATAAATTTAGCGTTAAATATTAATTTTCAAGAATTTTCTTGCAGAAAAGAAAAGAAAATGGAACCCATTCAGCACATAAAACAGGATGACAAGGAAGAAAAGGGTTGATCTCTAAGTTTGTGAGTAATTGTTAATTCCTTATAACAACTTAACTAGATTTCATTTTTGTATTTTTTAAGTTGTTTTACAAAAATAATCATTGAATGTCTTCAAACAGGTGCTAACATACAAAGAAGAACCATCACACGAATTGATTGAAATTGCGTTAAATATGGGTTGTGAGTATATGTTGGAATATTAGAAATTAATTGTGGAATTTGTAAGCATCTATCAATCTTGTTTTACTTAGCTTCATCTATAATTAATAGAACAAAAACATCTTTTATATTAAATATATGATTTGTTATGGGGTATAAGACTTGCAGGAAACAAAGTATGGAACTGCGCCAACAGATGAAATTTTGAAAGATGGCATGGTACATGGTTTTGAAAGAATGTATATAGTGTATGAGTCAATTGTTGCTATGGTACGTCATTTTTCTTTTTGATTTACATTGATGTATATTATTTAATATTTAAATTTTCATTATTCTCACTAATGTATATACACTCATTTCAGTTTATTTTTATGTTTGTAGATGGAAGGTGAAGAAGAAGAAAACAATCAACGTCGTGAACAAAACATTCCTGAAAATAACCCAAGTCATGGAAGTAGCTCTAGCAGTGACAATAGTTCAAGCGAATAATGATGATCACTATGTTTGGATATCAAAACAAGGCGTTTTGTTTTTTGAAATATATATGTCTGTGAAATCAGACATTTTGTTTAATGTAATGGACATAGTGTCCCAATTGAAAGACAAAGGGATACCAACAACTGTCCCATTTTGTATGATAAAGACTGTCTTATTCATATATATATATATATATATATATATATATATGTGTCGACTTTTGATGAATAATGAATTTTAAAAAACCACAATAATTATGATATGATATAACAAATTAATCCAAACATCACATTCAAATGCATTAATAAAAATGTAATTAATATGAATATTGTATAAGATGCATCGAATTTTGATGAATAATAAATTTAAAACAATCACAATAATTGGACTGTCACAGGTCAATGTTTCTAAAAAATACAACATGAAAATCGGTGTGTGTCAGTAACTGTACACCAGTGCATTTATGTGTCTATACGCACCGGTGTCGTTGTACGATCTATGGGCATCACACAAATATCGATACCAGTTATAAATATCGGTTCGTTTGTGTGATACTGCACACCGGTGCGCTGATACGACCTATGGGCATCACACAAATCCCAAGACCAATTAGAACGGCCCTGTGCGTTGTATGACCAACACTACGCCCGGTGCGGTTTTACACCTAAAAGTCCCAGTGCATTGGACTGAGACCGCCCCGGGGCATTGTCTGCATGTATGCACCGGTGCGTTAAAGCCAAAGTAGTGCACCGATGAAAAAAAACATCCGTAATAACCTTCGGCCACCCATTTTTTTAGTTGTGTTGAATTTCCGTTAAAAGCTCCGCCAAAACCTCTGTAACCATAAACGGATGTTGTAGAAAATGTTTTTTTGGACAATTTTGGCCAATTTTATAACACTAAAAACCTCCTTTATAACCTCCTCTAGAGGGTCTTTTCCTTGCAGTGCATGCTTTATCTTTCTTATGCACCAATATTACTAGAGAAGAGAAAGAAATTTGACTAGGTTGAATTATACCTGCCTCTAGCATTTATGCAACCATACGTTAAATTTAAGTCTTCTGGACATAAGGATATATATAAGGTCTAATTTTTGTTGGAACACTTCCTGGAATCAAGTGAATTGCATGATCATGATCGTGAATAGGTGGGAGACCTTTGGGAGGCTCAAAAACCTTAGAATGATTGTCAAGGACTCTTTAGAGGTATGGATAAATGGACGACTTAGATGTTTGAACATCTATTGAACATAATTGTGAAATTACCCCTCGTTGTTCCTTCTTAAAAATTTTGTCCATACTATTAGAGCTGATTATCTTCCTAGGTTTCCCTGTGATGCCCCTTAATTCAATTTCCTTTCCTTCCGAGAAAAAATTCAAGAAAATTTCTTGAAAATTAAAATCTATTGTCCCCAAATATTGTAACCATTGGACTCCTAATACAACATCCGCATATCCCACTGGAATGGTGAGCATTGTAATATTCAATACATATTCCACCATGTTTAGATTGATATTATGGCACTTCCGTAATCAATTTATAGTTCCTCCATTTGCAACCATCATTTGACACTCTGGTGTTGGACATAGAAATAAATTCAAATCATTGGCTACCTTACAATGAATAAAATTATGAGTACTATCTGGATAAATCATCATTATTACCTTTTTCTTATTGATATATCCTTATACGTTAATAGTTTGAGTGGTAATTCCCGCCCATGCATTATAAGATTCGGATTCATTTCTTATTTTTCAAACCTTGGGGTTGTTCCGTGGTGTATATCTTCTTATTTTGATGTTTATTGTTCCTTATCTTCCTCATCTTCACAATCTATATAAAATAATTTCTTCTCATCACACTTATAACCCTTAGTTTATTTGTTATCACAACTGTAAATCCATTTTTATCTTTTTTCCTCAAGTTGTTGTAGTGTCAACCTTGTAGGGCATGGAAAGCTAGGAGAGACAACACTTCCATGTTTATAGTTGTGAGTGGTAGACCTCCTTATTTCCATAAAGAAAAATTCAACTTTTCTTTCCACCCTGAATGCATTTTCCATTGAATTAGGTTCCCAAAGGCAAACCTATTGGATGTTATCATTTGAAGTCCCTATAAATACATCAATCATATGTTCCTCTAGAATATCATGTACCTTGATATTCAATCTTTGGAAGTCCTGTTGGCGAGAAATCAGGTCTCACGGACAAGACCCAGGTTCAAGAGTTGTGGCCAACAAAGAGGTCCGATGTAGTCTAGGAACACGCCGGCATTTTCACCCTGCTCAGGAGAGCAGTGCGTCTCACCCGAGGCGTGCCGCAACCACATGCAAAAGGGATGAGATCAAGGGCAAGGAACAAACCCGCAACTAAATAAAGACGGTTCATCCATTCATATATAAAGTTATATGCGCAAGATTACTTAATAAACATTGTAGACATTCATAAATAAAATTTTAAGCCAGCGTAAACGCATTACATGCACATGAACACCTTATTGAGACAACAACCTTCCATTGTATTAATCTCTTGGCCCAATACATGATTACATGGCAATCTTCATGTTAGCTCACAAAGCTGATACAGATGAATCTCAGGACAGAAAAGTAGAATAGAGGAGATAAGAACCCATATGAAGCACATGCATGAATCCTCCGCAGCTGCTCTGCGCGTCCTTCCTTGTCTCTGGCCTCGCGACTTCTTTGGTATGCATTCAACTCTCAGCATTCAACATCCTGAACAACCTTCGACATTCAACCTCCTCTTTTCGGCCAGGTGACTGTTATTTATTCACCCGCACCCGCGACTATCGGCTCTTCTGCGTCTTCCTTAAACCCTACAAAACTATAGAGTGTCTGCGTAATCACACTTCTGTTTTCTGCTGTGTTTCCTTCATCTGCACTTGTCTCTGTTCTATCTCCAGCTATCGAGTGCTTTCGCGCCGCCTTGGTAGCTCCACAACTCCTGGTAGGTGCAGCGCGGTCGCGGTTGCCATGTGTATTTATTCTGCAACTCAAAAAGGGTCAAAACTCAAAATGTCTTGGCCAAGATTCCAAAACTTAAAAAAAAACAAGGGCCCCAACAGGCCCCGACCACAATTCCTTGACTCGTCCGCGAGTCAATCACAAATAACGGTTTCTACTTCCATTGCCCCGCTGGCACCCGTACTCTGCTCTGCTGTGCCTTCCCCCTGCGCTCTCTCCTGCTGTGCTCCGCCACTTGGTTGTTCAAACAAGGGCCCCAACTCCGGGACCCGGCGGAGCGCTGTATCTCTAAGCTCTGTGAAGGCCGCCACTGCTTGCTGCCATTCCTGCATAAGCAGGTCGGCTTCTTGAGAGATTCGGTTGGCGGCGGCTTCGTCTATGGGCATCGGGGCAGCCCCGAACAGGGTGGCGAGCTGGGCTTCTACCTTGGCATCCAGCTGGTGCATAGCGTCAGCATGGGTGCGAAGGGGCGGACGAATCTCCCGGATGACGTGCTTGGCCGCTGCCGATTCGGCCTCAGTTTGTTGCATGTGGAGTTCCAGCTCGTCCGACTGGGCGTAGAGCTGATCTAACCTTGCTGGGTCCGTGGTCGCCTGAATGTCCCGGGAAATCTGTTGCAGCTGGGCAGCGATAGGCTGCGTCTTGACCGTTAGCGCGAGTGAGCACTCCTGCAGACTGCGCAGAAGGGCGGAAGCCGAAGCTGCAGTGGAATGGAGAGTTGCTTGTAGACTGACTGCCTGCGTCTGTTTGGCAGTTACCTGTCCTGAATGGTCACTGGGTGGATCTGGAAGGGTAGGCCATGCGGCTAACGCTGCTTGGAGTTCCTGGTTCTCCCTGCAAACAATAGTGAAAACTTCCCTGAGGTGGTGAGCCTGTAGTGCTATGCTGTCCTCCTCGATGCGGGCAGGGAGTGGGGCATAGTGAGCCCTTGCAGCAGGCCATACACTGGAGAGCGCCTGGATAAAAATGTTGGCCTGCTCCTGGAGGTTGGCCTTCTCCCGCAGCAACTGATTGCGCTGTTCAGTAAGCGCCGTGAGTTGATCCCGCTGCTCGGTGCACCGCTGCTGTAGCTCCGTGTGAATCTGCTCGGCCTTGAGGGCCGCCCGTTGAATGAGCAGGTACAGCTGTGCTGGACTCCATTGTTCTGCAGTTGTTGTGCTGGGTGCACCCTGCTCTGGCATCTGTGCCTGCGAAGATTGGCCCCTGGCCGCTGGTCGGCCTGAAGTCTCTGGAGGATGGACCGGCGTCTGCTGCTGCACTGAAGTGGCCATCTCGGACTCCGGCCGGGCTTGCTGCGTGGTCTGCTCTGGGGGAGGGGCAGCCGAATCAGCCCCACCGTTTGTGAACCTTGTAGATATAGTAGCAGGAGGGTCCTGGGCCGTGGTCACGGGGTCAACCGGTGGTACCACGGCTGCAGTACTGGAGGTGACTTCCACCCCGTGGTCACCTCCAAAGAGTTCCCGGATCAACGAATCTGACATAGTGGCTGATGAGTTGGATAGATTGGGGGAGGTGGCATGTGGTCGGCTGGTGGGAGCGGTGGACGGAGTGAAAGAAGTGGGAGGGAGGCGAAGGTTGAGGAACTCTGCCGGATTGATCAGAGGTTCCTCCGGAATCAGAGTTGCTGTGGGGGGAGTGACTGGTGGATCATCGTCAGTCAGATCCACCACTGGATCTGTAGCAGTAATGCGGGCCCTCTTGGATGGAGGTGGGTCGGCGGAATCGGGTTCGGGCCCTGGTTCACCCATTGGTGTGATGAGGGGGGTGGCAGAAGTGAACAGGTTAGTGGGAATGGGAGAAATGAGGGGGGCGGTGTTGGAGGGACCACGAGACCGATTAATATGAAATTCAGCAAAAGAAGGAAATATAGGGGCACCACTTGAAGTGACCTGGGTGGCCACGTTAAGTCGTCATACCTGGTCATTGAGGTGCTCGACGATCGGGACCAGCGCTGGAGGCAGATCCGGGGCGGTCTCAGCTGCTTCTTGTGGGGGGTCTGCCGCAACCTGTGAGGACCCCGCTGCGCCGGTCGCGGCAGGCCGCTATGCTGGCAGCATCTCCTCAAAGCTATAGCAAGTGACCCCGTCGCGGACGTGCTTGACGACCCCCGGCCACGCAGAAACCTCTCGGTGAAACGTGTCGTCATTCAGCTGGAACTGGAGGGGCGCCATGTGAAATGTGGCGGCCGGCACGCAAGTTGGCCAGATGAAGGTGTGCTTGTGGCTGACCCCAAACCACACCTGCTCACTGTACTCATCCAGCAAGGGCCTGGGCACCCGTTGCTGGTTGGCCACGACATCGGTCATCATCCCGTACCACGCCCAGAACACTGCCACGTTCACCTGTTTGGTGCTGGGATCCATGGACACCTGCCAGGGGGTGTATTTCATCGCCAGAGGTTGGCTTATGGTCGTCTCCGCCGGATCCCGGATAGGAGGAAGGTGCCATTTCCACATGGCGAAGGCTAAGAGAAAGTAGCCGTAGATGAAACTGGTAGTCCGGTTGTAATTTTCTTCGCAGGCCGCGAAGAGTTCCTTCAGCACGAAAGAGCACCAATTCAACTTGGTGCCCCGGGTGCAGTGCTCTGCAATGGAAATGGTGTCCAGGGTGCATTCTCCCTTCGCGTAATGGCGCATCGTCTTGCTAGCGATCAGGTAGCAAGCAAACCGGATTTCTGGTTGGTTGATCAAGTCAATCTTGGCACCTTTGCCACCCCGGCGAGTACCATACTTAGTGTACAGGTCGGCGTCACCCAACTTCCGGGCGCGCTTGGAGGATGTCTGGCCAGCCGCGGAGACATCTGCACCGTTTTGGGACAGCCCTGTAAGCCGATGAATGTCTTCGGCATGAATTGGGATTTCTTCGTTGAGCCACAGGGACCCGTTCTGCACCCGACTGAGGAGGAACCGGGTGCATTGCAGAGCCGGTCCTGTAGTGCCGAAAACGGGAAGAGACCTCAAATGCATCAAGGTCGACTGCTGCAGGCCCCTAAATTCTTCTCGCATCCGATTGTTGGAGCCGCTGCCGGGCGTGTAACGGTGCTCCATGTAAGTCTGCCAATGGAGGTGAGGAAACTCAGCCGGGTCGGACAAGTTGGCGTCCATACATGCTGCATTGTCATACTTGCCGACCAGCGACTTTACGCGGTGAATTCTGCTGTCTAACACTGGTTCAGGGACAGATACGATAGCTCTCGGCATCTTGGCGCGACGCTGGTAAACTTGGAGTGTTCTTCTGGAGTTCTCTGCTGGATACGGTGCGCTTCGATGCTGCAAATGCTCTAGAGACGTTGCAACTTCCAAATTGAATTGGTCCGTCATTCTCGTGCTGTTGATCTTCATGCAAATTATGGCATCCGCTGGCACGCGCGGAGTTGATGAGACTCCATAACGGCAATTAATTCTTGCTATCCTTCGAGGCTGCGATAATCGTGCGATCAATCGCATGCCTGTATGTAATCCGACAGTTGCTGACGGCATCATGGGAAGATGGGCGGAATCGACAGCTGAGGGAACTGCGGGTGATGGCAAATGATTACGGTACGATTACTGTCTATTATGGTAATTTATGAACAAATCTGAGCGATCCTACGGACTGACAAAAGGACTGACGGAAATGACCTGGACTGACACTGGCACGAGGATGGATCCCACGGGAACGAAATGGTGGACTGGGGCGACGACATGCTGGACTGGCGCTGCGACACGCTGGACTGGCCAGCCCTGACCACGGTCGGTTGCGGTAAGGTTCCCGCAACTGACTGGTTATTTGACTGATTACCTATGAACGGAAAATACTACCTACCCTCATCCCGGTTGCGGGAGAGTTATTCAACTACGCTACTCTACGGGTTCTCTCGGTTGCGAGAGTTATTAATGAAAAGTGAGAAGGTACCTACTCCTGGTAGGGTTTCAGGCGTGCGCCATTCACCCACCCAGGAAGAACTGTACCGTCCAGATGTGCGAACCGAACGGCGCCTGAGTCGCGGATCTCGATGACAAAGTAGGGTCCCAACCAGTGCATCTGGAGCTTGCCTGGAAACTTCTGGAACCGGATGTCATACAAAAGAACCTTGCCGCCAACTTGGAAAGCTTTAGTTTTGATGTGGCGGTCGTGCCACGCTTTCTGCCGGGCCTTCTCAACCCTCTGGTGGAATTCTGCGAGAAATCGAGCCTCATCCAGCTCCTGTAGCTCCTGGAGGCGTTCCCGAAGTGACGCCTCTTCTGAGAATTGAAGGGACGTTGCGATCAAAAGGCTGGGTACGGTGAACTCGGCGGGAATCACAGCTTCCCGGCCATACACCAACTGGAATGGCGTCTGGTTGGTCAACCATTTTACCGTGGTCCGGTAAGCCCATAATGCCGCTGGTAGCCGCTCGTCCCAGTCGTCCCGCTGAGCATTGCAAATTTTAGTCAAGCCCTTTTCAAGAATCTTATTGAAGGCTTCCACCGTACCATTGGCCTGCGGGTGGTATGGGCTGCTTTTATGATGCTGAATCATAAATGTGTCCAGCAGTGATTTGACCGTGGCATTAATGAAATGTGTACCCTGATCGCTGGTTAAGCTCCGTGGGCAGCCAAAGCGGCTGATGATGTGTTCAAAGATGAACCGGGCAGCGGTCTCTGCCGAGTAGTCGCGTACCGCTGCTGCCTCAGCCCACCGTGTGAGGTAATCCATTGCGGTGATGATGTACCGGGCTTTGGAATGTCGAGCGATTGGTGCGATGGGGCCTACGAAATCAACAACCCACTTTTCAAACGGCCGCAGCACATGCACTGGGTGTAGCGGAAGCTCGTCCCGGTGCGAAGGCCTTCCCGTCCGCTGGCAAACGTCGCAACGCTTCACATACGCCTTACAGTCAGCATGTACCGTCGGCCACCACAGGCCAGCTTGAAGCACCTTCCTTGCGGTAGGTTTCGCGCCCACATGGCCCCCCGCAACACCACTGTGACACTCCCACATCACTTCTTCCCTTTCATGGTCAAGAACACACCTGCGCAACACCTCATCAAGCCCCAGTTTGTATCGTTGCCCCGCGATCAATTGGTAGTCTGCCGCCTGGACAACCAGGTGGAATTTCTGAAGCGGGGTGTAATCCTCAGGGCACTGTCCCGTGGTCAGATACGTGGCAATGTCAGCCAGGTAATCTGGTACTGCTTCAACGCGGAAGAGGTCAGCATCCGGAAGCTGATCGTCCAACGGGCCTTCATTCTCCCCCGTCTCCAACCTGGATAAGTGATCGGGACCAACATTCAACCTGCCCGACTTGAAAATCACCTCAAACGTGAACTCTTGAAAAAGTAGAAGCCATCGACAGATTCTTCCTTCCAACACAGGCTTATTTACCAGATATTTCAATGCAGAATGGTCCGTGAAAAATGTAAATTTGCCGCCCAAAAGGTAGTGGCGGAACTTCTGGAGAGAGTACACCATCGCCAACGCCTCCCGCTCGGTCGTGGTGTAATTCTTCTCCGCATTCGATAACCGTCGGCTGGCGAAGTATACCGGGTGGTGAATTGTCGTTTCCCTGGGTTGCGCCAATACAGCTCCAAGTGCAATTCCGGATGCATCAATGTGCACATGGAACTGCTTATCCCAGTCGGGATGAACAAGTATGGGTGCCGTCGCCATCTTCTCCTTCAATGTGTCGAGTGCCCTCCTGCACTCCGCCGTCCACTCAAATGCTTCTGACTTCCGCAACAGTTTCTCCAGAGGGGCAGTGATTTTGGCGTAGTTGCGGATAAACCGCCTGCAGTATCCTGTGTGCCCGAGCAGTGCCCGCAACTGCTGCACGGTCTCGGGGGCCTCCATGTGGACGATGACCGCAACCTTGGCAGGATCAACGCAGACCCCTTGCTTGCACACCACGTGACCCAAGAGTGTGCCAAATGGTACTGCAAAAATACATTTCTTCAAGTTCAAGGAAATTTGCAGCTGGCGACACCGGTCGAACATAACACGCAACAAGGAGGCGTGTTTCTTCAGCAGGCTGTAAACAGTCCAGTCGTCCATATAGACTTCCAGGAACTTGTGAATGTACTCCCGGAAAGCAGCAATGACAATCCGGGAAAACACAGCCGGTGCGTTCTTCAGACCAAACGACATAACGTGGTATGCGAATGATCCCCACTCAGTGGTGAATGTCGTCTTTGCTTTATCTTCCTCGGTGATGCGCACCTGATGGTAGCCCGAAAACCCATCCGTGAAGGAATAAGCTTCGTTTCCCGCGACATGATCTAGGACTTCATCGCTGAAGGGAGTGGGAAACGGGTCGTGGATACAAGCATTATTCAAGCTCCGGTAGTCTACACAGACCCGGATCTCCGCTTTGTCCTTCTTGTTCTGGATGACAATCGGACTCACCCATTCCGCTTCTTCTATTGGAAAGATGAGACCTGCGGCCAGCATCTTGTCAATCTCCATCTTGACTTTCTCTTTGATACGTGGATTCAACCGGTAGGGTCGGTGCTTCACCGGCCTGGCCCCCGGTTTCAGTGTGATGCGCATCTCGCCCAGATCCCCCTTGATCCCCTTCAGGTCCGCAACTGATGACGGAAACAAATCCTCGTATTCCTGGAGGAGGCTGAAAATTTCTTTTGTTGTCTCCTCGTCCCAGTAATCTCCCACCGTTGCCAGCTTAGGTTTTTCCTCTGTTCCAATGTTCAGCTTCTTCGTCTTTAGGGGCTGTAAATGGACTCCTTCTATCGTCGGCTCTTCACTGATGCTCCGCTCTCCTTCCTTTTCGTCATAATAGAGATGCCTGAGGTCCTCCAAACTATTGTCCTCCGGATCACCATCAATCCGGTGACAAACCAACTCGCGCCTGATCTTAGGTCGTGACACAGCCGGGCCCTGATCGGGCTTAGGCTGGCGGAAAAAAAAGACCTCCTTGATTGCCTGTAGGGCCTGGGACTCCTGCGCTGTCTCCCCTTCGAACGAGAAGCTCAAAACGAACCTGTTCGCAGCTGCCTGCCAAGAGCGGGTTTCCCGTTTCCGCTCTTCCTCCAGGTACCAGGCCTGGGGGATGGTGCCTAGGGAATGGACAAACCTGTGGACCCACAGCTCCTCAGGGTACCGTGAGCTCCGCCACTGTTCTTCGCAGGCCCGCAAATGGTGTCGCGGGTCTGAATTTCCATGATACTTAAGCGTACTGGCGGGTCCTTCATCCTCTTTAAAGCGTGCCCGCAGAGCCTCCGCCACACACTCCCATCGCAGCAGAGTGTTGCGGTGATTTTTCCACCATCGAGCCGATGTTGACTGCAAGGCCACGTCCAAAAGGGCCATCTGGCTTTCAGCTGGGACCCGATCCTCCACTTTGGCAATAAAAGTATTGACTGCTTGCATGTTTGATAATGTGGGATATCTGCGGATCTCAGTCCCTACCCACCGGACCTGAGCGATAGAGGCACATCTCCGCGTGGTGGTCTCGTATCCCCCTTGCTGCCAGTCTTCCCAAGCGAGTTCGGAACCGAGCTCCGAGCTCTGTACACTCCGCCAACTGACAGAGCCAGTTGCGGTCGGGTTAATATAATTGTCCCGCTTCCCTGCAGTCATCTGATAGAGATGGTCCATTATCTGAGCATCCTCCCGATTGTCCATTGTTTCTGTATATTGCGGGCCCTGATACGGGTCGAGAGGCTGGGTGACTCGTACCTCCCCATCCTCAAAGATCATCAGCTCCTTCTTGAGGTCGATGATGGCGTAATTCTCAAAAGCCCAATCAATGCCGAGTAAAGCAGGATAGGGATCCTTATCGCCCATGATATCAATAACCTCAAAATCGGTGTATGTCTTCACCCCCGCGACGTCGACCTCGACTCCCTCGAGCAGGCCGATTGGTAAAATGCAGTACTGGTTCGCCATCCTGAGTTGGATTGGCGAGTGGGCTAGCCGTGGCCTTCCAAGAGCCTCCCATGTCTTCCGTGGTAGTATATTGACGTCGGACCCCAAGTCCAACATGGTGTCGCTGATTTGGAACCCTGCAACCTGCGTGTTAAGTCGAAATTCCTTGCCTGTGCGTTGCTTGTTCCGCTTGACACATTGCACGTATTGAGGGATGTATTGAGGGCTAGCGTCCGCCGGATCTCTAGGTTCTGCGCGCCCCTGCAGCGCTCCGTCCAAAGCATGCTTGAGCTGCTGCCGCAGCACAGCATTATCAACAATCCTGAGGAATAGCCGGAGCCAATCCTCGACCACAGTATCTGCGACGTTCTTCGCACCGGATTTGGGTTGCCTGGGCTCCTCCAACCCTCCTTCGTTGCGCAACTGGGCGAATGCCTCAACCGCCTCCTGGAAAGACTTATTTTGGACTTCGGGCCTGATCAACTTCTTTGGGGATGCCAGCCGAACCACTCGTGCTGGCTCCTTCTCGTGGGCATCCTCGCCTGTCTTCTTTCCGCCCCTTGTTACTATCGCAACGTTCTGCATGTCGGGGGTTGCGGCACTGCACAGTTCTGAGTTTATCAGATTCGCTCCCCTCTGCCGCACCCGTTCTTCCCACTTCTTGATGAGCTCCGGACAGTCTTCTGTAGCATGGGCGTTGACCCGGCACTGGGAGCACCAAGGTCATCGCGGAAGGGGACATTCTCAAGCCACATGACCCTCCTGGTCACAGTTGTAGCATTTTACCGGACCGCGTCCGCCTGTTCGGCCTCCCCGCATGCCGCCACCTCTTCCCCTTGGAGCCTCGTTCACCCTGTACGAGGGACGATCCAATCGATCCGCAAGTGCGTCAAGCGCCCTGCACTGCTCAGTGTTGTGGGTCGTAGACACACAGAATTCACAGTATACATTATTCAGGACCGTGGAGTACTTCTGTAATATCGGGCACATCCGAGGAGGATGCCCCATCGTCCGGCAAATCTCACAGTACTCTGTGGTGGAGGACCCCGGTTGCGGTTGGAATGCCGCAAAGGTCTGTTGCGGCTAGTAGACTCCTTGCGGGTTCATCCCCACACCACCCCCTAGTGGTGGACCTCCCTGGATAGCTGCGACCGAGGGTCCTGCTCCTGCGCCGCGCAACCGAGGACACTCGGTTGCGACGTGGCCCTCGAGCAGACAATGTGTACACCAAACATTCGGTCGCGCTGGCCTCACCGGCTGAAGTTCCTTGAGCTTTTCGGTCAAGCTGGTGATCTGGTGTTGCAGCCCTACCAAAGAAGGGTCTTGCGGGGCCACCCCCCCCGATATTCCTGGGGGTAGCCCGCCATGGCTTCAATATTCATGGCCTGCTCCAAAGCGTCCTACAGATTATCAATCTTCTGCTGAGTAAGAGGGGTTCGTGTCAAGGGGAGCAGAGCCTTGATGAACCAGTCCCTCTGGTGGTTTGGATCGATCGGGTAGCTGAGTTTCCCGATCACGTCCTTGAATCGCCGCATCAACTCCCACGCGGTCTCACCTTCCTTCTGCTTAATTTCCCACAGCTCGGACAGGCCCTGCTGGTCTGTCTGGGGAAGCTTGAATTCGCGCACAAAATCCCGCTTCACGTCCGCAATTACAGGGTTAGGGTGCGCCTCGGACCACTTGATGAACCAACGCAGAGCTCTCTCTCTGAGCGTGGTTTGGAATTCTATTAACTTCCCTGCATCCGGCGTCTGTCGAGCCCTCTAGATGGCTTCGCACAGATACCAGTGTTGTTCTACGTCGTCATTGCCCCGGCCAGAGAACTCTGGATACCGGGTGAAAGATCCAGCCATGTGTACTTGTGGAGAATTAACCAGGATAAAACCTCCCGGTCCTGGTTGCGTAACGGTCCCTCTAGGGAAAATACTACTACTAGTAACGTTGCTGCTACTGGGCGTTACCGACGCCGCTGAACTACTGTATGACTGACTTAATGCTTGTAACTGAATAAAAATATTTCTTAAAGGTTGATAAAGTACCAAGGGAAGGTCGGGATCCTGGCCATGCGGAAGGTGGGACGTAGGGCTGCCTGGAGGGGTGGGAGCCGTTTGATCTTGGAACATTTGCTGCATCACGCCGTGCCATTCATCATCGGAACTTTCTTCGGGCTGCATCTTTCCGTTATCTTCGCTAGTCGTTACTTCTCTTTCTCGCGTCGCTGGGCTCCCATGCACCCACTGCACTTCCACTGCTGTCCCGTCTTCTTTCCGGGTATCCAAACCCATAACTCCCGTCCTCTGAGGCGCCTCCTTCTGATTCTTCCTCTCGATCTCTCTTCTCTTCAAATCTCTCATTACCCTTCTTCGCCACCTATCGGCGATCTGCACCCGCCGATGCGCACGTAGCTCCGGAAACTTGCATGCGGCCTCAACGTCCATCCCCCGCTCCCCACTCTCACAGTCTACACAGCATCGGTCCCCTTATTCCTTCCCCCAGTACGGATGGTTTACGCTTCCATACTTGTTTTGTGGAATTCAATCAACCCTTCGTCCACCATCAGGGCTTTGATCCACAGCGAAATCTCCTTCAATAGCTTCCCCCTTAGCCCCGAGTGGAAGACAGCCTCAGCTTTCGAGAAGGACTGATAGCACTCAGCAGCAAACTCCACCGTGTATCCTTCCAACGTGGTCCTTACCCAAAAATCCACCGCGTGGGTTAGTTCAGTGTCTACCCGATGCAGTGCTACCAGGTCTTCGTGCGCCCACCTGCGGTTTATCTTCCGCGAGCCTTCTTGGGGCAACGTCGCTCGTAACCTCCGCAACCAATTGTAAAGGTCCGTAGGGAACCTTCCCCAGAAAATTTCGTACGTATCACTGGCTGAATCAGAGAAAAGAACAAGCTCCTTGATCGCCACCTCCTTTTTCTTGGTCAGCTCCGCTTGCTGAGCAATGAACTGGTCAAGATGATCATCCCACCATCGCCGTATTGCTCCTTCAAAAATCCTCGATACCATGATCTAGATCCCCTCAGAACATGCAGGTCCCAGCAACGGAACCATTTTTTGGCGAGAAATCAGGTCTCGCGGACAAGACCCAGGTTCAAGAGTTGTGGCCAACAAAGGGGTCCGATGTAGTCTAGGAACACGCCGGCATTTTCACCCTGCTCAGGAGAGCAGTGCGTCTCACCCGAGGCGTGCCGCAACCACATGCAAAAAGGGATGAGATCAAGGGCAAGGAACAAACCCGTAACTAAAGAAAGACGGTTCATCCATTCATATATAAAGTTATATGCGCAAGATTACTTAATAAACATTGCAGACATTCATAAATAAAATTTTAAGCCAGCGTAAACGCATTACATGCACATGAACACCTTATTGAGACAACAACCTTCCATTGTATTAATCTCTTGGCCCAATACATGATTACATGGCAATCTTCATGTTAGCTCACAAAGCTGATACAGATGAATCTCAGGACAGAAAAGTAGAATAGAGGAGATAAGAACCCATATGAAGCACATGCATGAATCCTCCGCAGCTGCTCTGCGCGTCCTTCCTTGTCTCTGGCCTCGCGACTTCTTTGGTATGCATTCAACTCTCAGCATTCAACATCCTAAACAACCTTCGACATTCAACCTCCTCTTTTCGGCCGAGTGACTGTTATTTATTCACCCGCACCCGCGACTATCGGCTCTTCTGCGTCTTCACTTTGGCTTTTCTCAGCTTCTCTTCTGATGTCTGCGTGTTCCACTTTCTATTTTCTGCTGTGTTTCCTTCATCTACACTTGTCTCTGTTCTATCTCCAGCTATCGAGTGCTTTCGCGCCGCCTTGGTAGCTCCGCAACTCCTAGTAGGTGCGGCGCGGTCGCGGTTGCCATGTGTATTTATTCCGCAACTCAAAAAGGGTCAAAACTCAAAATGTCTTGGCCAAGATTCCAAAACTTAAACAAAAACAAGGGCCCCAAGAAGTCCTCAATGTGCTTTGCCATTAAACCCTTTTGTTTTAGATTTATCAATTGGCTAAAGAAGGTATTTTTCTTTGTATCCTCATTATGTGATATCAATTCCTCCATAAAAAATTTCCAAGTGACAAATTCTTTACGAGAAAAAATCCATATATTCCATACAAATTGATTTGGTTCTAAATAGACAGATTCAATGCATAAATTTTGTGTTTGTTGTACATTGTTGTACCTTAAGAGACAATCCCTCAGTTATGAAAGGAATCAGTGCTTAAGATATTTTAAAAGTGTGTCACAGGAATAATTTTGTCATGAGGTCTTTGTTCTATCCCTCTGGAAACTAGTTTTCTAAAACCCTTAATGATCTAGAATAATAAAAGATTTCGCAATGCCATTGATTGTTGATAACTAAATGAAAAAGAAGAACTATAAAGGAAACTTAAAGTAATATGTTGTAAACACATAATCTATTACTTTTAAGTTTAAGAGAGAATTCATGGAGAGAGAGGAAACTCAAAATAATATGTTGTAAACACATAATCTATTACCTTTAAGTTTTAGAGAGAATTCATGGAGAGAGAGGAAACTCAAAATAATATTTTGTAAACATAGAATCTATTACTTTTAAGTTCCAGAGAGAATTTATGAAGGGAGAGGAATTGGAGTGAAGGAGTGCTGATTAAGGCTATTTAACTCTTACTTACAAATGTAAATCAGAGACCAGTTGCTTCTTTACTTCACTTCATTCAAGGAAGTAACAACATAAAATGACACAAGAAACACGAATCACCATCGATAGTTGCAAGAAACTTGCTGCTTCTTTCATTCACCCATCAGAAAGAGAAGTACAAAATGTTGTCTCCAAGAGGTCCTAAACGCGGAACCCCTCCTCTCTCTTTCTCTCTTCCTTAAATACAAACAAAAGCAGTTTGTAATTGCTCGAGCTTCTTGAAACTCCTAGATTGACTAAACTGTTAAACTACTTATTACATTGCAATTGAGGACATTATTATAGATTTGATGTTAACAAAGAAAACAAAATAAAACTTGAAATATAATCCTTTTGCTGAATCTAATGTGTTTTTGATGTATCTCCTTCCGTTTCTGCTGTGATATCCTAACAGTCAACATAAACGCATATCTACTTGACTTTGCCCATGCTTTTGCATTTCGAACACTGTCATCATGTCACCTACTACTCGACTCTACCTCTTATTTGATTAATAATTTTCTGCAAACACATACCATTGTTCTACAAGTAGCGTTGGGTCTTTTCTTACCCCAGTCTTCCCTACGTTCAGACTTTCCTTTGTAATTTCCGTAAGACTGGACTTTAAAAGATATCCCAATTTTCCTTTTAAAACTATCACATCCGTCCCTTTATCGCATTTCTCATTTCAAAATTCATAACATATTCATGAGCGGCATTCCTCATGAGCTTGCGATGTGCGATGTGCGATAAAGGTAGGGATGACGTGGCAAGTGGAGGTGAGGCCGATCGCAAATCGCAATCAATGATATAAAACCTTGTCGCATTTCACATTTCAGCATTCATAACATATTCATGAGCTCCATTCCTCCTGAACTTGCGATGTGTGATGTGCGGTTGGAATATATTAAATCATAGTTCTAAGCTGCATCGCGTACGCTTCATTATCGCACTTTGCATTTCGGCGAATCTCGTTATCTTATGATCGCTATCCCTCCTGAGATTGTGATGTGCAATATGCAAGAGGGTCCCATGGCTGGACTTTAAATACTTTAGATTCGAGCTTTGAACTATATCACATCCAGTCCTCATATCACATTTCACATTTCAAAAATTCAACCTTGTTCTATTCCTCCTGAGCTTTGCGATTGCGATTTGCGATCTGCGATTAGGCCCTCCACATGCGATTGTGATTAAGCCTCCGAAAACTGGTTCTGTACGTATATTTGCACGACTTGACCCTGACTTGTGTGCAATGTCCTGAATGCATCAATCGGCCCAATTCTTGAGCTGTTCTGCACACGAATAAGCCCAACTTGACCCTTGTTGCACACTTTTCTTCTTTGTTGCTCCTCTAGTTTAGATTACAGCTCCAATGCTGTTGCTTCCCTGATTTTGGTTCCAGTGAACATGTAATGATGAATCCTCGTTGAGCTTGTGGTTATCCTTTTGAGCATGTTACAGGTCTTCTTGAAATTTTAACAATTGTTCCTCAACAACCTTGAATTGCTTAGAACCTCTATTGAGTTTTAGATGAGTCAAATTATGCTACAACATCTGGCTCCAATTGGGGACAACACTTTGGTAGAAAAGTGCTGAGAATTTGTAGATCAGTGGGCTTTATTGGGCATGGAGTCAAAGAGCACTTGTAGATCAGTAGTCGTTATTGGGCATGGATTCAATCCCATATGGGAGTTGATCCAGTATGAAAATACCGAACTAGAAATACTAAAACTAAAAATACTCAACTTCTAAGCTTATTTATGCACAACTCCTATATATTTATTCACGTCTGAAATTAATCAAATGAATTCATCCTTCCAATGGCACCAATCCAAGATCTACATGTTAGACCTAATGCCTCCATACTATTGAAATTTGAAGATCACAATAGGGAGGTACCATGAAATTTTTCCAGATACAAATATTTGCACATACCTTTGCATAAATGCTTGTTGCTAACAAAAGAAATTTTCTGCTGCCTCCTTTTCTTGAACATCTTGTTGAAGTAGACTTCTTTGAACAGGGCAGCTTCCTTCACTGTTTGACTCCTCAATTTGAGGTTGTGTGTGAGAAGATTGATTGGTTTTTTTTTGTTTTTTCGTTTTTTTTTGTTTTCTGCTGACAACCATTTAGGCCGAAAAGATAAATATAAGTTTGTTCCTCATCATGTTGATGTTCTTCATATAATGCCAATTATTGACAAAAATATTCCCCCTCCTCCAAACACACCTGAGGAGCTCCACTATTTTCTCCTCTATTCAAAAAATCATTAAAATTATGAAAATTGTTATGATCTTCTAGACTTTCAACGTGTAGTTTAGTTGTTGCAACGAATTTTTGACCAAAATCTTCAGAATGCTTAAATTCTTATGTTTCAGCAATACAGGTATACTTTGAAACCTTTTGAAAATCCTTGTTCATCTTTGAATTTTCATTCTCTTGCAAAGCAATTCCAATGTTTTCTTGACAGGCCCTCTTATCTTCAATAAAACTTGTTCTTTCAACATGACAGGAAAAATTTCTACAAGCCCACACATTATCTTCGATATCTTGTGCATAAATAAAAATCAATTCTAGAGTGCAAGGCTTTCTCTCCTTGAGATAAAAATCCAACACACTAGAAAGAGCCCTCAAATAGTATATCATAGTTGCATATTCAAGAGGTCGAATTTATTTCGGCATTCTGAAATAGATTTTTTGAAACCTCCTATTAAACGCAGCAATTTATTCATTACTCTACCTCTATATGGAATATAACTCCAAAATTTTATTTTTGTACGGCTTGTTCTCACCCCAATATCTAAGAAAGATGTCTTGAAAACTCTGCCATGAACTAATTGAACCTTCCTCCAAACACTGGAAGCATTCCTGAGCACCCCGCTTTAATGAATGAAAAAACATCCCTAAAGAAACTTCTTCATATATAATTTAAAAATTTTCTAGAAAGTATTCAAATGCTAGGAGGTGTTGTTCAGCTGCAACCTCATCACTTTCTCTAGAAAAAATTGGCAGAAATTTAAAGCTTTTTAAAGGATAGTGATGAAGAAATGTGGGCAGCACCAAGGGTTTGAAAATAACCTTGGCTCCAAGCTGGAAAGAAGTGGATTGTTTATGAGGTAGAATATTATCGCCCAAAGATGATGAATCCTCACCTTTATGCACAAACTGTGACAGATTATCTTCAGTAATTGTAATGCAGCAGTCATCTCTCCTCTCATATTTAGGAGATAAAGTTGTGTCAAGATCAATAATACAAGAAAAAGAAAAATCTTCTTTCTCCAATAAAGAATGTACTTTTTGGGCCTTATAATCTTATTAGAATATAAAGCAAGAAACAATCTTCTTGATATGTATGGGAAAATATACCACTAAACTAATAGTGAAAAATAAAACTTCCTTTAAAAGATTCAAACTTTGATACTCATTTTTTCCATGATGCTTTCTCATTTTCTTGCCAGCAAATTCCTTATCTAATGAAATCTTCATCAGTGAAATTTCTAGGTGAATAATAAACAACCAAATTTTATATCTAAATCTTGTTCACCATCAAGAAATAGATCTCAATACCCAGGGAAAAACAACTGCGTGCCTTTGCCCTCGACAATGGCACCAGTAAATTTTGGTTCTTAAGAGAAAATCCCTCGGTTGTGAAAGGAAGAAGTGCTTAAAACATTTTAAAAGTGTGTCACGGGAATAATTTTATCATGAGGTCTTTTTTCTATCCCTCTGGAAACTAGTTTTCTAAAACCCTTAATAATCTGGAATAATAAAATATTTCACAATGCCATTGACTGCTGATATTTGAATGGAAAAGAAGAAATGTAGAGGAAAATCAAGGTAATATGTTGTAAACACGGAATCTATTACATTTAAGTTTCAAAGAGAATTAATGGAGAGAGAGGAAACTCAAAATAATATGTTGTAAACACAGAATCTATTACTTTTAAGTTCCAGAGAGAATTTGTGAAGGGAGAGGAATTGGAGTGAATGAGCACTTATTAAGGATATTTAACTCTTACTTACAAATGTAAATCAGAGACCAACTGCTTCTTTTCTTCACTTCATTCATGGAAGAAACAACATAAAATGACACAAGAAACATGAATCACCATCAACAGTTGCAGGAAACTTGCTGCTTATTTCATTCACCCATCAGAAAAAGAAGTACAAAATGTAGTCTCCAAGAGGTCCTGAACTCGGAACCCCTCCTCTCTCTTTCTCTCTTCCTTAAATACAAACAAAAGCAGTTTGTAACTCCTCGAGCTTCTTGAAACTCCTAGATTTCCTTAATTGTTAAACTACTTATTACATTGCAATCAAGGACATCATTGTAGCTTCGATCTTAAGAAGGAAAACAAAATAAAACTTGAAATATAAACCTTTTGCTGAATCTGATTTGTTGTTGATGTGTCTCCTTTCGTTTCTGCTGTGATATCCTAACAGTTTGCGTAAACACATCTCTACATGACTATGCCCATGCCTTTGCATTTCAAACATTGTCATCCTGTCACCTACTACCCGATTCTGCCTCTTCCGCTCATGCCCGCAGCGTTTAGTATTTGATTAATAAACTGTTGCAAATGCATACCATTGTTTTGCATGTAGCGTCGAGTCTTTTCTTACCCGAGTCTACCCTACATTCAGACTCTCCTTTGTAATTGCCATAATACTGGACTTTAAAAGATATTTCAATTTTCCTTTGAAAACTATCGCGTTCGTCCCTTTATCACATTTCACATTTTGACATTCATAACATATTCATGAGTGCCATTCCTCCTGAGCTTGCGATGTGAGATGTGCAATAAAGGTAGGGATGATGTGGCAAGTGGAGGTGGGGCCGATCGTAAATCACAATCGGTGATACAAAACATTGTCGCATTTTGCATTTCAGCATTCATAACATATTCATGAGCATAATTCCTCCTGAGCTTGCGATGTGCGATTAGAATATATTAAATCATAGTTCTGAGCTGCATCGTGTCCACTTCGTTATCGCACTTCACACTTCGGCGAACCTCGTTATCTTATGATTGCTATCCCTCTTGAGCTTGCGATGTGCGATATGGGAGAGGGTCCCATAGCCAGAATTTAAATACTTTATATTCGAGCTTCGAACTATATTGCATCCGGTCGTCGTATCACATTTCGCAGTTCGGCGATTCAACCTTGTTCTATTCCTCCCGAGCTTTGTGATCCGCGATCAGGCCCTCCACATGCGATTGTGATTAAGCCTCTGAACACTAGTTCTGTACGTATATTTGCACGACTGGACCCTGACCTATGTGCAATGTTCTAAACGCATCAATCAGCCTAACTCTTGAACTTTTCTGCACGTGAATAAGCCTGACTTGACACTTGCTACACGCTTTTCTTCTTTGCTGCTCCTTTGGCTTAGATTACACCTCCAATGTTTTTGCTTCCCTGATTTTGGTTCCAGTGCACATCTGATGATGAATCCTCATTGAGCTTCTGGTTATCCTTTTAAGCATGTTGCAGGTCTTCTTGAAATTTTAACAAATATTCCTTAACAACCTTGAATTGCTCAGAACCTCTCTTGACTTTTAGAAAGTTGAGTCAAATTATGCTACAACATACATCATGTAGATCAAAGAACTGCTCCATTTGTAGTATCCATGTTACATAATCCTTGCCATCAAACTTACTAATATCAATCTTTGGAACGTGGTTAGTCTTCAACCCACTGTTGGAGTCCCTAAAAACATAATTCATATTCATTTTTTTGTCATCATTATTTTCATGGAATACCTTATCGCCACTTGGAATCCTTTATTGCAACAACTTTTTCAAACCTTCCTTCAACCCTTCTTGTTTGATTTTAAACCATCCTTCAAACCTTCCATGTCCCTTTTTATTTTTACTTCTAAGCTATCCATCTTAACATTCATTACTTCCAATTTATTTTTGGTCATTCTTTGTGAGAACAAAATTTGTTGCACTTGGTATCATAATTTTGATATATCATGTTGCATTTCTTCCTCTTCTTAATGCTTCATAGTAGATATTTCTAGTTTCTTAGTAGGAGAATCCATCTTTTTGTTTCAAGGCATATTGGAACCAAATAATGATACATATGATTTATTATGCCCTTTGAATCACTTTAGACTTATTTTTCAAACAAAATTTATGCAAATTTAAAAACGCACACCTTTTTTCTTGTTTTTTGGAGCTTGATTTTGACATTGTTGTATATCAGTAATTTCGACCTCCAAAGGTCTGAAATTTATTTTTGTGGTAGCCCTTTGTGTCCTCTTTCCAACAACACTAGTTAGAATTATACTGGATTCTTCAATATAAAGTTATACTAAGTCTCCCAATATGACCTACTTATGGATTTGTTTAGTATATAGAAATTGTACGGAATGCCATGTGTCAATGTTTCAACCTTCAACCTTGAAAATGGTACCCAAGAAACTATAGGTCGTACACTTTCATCCATTTTTTATGAAATTAAATTTGGATTCTTGAAACAAAATCTATGATGAGTTTTCCTAGTTCACCTTTTTGAGACATAATTATGGAGCATGAATAAATCCTAACTTCTTCAGGCCATATCTCAAGAAATATAGCGAACCAAGATCTAAAATTTTTACAAGAAGTTCATAAATATTTCAAATCCATGGTTTTGATATTTCAAATTCTGAAGCCTTGTAAAAAAATTACAGTAAAAATTCCAAGATGACCTATTTGAAGTAGTGAAACCCTACAACCCAATGCTCTGATACCAAATTTTATGTAACCAAATCATAAAATAGAAGAAAAGATAGATAAACGACTTGAAAAGAAGCCTATTTAAGGGGGGGAACTCCTTTTACATCACATAAATGAACAATTCTTGGATGATTCAAATGATAAGAACTCCTTGGTATATATAGGAGTCTAAGGGGTCAAAATATAATTAGGGCCTACATAGCAATAGTAATGCAAGGGCAGAACAATAAAAATAATGGGCTTCTATGGGGCACAATAATAACAATAGTGGGCTTCTATGGGGCACAAAAATAACAATATTGGGGCTACACTAGTACTATAGGGACCTAAAACCTATTTTGGGCAGAAAAAGGCCCACAGTAAAGGCCTTGTTCTAGACCACAATACCACTCTGTTAGGCCATAAAAGGAACTTATCTTGTCCATACAATGGCCTATTTTAGGCTGTAGAAAAGAAGGACTCATTAGGGTTGTTTGGGGATGCAGGAATAAGATGGTTTTCATAATGATTTGATGACCTATTCAGAGGCCATCCTCTCTTGAAACTAAGCAATGGAGCCATGTTACTCACTCGTTGATTAGAAACAAAGTTGAAGTCTCCTTAAAGGTTAGTCTGAGGAAATTTTGGGCCTAATCCTCTATTTTTTGGAGACCTATATTAACTCTAGTAAGGTTGATTTTGTGGTATATTTTGTGTAATATTCCCAAATTTTCACATGATATTTGGAATATTAGAGTTCTTAATTTTCTTAATGAATCAAGTAAATGAAAGAGTGGAGGGACCCATAATCCTCAAGATGAATGAATATCCACTTTTTATGTGTTAATGTGGATTGATTAAGCCTAGATATACATAATGGGGTAGTGGAGAAAATACTAATGTGAATGGAGTGGAGATCGTGTCTCGTTAATGAGATAGATCATGGAGGGCATTTAATGTGAGATCATAGAGCATTCAGGATGAAGTGATGGAGGAAGTAGCACAATTAATGCACACATGATGGAGAGGGTATACATTGCATGTAGACATGATGGATGACTTGGAGAGACAGCGCAGTCAAACATGGAGGATTATGTCCACATGCACAACGCAATTTAGAGGTGGGTCAAGGCATGGGAAGGCTCATAAACTTTATAAAGGAGATGAAGGAAACAATGGAGGCATGCTTTTGATTATTCACGTGAAGGTATGTTTAGATCTGGAATTTTCATTTGACATTCCATGCTTTCTTTGGTTTTTTAGATAAGATTGCAAGTGATGTTTAGCACTGGGTGTTCCTGGTCAGGAATCCCACCTCTTTCATTGAGTATATGTTGGAAGAGGGTTGTACTTCATTCATCATCAGGCATTGGTGCCACATTATTTCCACTCTTTGCAGAACACCTACCTTTAGGAATTACGCAATTTCTGAAGATCATTTTGGGAGGTGGAGGTTGTCTTCAATATTTCAACTGGAGAACCGGTGTAGGATTATTCCTATCACATTTGGCTTGAAGATCAGCATTATAGGGGCTTCATTTCAGATTTGGAATTAGGCCAACCATTATTGACTTCCTATCAGCAGTAGTCCCATCAAGGATTGCGCAGTACATCATTGCAGATCCAAAGGAGGAAGGAAGTTACTAGTATTTCCGCTAGTAATCCTGTGGGGGACCATCCCCTCACCTTGCCATCATCCTGGAGCTTATTGCAACACATTTCAATAGGCATAGAGCCTCTTCCTCTTGTACAGTGTAGTTTCTGTAGTAGTTTCATATTCAGTTGCTGCAACTTGAAGGAGGAAGAAGAGGAGACAATATCTAAAGCTCCTAGCTTGTAGATCTAAAAGAGGGATCATCCCTCAAAGCTCAGATCTGTTTGTATAAAATTTTGTAGCCATATTTGTATCAAATATAGCTTCAAATCTGTATAACCCAGCAGTCAAATGATGAAACCCTAGGAGGTTGATTTACCATATTTGTAGATATGGAAAATCCCTTCTGGGTTATCTTGGGTTCCCATCACATTGGCCAGGTCTTGAATCTTGGCATCATCAGAGCTTCTGAGCTCCATAGATCTGCATCTCCTTTTGCAGAAACTTCATGTACATCAGCAGCAAAAGGGAAAACACAATATTTCTTCCTGTAAATCTCACCAGTTATGCAGTGCTAGTTATATCATGTTTGCAGGGTGATTCTAGGCCATCTCTTTGGCTAGATTCCCTTGTACATTGTGTAACTAAATCTCCACATAATAAAAAGGCTCAAATTCTCTGTATATTTTGATGTTGTCTTTAGATTTATTATTTACTTAGTGGCAGTTATTATATTGTGTTTCAGTATTATTGCATTCTCCCTTTTGGGATATTACACTTTGACACACCAGTTTTGGAGAATAAGTCTACTTTTGGGTTCTATTGTGGATAGGACAAAGCTTAATATAAGGGAATATTTTTGGCTACATTCACTGATTACGAAGAATAAATAGAGGATACAATAAAGTTGGTTTTAGGGTTTATTTGAGAGGATACTTGTTGGATCTTTTGAAAGTCTAATAAAGCTCATGGTTATGGTTGACGTTTGAAGGCATTTATCTAAGGTTAATCCAAGTTTTGGGCTAAGTCTTTGGAGCTTGTTCTTAACCTCCCCTAAGCTTTTCTAAGATATGTTTTATTAAAAAAGTGTTGAGATATATTCCAGGATATGAAAAGGTCATATTTTACATTTGTTTAAGGTGTTGATTTTGAGACTAGTCTTGTAATTGCAACAGAATATTTAACTTGTTTTAGGCCATATCCATGGAAATTTTCGAAGACCCAAGTATTGATACGTTAAAGTCTGGAATCAAGGTTTGTTTAACACATTTCTGATGCTTGCATACTCAAAACAGTGCAAGTTTATACAATGTACATTTTCTGTCAGGGAAGTATATTTCTAATTATATTGTGAATGCACTGATGTTTACATATTATTGAACAGTCATAGATTTTCTTGGATTTATAGAAGTGGTGTTGATATGAAACAAATGCTAGAATATGCTCTAGATGTAATTATTGAATATTTTCTTATTTGACCACTTATTTAATTTTTAAGAATTTGTGAATATTGAGACTGGTAGCAAGAAGATTCTCACGGGGATCGTGTAAAAAAATGATTAATATTGATGTTTAAGGTTTTGATCATAATAAAAAATGATATAGCTAAGGTTGGAAGAAAATTTTTGAGATCGGGGCTTGATGTGTTGTAGAGTGCAAAGACTTATTGTCCTGTTGGTAATTTTTGTTATGATCATATGCCACTTAAAGTCATGTATTATTGGTTGAGTGCTTGATTGCCAAGTATTGTCATATACTAGGAATTTTACTACTCAGTATTTTATGATGAAAGTATGTTATTATGGTTTTTTAGTTTCACCATATGAGGGGAGAGAGAGTGTGTTCAAAAACAATGCCTTTGGTCCTAATGTTTTTTCAATGAGTATGTATTGTAGATTTTATATAGCCACCATGTACTTGATGCCATGATGAGGCCTGCTAGGGCTTGACAATTTTATTGTTTTAAATTCTAAATCTTCCAGGAAATCACATGAGAATTTTTGGAACCGATGCATTTCGAACTAACAACTGTAGTTCATCATCATTATCCTGATGATGAACTACAGTTGGTAGTTTGAAATGCGTCGGTTCCAAAAATTATCATGTGATTTCCCGGAAGATTTAGAATTTAAAATGTTGTGGATCACAGAAGCTTGCACTCTCAAATTTTATTGTTGATGTGTTAAGCCAACATAGAATCTATTGTGCACAAATTGATAATTTTAATTTGATTGGAAGATTTGTATTACTATTAATACTAGGATTGTTGATAGTGAGGGCTTGATGCACTAGGAATATCTTTAATTTTGGTTTATCAAAATTTTTATAGGGTTTGACAAGTTGTTTTTATTGATGATAAGAGTTGTTGATTGTTTAAGGTTGATAGGTGGTTGATGAGCTATGGTTTGTGAGCAAAAAGATTTATGATATCAATGATGAGCAGAGAATATAGTTTGGTGTTACTACTAATGGCCTTTTTCTAGTGTTGCATATTGATAGATATAACAGTATGGATTTTTGTTGATATTGAGCACAAGAGGATCCAATCTAAAAATTATGAAACATGGTATGTTGTGGTGATTTTATGTTAGGAGAATTTAGGCCAAGTGGTGGCTTAATGAGCAGGATGGCAAGGTGGTGCAAGGTAGAGAGTGTAGTCTCCTTCAGGTTGGAGGCTAAGAACACTTCAGGGTGGTAGGGTGATGCTAAGGCAGGTTAGAGCCTATGCAGGGTGTTGGAGCATCCTTCCTATCAAAGCTGATAAATACAGGGTGTTGGAGTGTCTTTCCAACTGGAATTGGTAAACCAAGGCATTAGAGCATCCGTCCTGTTGGAGCTGGTAAACCAGGGCATTAGAGCATCCTTTTAGTTGGAGCTTATAAATCAGGGGATTGGAGTCTCCTTCCAGTTGTAGATGGAGAATCTATAAAGTAGGAGCTTCATATTGATGTAATTCTTAAATATCTATATTAAGAAGCATTTGGTGTTTATTCTCCCATAAGATTTTCCACCTAAAAATATCTTGTGTACTACCTTTGATGTTGTGCATTGTTGAATGGTGTTGCTCATTTACGTTTCAATCTAATGCTAATGCTAATGATATTCAATTCTCTAAAAATTTAAAATTAACTAATTGAAGACAAATACTAATTCACCCCCCTCTCATTATTTCCAATAGATTCTCCATTCAAGGAAATTGTTACCATATTTCAAGAAGGTTGATTTTGTGAGTGATCCAAGTGGATATTGGTGGTCACTCGCCTATTCCACTTGGGGCCCCACCATTTTTTCTTTTAGTTTTTCGAGGGCCTCCTCGAGTAATATTTTGATAGGATCTCCAGCTCCCTCATCTTTCTTTTTGTCCCCCATGGGTGGCCATAGGGGTTTGGGAGGCTGATCTTGCGAAGGTTCAACCAGTTCGAGCGCTAACTCCTTATACCCCGAACTTGTTGGGTACATGCAAACTAGGATCGAGAAAGAGAAGACCGCTTTGATACCACAAATCCATACTTGTGCAGGAGTGCAATAGAATACACATATAACCATAAATATAAAAATGCAACATCTCTTCCGCTCTCAGATGTGGGTAAAGTGTTCCACACTATAGTTCATTGTTGATAGTTGGAGCCAAAAGAACCTCATTTCAGCAGAGGTCCTGAAGCGTTTGGGTTTTCCTACCACAGCACACCCATATCTATACACCATCGGCTGGCTTCACCAAGGACGAGATCTCCGCGTCAGCTAGCAGTGCCACCTTCCCTATAGCATCAAGCCCTTCACATATGAGATATTATGTGACATTGCTCCTCTTGATGTTTGTGATGTATTATTAGGCCAACCACACTTGTGGAAGCGACATGTTATGTATGAGTCCTGGCCTCACGATGTTATTGTTACTTTGGGAAATAAGTTGTACCGGATACTAGAGGTACCACCGCATGTGGCTATCTCTTTGGTTACTGCAAAACAATGCAGTAAGCTCATTTTCAAAACTGGGAAATTTGTTTTCCTGTTGATCCGCCCCCAGGGCAAGAAGAATATTGTGGCCATGACCTCCAGACAGGGCTCCTCCGCACGACAACAAAAAATTGACAAGGTCATGGAGGAGTACGGGGGCATATTCACCTCACCCATAGGGGTGCCTCTGCACTGTTAGGTCAAGCACCCCATTGATCTAACCCCAAGTGTGCCACTGCCCAATGGACCGATCTATCGGCGCTCTATTCTGGAGAATGATAAAAACAAGAGGCAGATTCAGGAGCTCTTGCTGAAAGTTCACATACGACCGAGTTTGTCACCCTGTGGGAGCCCGATCGTGTTGGTGCACAAGAAGGATGGGACTTGGAGACTCTGTATTGACTATCGAGTGCTGAACAATATCAATGTCTAGAATATGTACCTGATCCCACGTATTGGTGACATTTTGGATCAACTCAAAGGGGAAAAATATTTCAGCAAGATCGACTCGAAGTCTGGGTATCACCAAGTACCAATAAAACCCTCTGATGTGTGGAAGACTGCCTTCAAAGAAAAGGAGGGCCTTTTCAAATGGTTGGTCATGCCTTTCGGGTTGAAGAATGCTCCTGCAACCTTCATGAGGTTGATGGATGACATATTGTGGCCATTCACCAACTCATTTGTAGTAGTGTACTTGGATAACATCTAGATCTTCAGCCAGACTTGGGAAGAGCTCCTCCACCACATCTGACATGTCCTCCAAACACTGCGAAAACACAAGTTGTGTGCCAATTTGGAGAATTGCACTTTTGGCATGACCCAAGTTTAGTATCTGGGATACATTATTGATGAACGGGGGGTGCATGTGGATCCAACCAAGATCCAAGTAATTCGGGATTGGCCAGCCCCAACCACTTTAACGTAGCTTCGCATCTTTCTGGGTCTTGCTAATTTCTACTACAGGTTCATGTTGGTATTCTCTCATATCACTTGGCCGTTGAGTCAAGTCACCAAGGGAGGAGCGAAAGAAAAATTATTTTGGTCGGAATCTCAATAGAAGGAATCCGTAGAATTGAAACATCGCCTCTACTCTGCCCCAGTTCTCACATTACCAAACTTGCAACAACCATTTGAGATCGAGACAGATGCCTCTAACTATGCTATTGGGGCAGTTCTTACTCAACAGGGGAATCTAGTGGAATATCACAGTGAGACATTGTCTGACACAGTCCGCAAGTATCCCACTTATGAAAAAGAAATGTATTCCATTGTGCAAGCATGCCACCAATGAAAGCATTACATTCTAGGGAAGGAAATGGTCATCCACAAAGACCACCAACCCCTGCAGTTCATACAGACACAAGGGAAGTTTTAGAACTATCACCATCATAAGTGGTCCACATATCTGCAGCAATTTCATTTGAACATCAAGTATAAGAAGGGCAACACCAATAATGTTGCAGACTGCCTTAGCCGACTACCGATTGTGGTGCTAACCACCGTTCTCAACTCTTGTGGGTATGAGACTTATGAATGGCTACTTCTATACAAGAGTGATCTGGAATTCAGACACACATACAAGACACTCTTGGAGGGTACGCAAGTTCCAAAATTTCACCTCCAGGATGCACTGCTATGTCACCTGAGACACCTTTGTGTTCCTTCAAGCGAGTGTGCCAAGATGATTTGGGAAGCACACTACAGTCGAGTCACTGGGCATTTCTGGGTTGAGAAAATAGCATCAGTACTACAGAAGTATTTCTATTGGTCGAACCTTCAATATGATGTTTGGAATTACATCAGATCCTGCACTGCTTGCTCCATTTCCAAATCGACCATCAAGAAGCAAGGCCTCTATACTCTGCTACCTACCCCTAATAGACCTTGGGAATCCATCTCCATGGATTAAATGTCAGGCATTCCTTCTACTAAGCATTTAAATGACTGTGTTTTCATGGTCGTCGACAGATTCTTGAAGATGGCCATTATGACAGCTTACAAGAAGCATATCACAGCAGAAGCCACTATTAAACTCTTCTTTGAACGAGTGTGAATGCACTTTGGGATCCCAATGTCTATCATATCAGATGGGGACAACAGGTTCCTTAGCACATTTTGATCCAGCCTCTGGTCAATACTAGACACCAAGCTCACCAAGTCCACAACTTTCCATCCCCAAAATGATGGCCAGACAGAGGTCGTCAACGGGATGATTGTACACATTCTATGCATGTACAATTCAAAGAATCCACACACATTGGATGAGAGCCTTCCCTATGTAAAACAAATTTATAACTGACCTCTCCACAGCTCAACTGGCCACAACCCCTTTCAAGTGGTCCTGGGGTTCCAGCCACTATGTCCCATTGACGTAGCCATGCCATTTGTGGCTACTCAGGTCGATTCGGTGCATGTCCAGTCTGAAAGAAAACAACTTCATTGAGCACATTCAACACATCTACCAGCAAGTTCATGACATATTGGACATAGTCAATGCTAAGTACAAGCAAAAACATGATCAACATTGGGTGCCACACCACTTCCAGGTGGGCGACAAAGTGTTGCTACATTTGCAAAAGGAGCACCTCACTGGACCCCACCGCAAGCTTCGCCCACTCCGATATGGGTCATACACCATCACAAAGGCTATAGGGAACAATTCCTTCGAGCTCAGTATTCCACCATTCCTTGGTCTTCACCCAGTATTCAATGTGGACCGCCTTCGGCCCTATTTCCCACCTCTATTAGACACCTCTGTCATTGTAGAACAACTCACACCAACATAGTTAAACCCAAATTTCATGGAACAGGCCACCATAGATTATATCATGGACATGAAAATCAAGAACACTCACCAGTAGAAGATCCAACTAGATCAAGTTGTCAAAGCTGGCCAACTCCTGCATCAAGGCAAGTGGTTCACTAGGGACCAAGTTCAGCAGAAGTTTCCTCATCTCATGGAGGAACTCAACGCAATGGGGACCATTGCTTCTTAAGGGGGGAGGAATGATCCAGGTGTATATTGGTGGCCACCCACCTATTCCACTTGGGGCCCCACCATTTTTTCTTTCAGTTTTTCAGTTTCCTTAATTATATCACAATTTACTATTTTTAGTAGTTTTTCGGGTCCTAAAATTTTAGAGTCGTTTTGAGGCCCTAAACGACATTTTTTGGGCATCAAAATTCTGGTGAATACGATTCTGATCCAAAATTGATATTCTTGATCAGTAGGTGTAGTCCTCAGATATATCTTTCTAACGATGTAGCATGTGCGTCAAACAAAGATAGTATGCCAAAGTTACGACCCTGAGAAATTGATGTACCAATTTACCCCGACGGGGCCCATATTCTGCAATTTCATCTCCTAGGGTTAGGTTTTTGGATTTTTATGGTTTTCCATTGTTTCTCAATTATATATAGGCCTTCAAGCCTCATTGTAACATAGATTTCAGAGGCCTGTAGCCACCACATCTCTTCTTAGAGATAAGCTACCAGCGCCCTAGCTAGTTTATTTCCATTCTGTCTGTAAATAAATTTTAGTTCTATGAAATTAATGAAATGAAGTGTTATTTCCATTGAATTTTTATATTTATGGTTATATGTGTATTCTATTGTGTTCCTACATAAATATAGATCAGTGAGCATTATATTTATGGAAAACATAAAAGAGTTAGATTTCTCAGAATTGGGAAGGAAAATACGATTGAAAAGTTAGATTTGCATATATATGTATGGTGGTGGGCTCATGTATAATATCTTGGTGAATATTATTATTATGTTACTTCTAGTGATGATGCAACTAGGAAAAATTGATTTTTTTGCATTAGAAACAAATAAGATGTATTTGATACTTTAAATAAATATAAAGGTTTGGTTGATAATGAGACAAGAAATATGTTGAAGTCTCTCAAATCAAGTAATGGAGGTGAATATTATAGAAATACAAAATTTTATGGCCTCTAAAACAAGTAAACTATAAGGATCATCGGTCCACTCCTAAGAACATAAAATGATATTTGAACCCACATTTTGCACTTAATGGTGTAATTTCCTTGCTTAATGGATTACTAGAAGAATTCAATGTGGTTTTCATATTTTATGTGCCTTGACATGTGTTAATGAACAAATCCTTCTTGCAAATAAGAGAGATCTCCCTAGATCTGGTACTGAGATATATAACAAAACAAACAATATAAGAAACATTCCCTAGCCATTTAATTATCATCAAATCAAAAATGAAAATAAAAGTGGGATGAACCCATACCCTTTTTATGACAGTTGTCCTTTCTTGTTGTTTGTAGCTTCCTGCCTTGACCTATATTCTCCAAAGCAAGGACCTACAAATGGCAGAGAAAAAAAAAGAAAAGAAAAAAAAAAGAAAAAAAAGAAAAGAAAAGAAGAAGAAGAAAAAAAAACACCATCAATTCAAGGATAACTTGATAAACCATATATAAGTTATCAAGGAATAATATACCAAATATTGCCAATAATTAGACAATTATTTTTGGGAAACAAAAGTTTAAATATATTATAATGTAGAAAATCTTATAACTTGAAGTTGCCTTGATGTTGTAGATTCCTTCTAGTTTTTATTTTTTCCAATGTCTTGTCTTCAAAAGTCTTGATATCAAAGGTTTGATAAAGTTAGCAGAGTTTCACCAAATCCAAAATCCTTTATGAGATTTTCTAACTCACCATTTGAATAGGATACGGTTGTACTTGTAATCTTGGGAAAGGATAGGGGGAGGATGAGGGATGGAGTTTGAGATCCAACAAAGTAGGGCTGCGAGTTAGATCCACATCGCTAGGAGGAGATGTCATCCACGAGGCTTCTATTATAGAAACTTCTCGTACTTTTTAATTTTACCTTTGTTAAAACAATTTTTCACTTTTTCAAAAGGAAAAGTGTGAAATTTTCGTGGTCCAGCTGGTACGCAACACGTGACAACCTAGCAACGTCACAATTATTCACGGTCCAATTTCATCATCCTTTTAAATTAGGGTTTGTTTAGGTATTTTTACAACATTCTTATCTTATAGAGAAATGATTTTGTTCCATATTCTTCAAGGATTAATGGAACTTATGCTTCAAATGGTGAAGGATAGGGGTACGACATCAATTTCCATGAATGCGATAAAATAATGTGTAATACAGTGCCCCCTAAAGTATAAAGTTATAAAAGGAGTGATCAATTAAGTAATTTATCATGAAAAGGCATTGAAATAAGATATCAACCAGTCGGAAACCTGCCAACAACAATCAAGGAATTACAATATAGTAATATCATATTATAATGTTTGAGGTTCGCATCCCCATACTCATAAAAAAAAGAATCAATTCATAGGTATAGATTATGCAAATATCCATGTCAAATGAGGAAGATCATGGCCACTAACATACATTGTGGATCGATTCCTAGATGACTCAATATGAACATAGCCACCAGACATACACTATGGATTTATGAAACAATCATAAATATTCATATAACTCCATCACAACCTAGATGAAATAAATAAGATACAAGGTCGTCATCTCTATCATGCCATAGTACAAATCTAACCATGTGAATTAATGTGTTGAGTTCAAACATGGTATAAACTACTTGATTACTGGTCAATGATGAAAACCATTAAAAAATGTGAAAGGAACCACCAATGACAATGGCCCCTAAGGTACTCAAGTACATTCTATGGAGTGTGAATAAATGATATGAAGTCAAAAACTCATATAATAAATCAATTGAAGGTTAATGACATAAAGTCGTCAAAGGCAAGGAAAATTTCCTTTGAGGCATGCAAGCTCCAAGGTACTAAATGGTTCTAAATCAACTTCCTAGATAATGTGTTGAAGCCGAAAAGAATTGATTCCTCATAGGAGGGCCTTGATGTATTCCGCATTAATGACATGAAATAGGTACAAATATTTGAAGTGTAACAAATTACAAAGTAATTTAGGATGGACTTAGGGATTTTTGGAAACGATGATCACTACTGGGGGGTGAATCAGTAGTGATGGAATTTATATCAATTTTTACCAATTTATACTTTTTCCACAATGTAAATTATCCATGCACATTCACAATATGTAAGGGACAATAAACTCAGATCATAGCAATCATGAGAAACACAAGCATGCACACATAAGAACACAAGTATTTTTGGTGGAAACCCTTTTGAGATAAAATCACCTTGTTGTTGTTTCCCTATTCAATTATTTTATTATTTTTTTTAACAGATTGTACATGGATTATCTTACACCCATAAGTTGGAAGACTTGGATTTCTCTAAAATATGTTGGAATCTATCAATTCGAAATTTTTTTTCTCTCACGGATCTATGGAAATGTATTTGTTGGAAGCTCCCACGACCAACGATCCTCGCCCAACTACTATTGGATTGTCCAACTCCTATTGGATGGAGAAATCTCTTCCTACTAGTGAATCTTCCAATTCATTATCTATTCTAAAACCTCCACGCCTTCACGTCCTCCATGTGAGCCACGTTTCATAAATGTCTCATACTACGTTCTCAATTCACTCAACATGAGCTACCCAACAACTCCATTGTTCTGTTCATAAAATCTGAATAAATTTTTTTTCCTAAAGAGAGATTTTTTTTCACTTCTACTCACAACAATCTCTAGTCTTTACCACCATATCTCCTCCATTATGCAACCCAAATCATATTTGAATTATGCATACAAAATTCTAAAAAATATTTGGAATACAATGTGAGTAGTTGCAAAAATATCTACTCACCTCACAATGCCCCCACAATGGCATACTCTAACACTCTCAAGGCAGCCAACCAAATAGACTCAAATCCTTCCTTTATTTATCATTCTTCTGTTTTGAGTAACTTAGTAAATGCTACAGGTTATGGATCACTCAAAAATTATTTTCACGCACTTCATATTTGGTTGAGATAGGCTTCTTGACCAAATAAAACCACTTACTCCACTATCCTTTTGATATATTCAACCTTGATCAGCTTCTAGACACTCCAATACCTTTTCCAACCATATGTCTAAAATTTCAAACCAAGATCATCGCCATAATACAAAAATCATTTGAAATTCACAAGGAATTCAGAGAAAAACTCGTGAAAAGGCTTGCTCGCAGACACAACACAAGCTAAACTCGATTGGTCACATGTGAAGGACTGTCTCCCAGAGACTGTAGATTTTATTCACACTAATGACCTGTTGGGGTTCCTGTGTTTTGGTAGATTGGAAAATCCAAAAGACAAGACAACATCAAACCACTTTGGGATTCTAGGATCTAGCCCTCCTGAATCCAGAGAGGGATCTCCCTATAAGTTTCAAATATTGATTTATCTTTAAGGCTTTTTAGTGTGATCTTAGGCTAGTTATTAAGTATAAGGGTTGTTGTTTGTTTGGTTGGGTATGATCTTTAATTGAGTGGAAATTCTTGAACATGAAGAGTTTCAGAGGGGTGAAGGTGTGAATAATCAAACAAGGTTTAGCTAATAAGATAGGCAAGGAGCAACTTTAATCCATTGGGCTATGGAGTCATAAGAGGATTTAATTGAACAATAGTTTTCAAGAGTGGTCCATGGGGCAAGTCATCTATAACAAAGGATCCTTTAGATTTATTTTATGGAATGAAACAATAAGAAATGGAGTGAAGGAAATAAAACAGATGAAGAAACAAAGAGCAGCTTAAGATCAAGTAAGTACTTTGAAACTACCCTGCGTTTGGCATGCACTTAAGGAAAGACACAAAAAGTAATCTAAGATCAGGTAAGTACTTCTAAACTAGCTTGCTTTTGATATAATTTCAATAGAAAACATTTAAAACACTTAGAATAGCTTAAGATCAAGTAAATAATTTTAACTTAACCTGCTTTCAGCATATTCAAAAGGAAAACATTCATGATAAACATAAAAAATATTCTAAGATCAGGTAAGTACTTTGAAACTAGCCTGCTTTCAACTTACTCTTAAGGGAAACTTTCAAACAACCTTTGGAGAAAGAACTAGAAGATAGGGCAAACCATAGACTTTCCTAGTTTAAATCTACTTAGCATGTAATGAAAATATCATTCAAGGACAATGTTTAGAGTTTTAGACAGTAAGACATGGGCTCACCAACATTCCTTAACTGGTTTTAGACTGTACTAAATCATTCTTAAATACACAATTGGAGGAAAACATAAAGATACAGCTTATCAGTGAGAGTAGGGTACTTCTAAGAGTAAATCCTAGCTCTAGAAAGTGGACAGAATGGAAACATAAAGAAAAATAAAAATTATAGTGAGAAACGCATCACCATTGGTATAGACCAAGATCCCATGAATCGGCTTGTATATTGATGTCAATCCAGTTACAAACTTCAAGTCCAATTTTTCAGTACAACAACAACTTCTCTTCTCAGCCTAACTTTTTGAATCACAAATAGAGCTTCAACAACCTCTAAGAACTGTTTACATACAGGAAGTTTCGAGCAGCAAGTATTACATCAGAGTCCAACAACCAACCCTTTACAATGTGCTCCTCAAGGAGATTTTATAAGAAAATAAGGAGGTGGAAGAGTTTCTAGGGTTGAGTATCATTAATTCTATACTAAATGCAAATCCTAGCCTTGAAAACCATGCAAGGCATAAGGCAGGAATGCATTGAATTACAACTCTATTTCATTTACTCTGTTTCTTATTTTTTTGGCTTAATGGGAAAAAAGATTGACTTTAAGGCTCTTTTTATCTTTTACAATAACTTTACTGACAATTTAGAATATATTTTTTTGTTTGAAATAATTGTTTAGTTGTCTTTAGGCAAATATCTTCTAACTGGGCAATAACTATGCCTTCTTTTGATTTATTGAAGCTGCAGGTGGCACTTTGGTAGCTGGAGAGGATGAATGGTCTCTGATGTGGCAGTGGAGACCTTTTTTACTGATATTTTTCTTTGTTTTTCCTTTAAGCACTTTTAATTTGCTTTTGGTCTGTGTTTAGGCTTAATTAGCCTTGATCTTTGTCTTCGAGACTTTGTTCTTTAACACTATCTTTATCTCTTTAAATCGTGGATTAAAAACTCTGATCTTCAAGCTTTGGCTTTAATCCCTTTATCGTTGATTCTTCATTGCTGATACACTTTGTTTGTTTTATTTCACTCACAAAAATGGTTTTATGCAGTTGGAGGGTTTCTATTAAATGGATCGATAATCATGATCTATCGACTGAGACTGTGGAATTTGAGAACTCCTTAGATCCCTTCCTGTACTGAAGGTCTTGGAATTGTCATTCCAGGCCTTCATGTTATCTTTATAACTGTGAGAAAACTCCATAGCACCTGCACAAAACAAACAAAAATTATAGAAATCCTGTGAAAAATAGGTTTAAAACTGCTTTGGAGATTTGGGCGCGACGACAAACATGAGCAGTTGGATTAGGACAATCAACGGTCGAGATTGCTCGATGAAATGTTTCGGGGGCAAGTTAGGTGGGGTATGAAATGGGGGTGAGATTAAATCAGGACCGCCCGATCTCAGAGATCGACGACTGGGATTAAAAACCAAAGTGACGTTTGCGGAGGGCGGCCATAAGGCGGAAAACCGGAGGCATTTTTCACAAAATAAAATGGGGGTAGGCGGCATTGCAGAAAAAAATGCGATATGATACATCATCTAACACCTATCCCTCTGAATACTGCCTATTTCGCAAAAAAATTGGCGTTAATGTTTAGGCACAAAATTTTTGCGAAATGCAACGTGTTAGGTCTCTGTAATTTTAGCAGATTGGCAAGACTAAAGCCGCGGAGACAACATTTGAACCACTTTGGGATTCTAGGATCTAGCCCTCTTGAATCCAGAGAGGGATCTCTCTATAAGTGCAAAGATTGATTTATCTTTAAGGCTTGAAATATGATATTAGGCTAGTTATGAAGAACAAGGTTTTTGTTTGTTTTGGTTGGGCAAAGATATATGAAGGTGAAGGAAGTCTAAATGAAGGGTGAAGGTTGTATGAAAGTGAAGGGATGATTCAGCTAATAAGATAGGCTAGGAGCAGCTTCAATCGATTGGGCTATGGAGTCATAATAGGATTTAATTGAAACAACAAGGTTCAAGAGTGGTCCATGGGGTAAGCCATATATGTCAAGGATATCTTTAAGTTGATTTTATGGAATGAAAACAATAATAAATGAAGATCAAATAGATGAAGAACAAAGAGCAGCCTAAGATCTAGTAAGTACTATGAAACTATCTTGCTTTTGGCATGCACTTAAGGAAAGACATAAAAGTAATCTAAGATTAGGTAAGTAATTTGAAACTAGCCTGCTTTTGATGCACTTTCAATAGAAAACATTTAAAACACATAGAATAGCTTAAGATCAAGTAAATAATTTTAACTTAGCCTGCTTTCAGCATATTCAAAGGGAAAACCTTTCAAAGTAACTGTTGGAGAAGAAACTAGAGGACAGGGCTAACGATAGACTTCCCTCGTTCGACTTTAATTAGCAAACCTTTCAAGAAAACACTTAAGATAAACAAAGAACAATCTAAGATCAAGTAAGGACTTTGAACCTAGCCTGCTTTCAACATACTCTTAGGGAAAATTTTAGACAACCTTTGGAGAAGAAACTAGAGGACAGGGCTAACCATAGACTTCCCTGGTTCAACTTTACTTAGCATAAACTGAAAATAACATTTAAGAACAATGTTTGAAGTTTAGACAGTAAGACATGGGCTCACCAACATTCCTTAACTGCTTGGACTATATTAAATCATTCTCAAATACACAATTGGAGGAAAACATAAAGATAAAGCTTATCAGTGAGAGTAGGGTACCTGTAAGAGTAAATCCTAGCTCTATATTTGTTATTCTTTATCAGAGAAAGTGGACAAAATGGAAACAAAAAGGAAATAACAATTTACAATAAGAAACACATCACCGTTGACATAGAATAGGATCCCATAAATCAACTTGTATTTGATGTTCAAACCAGTTACAATCATCAAGTCCAGTGGTTCTCTACAGCTTCAAACTTCTCATCTCAACTTAGGTATCTTCAATTACAAACAGAGCTTACAGCAGCTTCAGAAAACTATTTACATGCATCAGATATTCAGAGACCAACCTTTATCTCATCTTCTACAAAAGTATTTATAGAAGAAATGAGGAGGTGGGATGAGAGAAAAGATCTCTAGGCTCAATTAATACAACTTAATGCTTCTCGACCTTTGAGGGGCTCTATGGAGAAGCTTTCTGATATTTCCTCTGTATTAATTGATTTTCATTAAGTATTAAGCATGCTAGGCAGATATTTTTGACTTAAAAACTCTTGAGGTGAGTTAGCAATAACTCTGGATATCTTAGGCCTAATCAGGCCTTGATATTTATTTCCTGTCTTTATCCTTTAACAATTGTGGATCAGGCCTTTGATTTACTGAGTTTGTGCCTTAATCCCTTTATACTCGGTTTAAAATCATTAATTCCTTATTTCTGCTTTGATTTTATCCTTCGATGCTGATACTCTTCGACTGTTTGATGTTTACTGTGTTTTCGTAGATTTGCAGGTGGCTAGAGGTTTTTGTGACTTCACAAATGCTCATGAGGCACAGGTGGAATCATAGTTTGAATCTTGTGGATTCATCTTCTTCATGAATAAACAGTCTGGGGATCGTCATACCTGGGCCTTTGGTTTCACTTTGAAACTGTGGAAAAAAACCTTTATAACTTGCAAAAACAAACAAAAGTTATAAAAATCCTGCGAGGATAGGTTTAAATTTCTTTGGAGGCTTTGGGTGTGGGATTAAATCGAAGCCATTGGATGAAAGTAACCAACAATCGAGATTAAACGATAGGTTCATTTGAGAGGTCAGATGGTGGGGAAAGGTAATGGAGGGGAAGTTAAATCAGGACCATTCGATCTTCGGAGATCGACGGCGGAGAACTCTCAATGGATTGTTTGTAAGGAGAGGCGAAGGGCAGGTGAATGGAAGATGTAATATAACGCGAGTCATCCGATCTAAAGGATCAATGACCAGGATTTAAAGGTGAAAAAGTAATGTGGAGAGTAGGTGGTTTGGCGAAAAACCGGAAGCGGTTTTCACACAACTCTCAAGTGGTTTTAGATTTTGGTCAAAAAAACACGATATAGGTCTACGCTTGACGCGTGTCTTTTCAAAACCGCTTATATCATGTAATTTTTTGGTGTTAACGTTCAAGAGCAAAAATTACGCGATATGCAGTTTGAGCCTTTGGATGATGAGTAGAAGATCCAACGGCGTGGGTTGAGCGCGATGGATGAAGAGTTGCGAGTTAAAAAGAAGATGTGGGGCCCATGGTGGAGAAAGGTGAAATTCTTTGTAAAAACCAAGGTTTAAACTAATTATGCGCAATAAACATGGTTTCCAATGTAAAAACGTAAATCTTTATGAATGGACAAATACATAGGAGAACAATGAAAATGAGAGGAAAAGAGGGTGCGGGTGGTGGGACCGGGAGTATGGAGGAGGAGATCGGTGGGTTAAATGAGGACCATTGGATCATGATATATAGATCAATGGCTGAGATTAAATCGAGAGTCGATAATCGGAGAAAACTAGGCAAAGGACTAAGTCTTTGTGTTTTTCCGATGCGATGGAGCGATGCGACGTGGGCCGTGCAATCAAAAGAGAGATCGATGGTGGAGATTAAATCGGAGGTCGGGACAGTGGAGGTTTATGTAAAATAAGGGTGGGACGCGATGAAACGCTGGCCATTGGATCTGGCGGAATGGACGGTCACGATTAAATCGCATCGGAGAAAAGGAAAGAGGCGGAAGGGTCGGGGCTTTTGAATTTGCGATATGCGATTAAGCGCTGGCCGTTGGATCGGTTGAGAGATTAACGGTCAGGATTAAATCATGGAAGGCGGAGGGAGGAGCGTGATTGAATCTCAAACGTTGGTTCTTGTGGTTTTCGAAGGCTGAGATTAAATCAGAGGGATCGCATCGGAACAGGAAAAAGGGGCTTGCGATTTTGCAATGGGAAGAACTTGCGATTACGATTAGTCGATGGAGCGAGAGCCGTCGATATAAAAACTAGATCGACGGTGGAGATTTAATCATGAAGGCAAAAGGTGGAATGACAGGTTTGGAGAATGGAACGATAGGGATCGTTGGATTTGGGCATGATGGATCAGATCAACGGTGGAGAAACGATCGCGGGATCGCAATCGGAGAAAAGGAAAGAACCAAGAAAAAGGGTTATATGTTTATTTGTGATGCAATTTATTTGTGCGATGCGATAAGCCGATGACCGTCGATCGGTTTAGATCGATAGTCGATATTCATTGAAACCTTGAACTGTCGGGTCTTATTGAAACACAATGAAAAAGTCGAGTTTTATGAAATACAAAGGAGGATAAGGTTTTGACGAGGTTTGGAGAGGAGTCTAAGGCCTTTAAGCACCCGGTTGCGGGGCTCTCGGTCTTATGAGAAGTGAGGGTTATAGGAGTTAAGCCCTCGGGGGCTAAAAAACCTTTATAATGTTTTTGGACTGTTTTTAGGCTTAAAAATAGAGTTTTTGAAGCAAATTGAGGGTTCCGGTAGAGGAAAAAGGGAATTTTAAAACCAAGTAAAGGGGAATAAATGGTTTTAAAAGGGGTTTTGGTTGATTTGGAAACCAAATGAAGGTATTTTGGAGAATTTTTATGGAGGAAAAGGGGATGAAAAATGGGGTTATTTATGAGTGAAAGGAGGGGTAAAACGAAGGGAAAAATGGGTTTTTAAAGCAGTCTTATTTTGGAAAACAACAGATTTTTAGGATTATGAGGGAAACAACAGTGAAGATGAACTCAAGGATGGAGATCATCACAATACTTTGAGAGAAAACAATTTGGTCATGAATTGTTTCTTAAAGGCTAAAAATTATTTTAGCCACCATTTGATATGACAGATTTGTATAGGTGGCTAACACAATGTAAGCCGTCGGATCGGAGGCACCAGATCCAACAGCGTGGAAAGAATGCGACAGTCCGAAATATGCAAGGGAGGATATGGTGGGACCGGTGATTGCATCAGTGATTTTGTCGCGTTGTGGACATATTTATTGGTGGTAAGCGGAGTTCATTGGGTTAAGTCCCAATCGTTGGATCTGACGATCAAGCGGTGGGGATTTAAAAAGAAAAATGGATGGGAGGTTTTGAAAGTGAAAGGCAGGTGAATGGGTGGAGGTAAGGAGGCCCGATGGCCGTTGATCTATAGAGATCAACGGTCCAGATTCATTTTTAATCGAAATGTCGGGGATGGGAAAATAACGAATAATAAAGGTTTGGAAAAGGGTTTTTAGGCACTTAAGCACCCGATTGCAGGGCTTTGGCCATATGAGGTGGAGGGTTTAAAGGTAATAAGCCCTCAAGGGCTAAATAACCTATAGTGCAAAAAAGTGTTTTTTAGGCTGAAAACAAAGGTTTTTTAAAGCCAAGACAGAGTTCCGATAGGCTAAAGAGAGGATTTTTAAACCAAATGAAAGGGGGACATAAGGTTCTTTTAAGCGCTTGGTTATAGAACTTGGGTTTTGTGGAGAATAGGGGCTGAGTTTAAGCTCTTAGGGGCTTAATGCCTTAATAGTTGAAAAATGGGTTTTTAGGCCAAAATGAAGGTTTTTCAAGGCTTTTTTGGCTTTCGGTAGAAAGGGAAAAAGGGGTGTTTTAAACCTATAAAAGGGATTTTCAGAGGTTTAAAGAGATTTTGGAGGCCTTTAAAGGGAAATGGAGGGTTAAAGGATGAAAAGAAAGCTTTATGAAAGTGGATAAAAATGAGCCAAATGGTGAAGTGAATGAATGAAGAATGGAGTTTTAAGCAGTCTTTCTTGGTAAACAGCAGGTACTTTAGGACTAACAGTGAAACAACAGTGAAAATTAACTCAAAGGGTAAAGAACATCATAAGACTTCAAAAGATGATATGTTTTCAAAGGAAACTATCTCTTGAAGGCTAAAAATTATTTAGCCGCCATTTGGTATGACAAATTTTTATAGGTGGCTAACAGTGGCTCCACACGGGGATGGAATCTTCTTGAAGGTGTCAAGAACTTCAAATATTGATCTCTGGCTTTTCAGTAAACCAGTGCCTTCATCCATTGGGCATCAACTTTATTTTCCTTTAGCTGACCTTTCTTTGATCTGACAATATTTGAAACAATATGAAACAATGGAATTCTATCAAAACAATATCTCTACCTACCCATTCCTAATGATTCTAACATTTTTTCCTCTTCAGAGTGCATTTGGATTGGAAAATTCTTTTCATAAACTTTTTATTCTTTTTTAAAACAGAAAAATAATCTAAGTCTACTCGTATTTCTCCATGAGTTTAGATTAAGCAGTTGAACTCATAAATTTCTCTACCTAACTACTATCTGTCAGGATTAGATTGTCTGACAGACCTTTTTTCTCTAAATTCTAAAACAGAAAATTTAAAAGAAGCCAAGCCAGGATTAAGCAGTCTGACTTGCTGCAGATCTATGGCATAAAAAAAAGCTGCACATAGACTGTTATTTGCAGAAAAGTACAACAAAATTGTGAAGGTTTAAGATCTAAAAATTACAACATCCTTCATCATTTCTTCAGCTCTGATTTTAGGCTTGTTTGAGTTGTTTTTATTTCTCATCTGGTTCAAGTTTTTATATTTTTAGAACCAGTTCTTCATCAATCTCATAGGTTCAATATTTGAGCTTGTCTGAACCTTTGTTTTTCTATCCTAATCTACCCTGCTGATAAGCCAAGATTAAGCTATTTGGCTGATCTAATTCACTAACCTATCAGCAGTAAATTGAAAAGCTAATTAGTCATGATTAGGCTGTATGACTAACTAGAAGTGTGTTTTTAGGAGTGGCATTTGAGCTTGCACACTTTCAGATTTTGTCTCTCTTTTTTGGTATGGGGCTATACCTTTCTTGTTTTTATCTGCCCTCTTTTCTTTTCTATTTTTTTGTATTTTTATTTTTCTAACTTTGAATGCAATGTTCAAACAATGATAATATACAATGGAAAGTAAAAATATTTGAAACTCATGACTCTTGACAGAAGTAATGCTTGAGTATCCTGCCATTGACAGGACCTCCAAGAAGTTCAGTTCCATTCACTTCTTGCAAGAAATAAGCATTGTTACCAGCAATAGAATGAATGAGATAAGGGCCTAGCCATAAGTTATCAAATTTTCCATGTTTTCCCTTATATTCTCTCCTAGAATCCCAATTCAAAACTTTTTCACCAATGCTGAAATCACTGGCCTTTGTCCTTTTGTTTAATGTTTTTGGGTTTTCTCACAGGGCCGTTTTTTGTAGAATTGTCAGAGGTTTTGATCTTGGGATTTTCCTGATTCTTTTTACTCCCAAGGTCATATTATTTTAGGGTCTCTATGATGGCATTTTCCATGTCTTGATAATAATGTTCATCCTCTATTCTTTTATCATCATAGGGTGTGTATAGAACTTGTTTTCTATTAATAGGAACATCAAAGTGGTCACCACCTACTCCCAACATGTTTATATCACCTTCCTCTGTTTTTTCAATTGTTTCTTCAACCTCACTTACATAGTTTTCTTGGAAGGGAGGTATGATCTGTTGATCATCCTCTCTTTGTCTATTTTGAGGTTGATTTCTTCTAAAGTTCTGATTTTGATTTTGAGATTGATTTCTGTTTTGGGGAGCTGATTGGTTTTCTCTAGCTTGTGCTTTCTCAAGTATACTCATTTTTTTCATCATCTCTTCCATCATCCTTTCCATTTTGAGCTAGATGTGGAGGGTGCAGATTCCTACCTAAATGATACTTTCTTTTCATTCCTCATCCTGGCTCTTTTCTCAATCAGATTTACCTCCACAGGAATAGCTCCCTTCTGCATGTCTTCTAAATTCAAAGGGTCTCTTTCTCTTAGCTGATAGGCCATTTCAGGATCAAATCCTTCAGGAAATTTGGCCAAGGCTGAACCTTGTGGGGGTTTAAAGTCTGGGGGCAGTGCATTATAAACACTATTGAATCTAGTGCAATAATTTTGAACACTTTCCCTAGTGTTTCTTTTGAGGTTGTTACAGTCTGAAAGTATTTGGAGAGGGTTTTTTCTAACTTCCCACTTGTTTAAAAATAACTGATGGAAGGCTTGAATGTCATTAATACTATTAGGGGTTAAGCTTTTGAACCATTTTCTTGCTTCTCCCCCTAAGCTTTGAGCAAACAATATGAGTTTGACAGTTTCATCATCAATCTCCTTTCTGTCAAAATAGTCATTCATCTTGTCCACATGTTGTGAAGCAGTAGTAGCACCACTAGCATCATATAATGGTATCTTGGACTGATAGTCCTGTGGTAGATTGACTAAAGGTAAAGGAAGGACTAGGGGAGCATACCATGTTGCCATGATAGGAGGTTGTGGAAAAATTGGGGGGCTTACAGGTGGGGGATGTAAGATAGGAGGGGATTGATGGAATGGTGTAGTTTGAATAATGGGTGTATGGATAATAGAAGTGGATGGACCAGCAAGATATTTTTGAGCAGATCTAGGATGAGAGAAACCAAAATTATGAAGGAAATGCAAATCAGGTGGGGTAGTTTCTCTGCTACCATGATGTTCACTTCTATCTTGGGATGAAGGTGAAGGCTCAAAGTCTGTTTGATCTATATCATCAAGTGACCTAGTTCTGAATGGGTTTCTTAAGTCAACTTGTGAATCTTGTAGAGCTATAAGGTTTTCAGGAACATAATTAGCTCTTTGGAGTGACCTAACAATAGTTGAAGCTTGAGCCTTAGGAGACTTCCTAAGTATGATTTCAGGATTATCAACTATATTAGGAGGGTTTGGGTTAGGGTAGGATCTAGTATGAACTCTTCTAGAAGCCACTATGCTTTGTTTTCAGACCCATTAATAAGAAAATTTTTAACCAAATATGACAATCTTTAATAGACTAACTGATCTTTTAGCAAGAAAAATTTAATCCTCAAAGTCTTCTGTACTGAGTTTAAATGATATTATGATAAAGGGTTTCCCAGTGGAGTCTTTGGAAACCAAAGAAAATTAGCAGGCCTACTGATGTTCAGTGGAGTCACCAGGTGGAATTTTCTAGCTCTTTTGGAGGTAAAATGTTTTATGGTCCACCACCAAATACCAATCTAAAACGTTTTTGGGTTTTCTGAGTTTTTCAGTCCTATAGGTTTAAGAGAGTGTCCTAAATCTGTTTTTCCACTTAGCTATGGTGATGAGACAAACAGAGTTTACTCTTATGGCTTAGCTAGCTGATTCCTTTAGGGTTTGATAAGGCTCTATGAGAATCTTAAGGGTTACTTAGTTTGTCACTGATTTAAATAAGTCCTATCATGATCACCATTTTCTTTGGTAGTGCTTGAAGAGAGTTACTTATACTGCACTGAACAATGAGTGTTTTGTTTTAACGATTTTACTCAGATAGTCTCCCCAGTATGGTTGCTAGAAATGTTAGGTCCCTGTAATTTAGTAGAGTGGCAAGACTAAATGCTGCAAAGACTATATCAAAAACCACTTTGGGATTCTAGGATCTAGCCCTCCTGAATCTAGAGAGGGATCTCTCTATAAGTTTCAAAGATTGATTTATCTTTAAGGCTTTTTATCCAGGTGGATATTGGTGGTCACCTGCCTATTCCACTTGGGGCACCACCATTGTCTCTTTCAGTTTTTCAGTTTCGGCACAACTTACTATTTTTAGCAGTTTTTCGAGTCCTGAATTTCTGGAGCTGTTTTGAGGCCCTAAACGATGTTTTTTGGGAAAACTGAGAGCAAAATGGGTCCATGGATCAATGTTTCTTGTTCAAAATTTGTATTCCTCGGATAGATCTTTCTAACGAGGTATGGTACACGTCAAACGGAGATCGTATGCCAAAGTTACGCCCCTGGGAAGTTGAAACACCAATTTACCCTAATGGGGCCCACAGTTTTGGCGCTTCATCTCCTAGGGTTAGGGTTTTGGCTGTTTAGGATTTCCCATTGTTTCTAAATAATAAATAGGCCCTCAAGCCTCATTGTAACTTAGTTCAGAGGCCTGTAGCCATCACATCTCTTCTCAGAGATAACTACCAGTGCCCTAGCTAGTTTTATTTCCATTCTGTCTGTAAGCAAATTTTAGTTCTTTGATATTAATGAAATGAAGTGTTATTTCCGCTGCATCTCTGTATTTATGGTTATGTGTTTATTCTATTGCGTTCCTACATAAATCTGGATCAGTGGTATCGGAGGGGTCTACTTTTTCTCGATCCTTCTTTGCATGTCCCCAATGAGGTCGGGGTATAAGGAGTTAGGGCTCGATCTGGTGGAACCTTTGCAAGATCAGCCTCGCAAAACCCGACGGAAGCCCATGGGGGAAGAAAAGAAGGATGAGGGAGCAGGAGATGCTATCAAAATATTGCTCGAGGAGGCCCTCAAAAAACAAAGGAACGTGATGAAGGATAACTTTGCTCAGATCCTTCAACGACTGCCCACCGACGGCGCATATGCATCCAGCAGCCACACTGGAGGTGCGACTCCTTTTAAGGTACAAGTAAATTTTGACATTCCCATATTTGAGGGTCAAATAGATGCAAATGTCGTAGATAGATGGTTGAATCTAGTAGAATTATATTTCTCGGTTCATGACTTTTCCGACAGGGAGAAGATTATTTTTGCACTCCTCAAAGCTGCCCCCCATGTCAAGGACTGGTGGGAAACCCACTGTGAGAAAAAGGACGAGACAAAAACCTCTTTGTTCTCGGTTGTACCCACTTGGAATTCTTTCCAAGATGCCATCAAGGAACAATACTATCCCTTGGGGAGCTATGAGGACAAGTACATACAATGGACCACGCTGCGACAACAAAGGGATCAAGATGTGCATAAGCTGACGAACCTGTTCCATACCCTGCGCACCAAGTTGGGTATCAAAGATTCAGAGAAACATCTGGTGCTAAAGTATCACAGTTGTCTACATAGATACATTCAAGAGGAAATGGAGTTCCTCGACATCTCCTCGCTTGGTACGGCATACCAGTATGCTGCCAAGATTGAGTAGAAATTCAAACAGAAGAAGCGAGACTTTGGATCTGCGAATCAAAAGCAAGGGAAAGGTGCTCCCAAACCCACCGAACGAGGGACGAGCAAAGGCATGGCGACTCAGAACATTTATCGAAGCCACAAACGGAAACAACACCACAAAGCCAAAGAAGGACATGGGAAAGTGGTGTGAGTTCCATAAGAGCTCCACTCACAACACAAGTGAGTGTCGGGCCAAGCAGTCACTGGTGGTCGAGATGCGGGCTTTTGAGTTAGATGCATGCTCTGACTCTGAATTAGAACCTGACAAGGGGAATGACAAAGGGAAACAGATTATTGATGTGGAGCCCAATGCTATTGTTTCCACTACGAAGATACAGAAGGAGGAACCGGAAGATCCAGAGGAGGAGGAACGTCTCTTCCACTCCTAGATGTGGGTAAAGGGCTCCCCGGTACAGTTCATTGTCGAAAATCGGAGCCAAAAGAACTTCATTTCAGCAAATGTCGTGAAGCAGTTGGGCTTGCCAACCACAGCTCACCCACATCCATACACCATCAGGTGGCTTCACCAAGGATGAGATCTCCACGTCAGCCAGCAGTGCCACCTTCCCTATAGCATCAAGCCCTTCACGGATGAGGTATTATGCGATGTTGCTCCTATTGATGTTTCTGATGTATTATTAGGACAATTACACTTGTGGAAGCGTCATGCTGTGTATGAGTCTCAGCCTCACACTATTATTGTTACTTTGGAAAATAAGTTGCATAGGATACTAGAGGTACCACCTCCTACCACTATCTCTTTGGTTACTACAAAACAATGCAGTAAGCTCATTTCCCAAACTAGGAAATTCGTTTTCCTGATGATCCGTCCCCAGGGCAAGAAGAAGACTATGGCCACGACCTCTAGACAGGGCTCCTCTGCACGACAACAACAAATGGATAAGGTTGTGGAGGAGTACGAGGACATCTTCACCTCACCCACAGGGGTTCCTCTGCACTGTCAGGCCAAGCACCTGATTGATCTAACCCCAGTTGCGCCGCTACCCAATGGACCGATCTATCGGTGCTCTGTTCTGGAGAACGATGAAATCAAGAGGCAGATTCAGGAGCTGCTGCAGAAAGGTCACATCCGACCAAGTTCATCGCCCTATGGGAGACCGATCATGTTGGTACAGAAGAAGGATGGGACGTGGAGACTCTGTATTGACTATCGGGCGCTGAACAAAATCACTGTCCGAAATAGGTACTTGATCCCATGGATTGATGACCTTCTGGACCAACTCAAAGGTGCAAAATATTTCAGCAAGATTGACTTGAAGTCAGGGTATCACCAGGTACTGATTGAACCCTTCGATGTGTGGAAGACTGCCTTCAAATCCAAGGAAGGCCTTTTCGAATGGCTGGTCATGCCTTTCGGGTTGACGAATGCTCCCGCAACCTTCATGAGGATGATGGATGACATCTTGCGGCCATTCACCAACTCATTTGTAGTGGTGTACTTGGATGACATTCCGATCTTCAGCCAGACTTGGGAAGAGCACCTTCACCACATCCGACAAGTCCTCCAAACACTGCAGCAACACAAGTTGTGTGCCAATTTGGAGAAGTGCACTTTTGGCATGACCCAGGTTCAATATCCGGGATACATTATTGATGAAAGGGGGGTGCATGTGGATCCAGCCAAGATCCAAGTCATTCGGGATTGGCCAGCCCCAACCACTATAACAGAGCTTCGTAGCTTTCTGGGTCTTGCTAATTTCTACCGGAGGTTCGTGTTGGGATTCTCTCATATCACTTGGCCCTTGAGTCAAGTCACCAAGGGAGGAGTGAGAGAAAAATTCTTTTGGTCGGAACCTCAACAGAAGGCGTTCACAGAATTGAAAAATCGCCTCTGTTCTGCCCCAGTGCTCACATTACTAGACTTGCAACAGCCATTTGAGATCGAGACAGATGCCTCTGACTATGCTATTGGGGCAGTTCTTACTCAACAGGGACATCCAGTGGCATATCACAATGAGACATTGTTTGACACAGTTCGCAAGTATCCCACTTATGACAAAGAAATGTATTCAATTGTGTAAGCTTGTCGACAATGGAAGCATTACATTTTGGGGAAGGAAATAATCATCCACACAGACCACCAGCCCTTGCAGTTCATATAGACACAAGGGAAGTTGCAGAATGATTTCCATCAGAAGTGGTCCACATATCTGCAACAGTTTCATTTGAACATCAAGTACAAGAAGGGTAGCACCAATAATGTTGCAGACTGCCTCAGCCGACCACCGATCATGGCGCTCACCACCGTGCTCAACTCTTGTGGGCACGAGACTTCTGATTGGCCGCTTCTCTATGAGAGTGACCTAGAATTCGGCCACACTTACAAGGCACTCTTGGGGGGTACACAAGTTCCAAATTTTCACCTCCAAGATGCACTTTTATGTCACCTGGGACACCTTTGTGTTCCTTCAAGCAAGCGTGCCAAGATGATATGGGAAGCACACTACAGTCAAGTCGCTGGGAATTTCAGGGTCGAGAAAATAGTAGCAATCCTGCAGAAGTATTTCTATTGGCTGAACCTTTGAAAGGATGTCAAGAAGCACATCAGATTTCGCACTGCTTGTGCCATTGCCAAACCGACCATCAAGAAGCAAGGCCTATATACTCCGCTACTACCCCTAGTCGACCTTGGGAATCCATCTCCATGGATTACATGTCGGGCCTGCCTTCTACTAAGCATGGAAATGACTATTTTTTTGTGGTCGTCGACAGATTCTCGAAGATGGCCATTATGGCGGCCTGCAAGAAGAATATCACAGCAGAAGCCACTGCTAAACTCTTCTTTGAATGAGTGTGGGTGCACTTTGGGATCCCAAAGTCTATCATATCAGATCGAGATAGTAGGTTCCTCAGCGCATTTTGATCCAGCCTCTGGTCAATGTTGGATACCAAGCTCACCATGTCCACAACTTTCCATCCCCAAACAGATGGCCAGACAGAGGTTGTCAACAGAATGATTATACACATTATGCATATGTACAATTCAAAGCATCCACGCACATGGGATGAGAGCCCCCCCTATGTACAACATAGTTATAATCGAGCTCTCCACAGTTCAATCGGCCATAACCCCTTTCATGTGGGCTTCGGATTCCAGCGACTATGTCCCATTGACGTAGCCATGCCATTTGCAGCTGCTCAGGCCGATTCAACTCATGTCCAGTCTGAAGTTGACAAAGTAAGTAGCTTCATCGAGCGCATTCAACACATCTACCAATAGGTTCATGATATATTGGACAGAGCCAATACCAAGTACAAGAAACGCCATGATCAGCACCGGGTGCCACACAACTTCCAGGTGGGCGACAAAGTATGGTTACATTTGCAAAAGGAGCGCCTCATTGGACCCCACCGCAAGCTTCGCCCGCTCTGATACGGGTCGTACACCATCACCAAGGCTATAGGGAACAATGCATGCGAGCTTAGTATTGCACTATTCCTTGGTTTGCACCCAGTCTTTAATGTGGATCACCTTCGTCCTTACTTCCCACCTCTACTGGACACCTCGGACATTGTAGAACAACTCACACCAATAGAGTTAAACCCAGACTGCATGGAACAGGCCACCACAGATTGTATCATGGACATGCAAATCAAGAACACTCTCCAATAGAAGATCCAATTGTATCGGGTTTTCAAAGCTGGCCAACTCCTGCACCAAGGAAAGTGGTTCACTAGGGACCAAGTTTAGCAGAAATTTCCTCATCTCATGGAGGAACTTAACGCAATGGGAACCATTGCTTCCTAAGGGGGGATGAATGATCCATGTGGGTATTGGTGGTCACCCACCTATTCCACTTGGGTCCCCACCATTGTCTCTCTCAGTTTTTCAGTTTTGGCACAACTTACTATTTTTAGCAGTTTTTTGGGTCCTGAACTTCCGGAGCCGTTTTGAGGCCCTAAACGACGTTTTTGGGAAAAAGTAGAACAACATGGGTCCATGGATTGATTTTTCTCATTCAAAATTTTTATTCCTCGAATAGATCTTTCTAACGAGGTATGGTATGCGTCAAACGGAGATCGTATGCCAAAGTTACGCCCCTGGGAAGTTGAGACACCAATTTACCCAAACGGGGCCCATAATTTTGGCGCTTCATCTCCTAGGGTTAGGGTTTTGGTGGTTTAGGATTTCCCATTGTTTCTAAATAATAAATATGCCCTCGAGGCTCATTGTAACTCAGTTTAGAGGCCTGTATCCGCCACATCTCTTCTCAGAGATAGCTACCAGCGCCCTAGCTAATTTTATTTCCATTCTGTCTATAAGAAAATTTCAGTTCTTTGACATTAATGAAATGAAGTGTTATTTCCACTGCATCTCTGTATTTATGGTTATGTGTTTATTTTGTTTCATTCCTACATAAATCCAGATCAACATTTTAGTGTGATCTTAGGCTAGTTATTAAGTACAAGGGTTGTTGTTTGTTTGGTTGGGTATGATCTTTAATTGAGTGGAAAGTCCTGAACATGAAGAGTTTCAGAGGGGTGAAGGTGTGAATAATCAAACAAGGTTCAACTGATAAGATAGGCAAGGAGCAGCTTTAATCCATTGGGCTATGGAGTCATAAGAGGATTTAATTGAACAACAGTTTTCAAGAGTGGTCCATGGGGCAAGTCATCTACAACAAAGGATCCTTTAGATTGATTTTATGGAATGAAACAATAAGAAATGGAGTGAAGGAAATAAAAAAAATGAAGAAACAAAGAGCAGCTTAAGATCAAGTAAGTACTTTGAAACTACCCTGCTTTTGGCATGAACTTAAGGAAAGACACAAAAAGTAATCTAAGATTAGGTAAGTACTTCTAAACTAGCCTGATTTTGATATAATTTCAATAGAAAACATTTAAAACACTTAGAATAGCTTAAGATCAAGTAAATACTTTTAACTTAGCCTGCTTTCAGCATATTCAAAAGGAAAACATTCATGATAAACATAAAAAGTAGTCTAAGATTAGGTAAGTACTTTGAAACTAGCCTGCTTTCAACTTACTCTTAAGGGAAACTTTCAAACAACTTTTGGAGAAAGAACTAGAAGATAGGGAAAACCATATACTTTCCTAGTTTAACTCTACTTAGCATGTAATGAAAATATTATTCAAGGACAATTTTTAGAGTTTTAGATAGTAAGACATGGGCTCACCAACATTCTTTAACTAGTTTTAGACTGTACTAAATCATTCTTGAATACACAATTGGAGGAAAACATAAATATAAAGCTTATCAGTGAGAGTAGGGTACTTCTAAGAGTAAATCCTAGCTCTATGTTTGTTGTTCTTTATCAGAGAAAAGTGGACAAAATGGAAACATAAAGAAAAATAACAATTACAGTGAGAAACACATCACCATTGGTATAGACCAGGATCCCATGAATCAGCTTGTATATTGATGTCAATCTAGTTACAAACTTCAAGTCCAATGTTTCAGTACAGCAACAACTTCTCTTCTCAGCCTAACTTCTTGAATCACAAATAGAGCTTCAACAACCTCTGAGAACTATTTACATACAGTAAGTTTCAAGCAACAAGTATTACATTAGAGTCCAACAACCAACCCTTTACAATGTGCTCCTCAAGGAGATTTTATAAGAAAATAAGGAGGTGGAAGAGTTTCTAGGGTTGAGTATCATTAATTCTATACTAAATGCAAATCCTAGCCTTGAAAACCATGCAAGGCATAAGGCAGGAATGCATTGAATTACAACTCTGTTTCATTTACTCTATTTCTGATTTTTTAGGCTTAGTGGGAAAAAAGATTGACTTTAAGGCTCTTTTTATCTTTTACAATAACTTTACTGACAATTTAAAATATATTCTTTTGTTTGAAATAATTGTTTAGCTGTCTTTAGGCAAATATCTCCTGACTGGGTAATAACTATGCCTTCTTTTGATTTATTGAAGTTGCAGGTGGCACTTTGGTAGTTGGAGAGGATGAATGGTCTCTGATGTGGCAGTGGAGACCTTTTTTACTGATATTTTTCTTTTTTTTTCCTTTAAACACTTTTAATTTGCTTTTGGTCTGTGTTTAGACTTAATTAGCCTTGATCTTCATCTTCGGGACTTTGTTCTTTAACACTGTCTTTATCTCTTTAACTCATGGATTAAAAACTCTGATCTTCAAGCTTTGGCTTTAATCCCTTTATCGTTGATTCTTCATTGCTAATACACATTGTTTCTTTTATTTCACTGACACAAATGGTTTTATGCAGTTGCAAGGTTTCTGTTAAATGGATCGATAATCATGATCTATCGACCGAGACTGTGGAATTTGAGAAATCCTTAGATTCCTTCCTGTACTAAAGGTCTTGGAATCATCATTCCAGGCCTTTGCATTATCTTTATAACTATGGGAAAACTCCATAGAACCTGTAAAAAAAAACAAAAATTATAGAAATCCTGCGAAAAATAGGTTTAAAACTGCTTTGGAGGTTTGGGCACGACAACGAACAGGAGCTGTTGGATTAGGATGATCAACAGTCGAGATTTCTCAATGAAATGTTTCGAGGGCAAGTTAGGTGGGGTATGAAATGGGGGTGAGATTAAATCAGGACCGTCTGATCTCAGAGATCGACGGCTCGGATTAAAAACCAAAGTGACGTTTACGGAGGGCGGAGGTAAGGCGGAAAACCGGAGGCAGTTTTCACAAAATAAAATGGGTGGTAGGCAGTATTGCAGAAAAAATGTGATACGATACATCATCTGACACCTGTCCCTCTGAATATCGCCTATTTTGCAAAAAAAATTGGCATTAATGTTTAGGCGCAAATTTTTTTTGAAATGCAATGTAAGTCATCGGATCAAAGGCATCAGATCCAACGACGCAGAAAGAATGAGACAGGCCGAAAGATGCAAGGGAGGAGATGGTGGGATCGACGATTGCATCATTTCTTTTGTCACGTTGTGGACGGGTTTATTGGTGGTAAGCGGAGTTCATCGGGTTAAGTCCCAATCGTTGGATCTGACGATCGGGCGGTGGGGATTTAAAAATAAAAATGGATGGGAGGTTTTGAAAGTGAAAGGAAGGTGAATGGGCGGAGGAAAGGAGGCCCGATGGCCATTGATCTGCAGAGATCAACTGTCCAGATTCATTTTTAATCGAAATGTCGGGGATGGGAAAATAACGAAGAATAAAGGTTTGGAAAAGGGTTTTTAGGCACTTAAGCACCCGATTGCGGGGCTTTGGCCATATGAGGTGGAGGGTTTAAAGGTAATAAGACCTCGGGGGCTAAATAACCTACAGTGCAAAAAAGTGTTTTTTAGGCCGAAAACAAAGGTTTTTTAAGGCCAAGATAGAGTTCCGATAGGCTAAAGAGAGGATTTTTAAACCAAATGAAAAGGGGACATAAGGTTCTTTTAAGCACTTGGGTTTTATGGAGAACAGGGGTTGAGTTTAAGCTCCCGGATGCTTAATGCCTTAATAGCTGAAAAATGGGTTTTTAGGCCAAAATGAAGGTTTTTCAAGGATTTTTTGGCTTTCGGTAGAAAGGAAAAAAGGGGTGTTTTAAACCTATAAAAGGGATTTTCAGAGGTTTAAAGGGATTTTGGAGGCCTTTAAAGGGAAATGGATGGTTAAAGGATGAAAATAAAGCTTTATGAAAGTGGATAAAAATGAGCGAAATGGTGAAGTGAATGAATGAAGAATGGAGTTTTAAGCAGTATTTCTTGGTAAACAACTGGTACTTTAGGACTAATAGTGAAACAACAGTGAAAATTAACTCAAAGGGTAAAGAACATCATAAGACTTCAAAAGATGATAGGTTTTCAAAGGAAACTATCTCTTGAAGGCTAAAAAGGATTTAGCCGCCATTTGGTATGAAATTTTTTTATAGGTGGCTAACATGACCCACCATCCATGCGACTGGGGCAGAGGATGGTCATAGTCATCTTTCCTCATCTCAAAACCTACCCAGACTTCTTCCAGAGCTTGAAAAACATCTATATTACCTCTAGAAGTCACTGACACCTCTGGAACACTTCACCAAATCGCTTCCACATCACTATCACCATCATCAGTAAAATTAGGTTGACTAGGATGCCAACCAAAAACCATACTAAACATTTGGGCCATCAAACTTCTCTACAATATCTCTACCAACAGTATGCAGCTCTGGTACCTGTCAGACATCCTACAACACCTGTCAAATCATCTCAAGTATCCATTGACACATGTAGATCCTCTCCAAGCCTAGTGGACCTAACTAAGACATGGATACCTAATAAACGAAGCTCCTCAACTCTATCTCATGTAGCAGCCACCAACACTTTTATGCATAAACATGATCATCACATATCCAATACTACTCCTCCTATGCAGAACTAATCATCATGGGAAGGCCTCCAAACCAGTGCAACACACCACCATGAAAAAATCATGACCATAGCCACATGACCATGAGGATCATGACATCCTCTCCTTCCTCACATCACCATGATAGTAGACATGCTACAACCATGTACAAACCACCTGCAACCAAACATGCAACTATTAACCAACTCTCCCGCAACCCATGCTACCAAGTTGACATCAATGCCAACCAACAACACACCTGTAATACTGCAACACACATCAATGCCAACAGGGATGGCCAACGTGATAAAGGCTTAAAGGACTGTAAAAATTGGCTAACCCATATATGGCCGACGTGAAAGAAGGCTTAGAAACTGAAATTAAGTTGGAATTCTCTTGAAAATATTGACGACACGACAATTCTCTTGGAAACACTAACTCAAAAATTGGATCACAAACCAAACTGTAATACTTTTCAAAAGGGGCATTATTAACAAGATATAAGTGGATTTCCCAACCTTCACACAAGGAGAAAAAATGTGTCATGTTCAAGAGTGACTTGTTTCCATATATATATATATTCCCTTCCCAAATTTCCTCCACCATTTCTAGTGAGTATCTCTTTGTTTTTACATGAGCTTGAGGAGGATAACATATGCTCGAAGTATAAGCTCATCCTTCGAATGAGTCCTTCAAATTATTTTTAACAAACCCTAGAAATGAGTGATACGGTCCTAATTTATAGATGGGTACTTCATTGTTTATGTTTTACGAGTCCAATGACAATATAACTCAATGCTTTTCATGTTTAGAAATTTTAAAAGAAATAAAAAAGAAACTCCAAGATGGCCTTTTTCATTTATATTTTATGAGTAGGATAAAATATAACCTGTCGAGTTCTTTCAATGTAAAATTTTAGCGAGATTGGAGAAAGTAAATATCGGTGATTTTTTATGTTTAAGAAGTTTGAAAAGAACGTAAAGAAAACTCCAAGGGTTTTCTTTTTCATAAATCTAGTCTCCTAAGGCAGAAAAAGGATAAAACAATACAAAGGAGAAACTCTTCTAGCCATGATTGACTAGAGTATACCTTTTTTGTAATTAGTTTATCTGGTCTGAAAAAAGGGGTAAAATTACACCAAAAAAACACCCTTTAATCTTTTTAACGAGTATTAAAAGAAACAAGTTCACTCAAAAAACATTTCACGTTTAGGGAGTTTGAAAAGCGCTTAAAGTAAACACCAAAAACTTCCTTTTTCATATAGTTTTTACAAGTCTGAAAAAAGTGATAAAAGTATACTCGGTAACTTATTCTTGTGTATTTACGAGCACAAGAAGGAACAAATACTAATATTGAGACAGGTTTCATTTTTAAACAAGCTTAGAACATAGAAAAAACTATCTTTAAGATAGGTTTCATTTTTACACAAACTTGAAACAAAGGAAAAACTATGCTTGAGATAGGTTTCATTTTTACACGAGCTTAAAATAGAGAAAAACTATGCTTGAGATAGGTTTCATTTTTACACAACCTTGAAACAGAGAAAAAATTATGCTTGATATAGGTTTCCTTACTCCTAGAATAACGACAAAGGCCAGTGGCCTAATTCCAACATGATGACCAGAGGCACATGCACCTGAGAATTTATGGGGAGATATTTGTTTTGTTTATTAACAAGCTTGACACATTAAAGGAACTATGATAATGTCACTTTATTTCATTTTTTAACAAGCTTGACTTACGAAAATAACTATGCTCATATGCCATGTTTCATTTTTTAATGTTCTTGACACAGAAAAAATAACTTTTCGCATAACTCTTACCTCGATCATGGCTTCTAAGAGGACAAAGCTCTGAAAGGAATATGATTTCAAGGGACATACCTTGATCATGACTTCCAATAGGTCTTCATTGGAAGGAAATACAATGCTCTAGAAGGAATACATGTCAAGGGACTCAATAGTGATAGGAATATAGTTATTGTTTGTACCATAGGATTGATAAACAAAATATAGTTCTAGGAACACTAGAAGAAAATGGTGTGTCAGGAAAGATGAATAACACAATCATGGAGCATGAAAGGAGCATGAGATTTCATGTAGGATTGATTTTATAGTTTTAAGTAGATGTTATCGATATTATTATTAAATTAATATATATAGGGACTTCAAGTTCCTTGGATGGTGGTATTCCAGAGGAGGCATGGATAGATAAAAATATAAAGTACTCGTTTCTGAAGACCTTTGGTTGTGAAACATTTGTCCATATTAATAGAGAAAATGGAACAAAGCTTGAGTAAAAATCTAAGAATTTTACTTTTATTGGATATGGAGTTAATGATTTTTTCTATCACTTATGGGATTTTGAAAATCAAAAATTCATTAGGAGTAGAGATGTGTTATTCAATGAGAAGGTCATGTACAAAGGTTAGTTGCAAAAAAATAAACAAGAAAAGGAAAACACATAACACAAAATACTTGATGAAATCATAGAAAAAGTAATTCCAAAGTTGCCTGAAAATATAAATGTTAAACAACAATAGAAATAGAAAATAACTAAAACTCTTGCAAACTTTATTAGAATATCAATCAGGTTAAGTAAACCCCCTAAAGGATACTCTCCTTCATTGTATTATGTATTGTTGACTAATTCTAGTGAACCGAAAAGATATAAATAAGCAATGCAATAAAAAATAGAATGAAATGGAAGTAGGCCATGAAAGAAGAGATAGAATCTTTGGTAAATAAACATAATTGGGACTCGGTCCCAATACCTACAAATAAAATAGAATTTCAGAATAAATGGGTTTACAGGTTGAGGGAAGAATATGGAGGCAAAAATAGGTACAAGGCCAAACTTGTTGTAAATGGGTTTACATAGAAAAAAAGTGTATTTTTTTATCAAATATTTTCCCCTATTGTGAAAATGAATTCAATTAAAACTATTTTTAGTGGTAGTAGAATATTTTTATCTTGAATACTTAGATGTAAGTGTTGTGAAACTAGCTCCAAAAAGAGAAGAAAAGAGATATCAACGCCTTAGAAATAAGCCACTTCGAGGGGGCAACCTCCAATACATTACATGAATGAAAAATTCCTGGATGATACAAATTACAAAAGCTCCTTTCTATATATAGGAGTCCATGGGGCCAGAAGGTAATCCTAGTGGGACCACAATGTAATCCTAGCCGACCTAACAATAATAATTTAAGGGCACAATAATAACAATATGGGGGTTACAAGGGTACAATAATAAAAATAAGGGGGTTAAACTAATAACAATAAGGGACTATACTAGTAATATAGGGACCTAACATGCCCCTCTCCTTCAAAAAAAAAATTTCCTCAACACTTGAGTAGATCTAGGTGCTTCTGTATAAAATTCCCATTCTCCCATGTAGAATCTTCAGTGGGTAAGTTCTTCCACTTGATGAGATACTCTGAAATTGATCGATTTCATAGCTGTCGAGTTCTTGTTTCCGTGACCGCTTCAGGTTCCAATATGATTTTTCCTTCCTCATCAAGTTCTAGCAATATTGTTTGAACTGGACGATTTTCATCTATAACCTTCTTTAAGCATGAAACATGGAAAACTGGATGCACTCGTGAAGAAGTAGGAAGCTCCAATTTGTATGCCATAGTACCAATCTTTTGCAACAACTTGTAAGGACCATAGTACTTTGGTGATACTTTATTATCCTTCTTAGCTTGCTTGAGGGGCATTTGTTTGTATGGTTGTAGTCGTAAAAATACCCAGTCTCCTACATCAAAACTTCTCTCGCTGCGATGTTGATCTGCTTGTTGTTTCATTCGATTTTGTGCCAAATTCAGGTTGTCCTTTAAGAGTTGGAGAACTTCTTGTTGATGCTCGATGTGATCTTCCACTGCTTGAACCTTCGAATTTTCTCTTAAAGATGATGTGATGGATGGTGGATGATATCCATAAAGTGCCATAAATGGGGTCATTTGTGCTGCAGTATGGAAGGAAGTGTTATACCACCATTCAGCAAGAGGTAACCACTTGACCCATTGTGTTTGTTTATCAGATACAAAACAACGAAGATATCCTTCCAAAAATTTATTTACTATCTTGGTTTGACCATCAGATTGAGGATGATAAGATGAGCTATGAGCTAATTGAGTACCCAAACAAGAAAATAACTCCGTCCAAAAATTTCCAGTAAAAATGGGATCTCTGTCGCTCACAATAACCCTTGGGCTTCCATGTAGCTTTTGAATTCTGTCCATAAATGTAGTAGCAACTGTACTTGCTTTAAATGGATGAGAGAATGCACAAAAGTGTGCATACTTGGTAAGTCTATCAACTACCACCATGATGACACTCTTTCCTTCGGACTTAGGTAAACCTGTGATAAAATCCATTGAAATCTCCTCCCAACGTTGACTTGGAATGGATAAAGGTTGTAGAAGACTCGGGGTCTTAATTGTCTCAACTTTATTCTGCTGGAAAACCAAACATTTTGCCACAAACTTTTGAATGTTAGATTTAAGGCCATCCCAAAAAAATGATTTCTTCACCCTGTGGTAAGTTTTTAAAAATCCTGAGTGTCCTCCTAAAGGAGAAGTGTGCAATTCCAAAAGAATATTTTGTTTTAGTTGAGAATTCTTACAAATATATAAGCGATATTTGTACCATAAGGAATCATTTTTCCAACTAAATGTACTAGATGTACTAGGATCTTGTTGCAACTCTTGAATGAGTGTCTGAACTTCTTCGTCCTTCTTCCATTCATCTCTTGCTTCGGTTATCCAATCTGGTTGGATAATAGAAATGGCACAAAGCAATGATTCCACCTCTTCATTCTTTCTTGAGAGTGCATCTACAACAACATTTAGCTTCCCTTTTTTGTAGATTATTTCAAAGTCATAACCCAACATCTTTGTGACCCATTTTTGCTGCTCTTCTGAAGATAGTCTTTGTTCCAAAAAGTGTTTAAGACTACCATGATCAGTTTTTACCTTGAAGTGTCTTCCCATTAGGTAAGTTCGCCATTTCTTTAGTGCATGCAGTATTGCTAACATTTCCTTCTCATAAATGGGTTTCTCTAAATACCTTCCTTTGATAGGACGACTTTCAAAAGTAATGGGTATTCCTTCTTGCATTAAAAAAGCACCAATTCCATTTCTTGAGGCAACACATTCCACAATAAAGGTTTTTGTGAAGTCTAGTGTTGCTAAGACCAGTGTTAGGCACATTACCTCTTTAAGATGTTCAAAGGCCTTAGTTACTTCAGGAGTCCATGAAAATGCATCTTTATTCAATAATGTTGTTATAGGTGCTGCTATTCTCCCATAATTCTTAACAAACTTGTGATAATACCCTGTTAACCAGAGAAATCCTCGCAACTGCTTTATGGTTGTGGAGACTTTCCATTCCTTAATGGCTTTAATTTTTTTAGGGTCTACCTTAACACCCTCATGAGATATAATATGACCCAGATATTCCACCTCTTATACTCCAAAGAAACATTTGGATATTTTTGCATATAATTGTTTCTCCTGCAACAGTTTGAGCACCCTATCAACATGTTAAACATGATCCTTCCAAGACCTGCTATAGATTAGTATATCATCAAAAAATACTAGCACAAATTTTCTAAGGAAGGGTTTAAAAATGAAATTCATCAACCCTTGAAATGTAGAAGGTGCATTGGTAAGGCCAAAAGGCATGACCAAAAATTCATAATGACCCTCATGAGTTCGAAATGCTGTTTTTGGAATATCTTCAGTCTTCATTCTAATTCGATGATATCCTGAACGAAGATCCAACTTGGTAAAATAAATTGCTCCATGTAATTCATCCAATAATTCATCAATCACAGGAATGGGAAATTTATCTTTAATGGTGAGTTTATTGAGCTCTCTATAATCCGGACACATTCGCCATGATCCATCCTTCTTGTGTACCAATACTACAGGAGCAGAGAAAGAACTTTGACTAGGTTGAATTATACCCGCCTCTAACAGTTCTGCAATCATACGTTCAATTTCGCTCTTTTGGACATAAGGATATCTATAAGGCCTGATGTTTGGAGGAACACTTCCTGGAATCAAATGAATAGCATGATCATGATCATGAATAGGTGGGAGTCCTGTGCGAGTTTCAAACACCTTGGAATGATTGTCCAAGACTTTTTGGAGATCTGCAGAAACAGATGATTTTGATGTTGGAACTTCTAGTGAGCATATTTGTGAAATTACACCTTGTTGTTATTTCTTTAGAAGATTTTTTATGACATTAGAGCTTATTATCTTTCTCGACCTCCCTGCAATACCCCGTAATTCGATATCCTTTCCTTCTAAAAAAAAATTCAAGAAAAGTTCTTGAAAATTAAAAACTACCGTCCCCAAAGATTGTAACCATTGTACTCCTAATACAACATCAGCGCCTCCCATAGGAATGGAAAGAATTGGTATATTCAATACATATTCCCCCATGGTTAGCTTGATATTATGGCATTTTCCAGAGCAATTTATAGTTCCTCCATTTGCAACCATCACTTGACATTCCGGTGCTGGGTATAGGAAACAATTTAATTCCTTGGCTACCTTACAATGAATAAAATTATGGGTGCTACCTGAATCAATCAACACTATTACCTTTTTCTTCTTGATATGTCCTTCTATCTTGAGAGTTTGAGGAGTGGTAATTCCTTCCAATGCATTACACGATATGGTAGGACTCATTTCTTCCTCTTCTAGGGCTGGTTCCTAGTGTATATCCTCCTCTTTTGAAGATTCTTGTTCATTTTCTTCTTCCTCTTCACAATCTATGTAAAATAATTTCTTCTCAGCACACTTATGACCTTTAGTGTATTATCTATCACAACTATAGAAAAGCCCTTTTGCTATTTTTTCTTCCAATTTTTGTGGTGTCAACCTTGTAGGTTGTGGAAATATAGGAGTAGCAACACTTCCATCTTTATAGAAGTGAGTGGTAGGCTTCCTTGTCGCCATAGTTTTACATTCATTTTTTCTTGCCAACCTGAATGACTTCTCCAATGAATCAGGTTCCAAAATGTGAACTTCATGTTGGATGTTATCCTTTAAAGTACCTATGAAGAGGTCAATCCTGTATTCCTCTGGAATATCAGTTACCCTTATATTCAATTTTTGGAAGTCCTCAATGTGCTCCCCCACTGAACACTTTTGTTTGAGATTTATCAATTGGCTAAAGAAAGTGTTGCTCTTTATATCCTCATAATGTGCTATCATTTCCTCCATAAAAATTGACCAAGTGACAATTTTTTTACGGGAGCAAAGCCATCGATACCATACAAATGTATTTTGTTCTAAATGTAAAGTTACAATGCGTACCTTTTGTGTGTTTTGCACGTTATGGAGATCAAAATATTGCTCCATCTGTAGTATCCATGTTACAGGATCCTTTCCATCAAACTTCCTCATATCCATTTTTGGAATATGGTGGTTCTTCCCGCCAACATTAGAGTTTATGAAATCACGATTAACATTTATTTTGTTCTTATCATGAGGTTCTTCTACTATCTTTTCACCATTAGGAAACATTTCTTGTATCAACTTTGTCAAACCTTCAATGTCTACTTTTAGATCATTCTTCATGTTTTCCATTTTAGATTCCATGTCCATATTAGTTCAGCCAGCTTCCATGCCATCCATCTTAGCTTCCATGCCATTCTTCAAACCATCCATCTTAGATTCCACGCCTTTCTTCAAAACTTCCATGTCATTTTTTGTTGCTCTTTGTGAGAGCGAAATTTGTTGCACTTGCTCTTGTAATTTTGATATGTCATGTTGCCATTATTTATCTTCATGAGTCATAGTAGAGCCTTCTAAAGGCTTAATGGGTATTGAATTATTTTTAGGGGCCATTTTAGAATCCAATACTGATATATATTCTACAATATGCCCTTGGAATCAATTCAACTTGATTCTTTAAACAAGACTTATGCAATTCGGAAAACAAAATACACACCTTTTACTTGCTTTTGAGGAGCTCGATATTGAAATTGACTTATCTCTATACTTGAAGATCCTCAATATCTAAAATTTGGCCCTATAGTAGTCCTCTGAAGCTTCTTTCAAATTCCATAGGTCTGACTTTATTTGGATTCTTCAAGGAAAAGTTATATGTCCAATCTCCCACAGTGACCTAATTATGGACTAGTTCAGTAGAGCGAAATTGTATGAATTGCCACGTGTCACTGTTTGCTCCTCTAGCTCTGAAATTTATAAATAGGAAACTGCAGTCCGTGTAATTCCAGTCACTTTTTACAGAATTCCAATCCGATGCTCAGAGAGAGAGTTATGAATATTTTCTCACGATCACCTCTTTGAGATGAAATTTGGGAGCCTGAAAAAGACCTAAATTCCATAGATCATATCTCCGAAAATATTATGAAAAAAGCTCTGAAATTTTGTGATGATGTTCCTTAGGATTTCAGCTTTGCGCTTAAAAAATTTCAGCTTCTGAAGTTTCATAGAAACAAATTTATAGTGAAACTTCTGCTATGACCTTTTTGAGTGAAATTCAAGAGCCTGAAAAAATCCCTAACTTCCACAGATCATATCTCCAAAAATATTGTGAACCAAGCCCTGAAATTTTGCGACGATGTTCCTCAGGATTTAGACTTCGCACTCTAAAAATTTCATCTACTAAACCTTCGTAGAAAATAAGTTATAGTGAAAATTGCACGATGACCTGTTTGGAGCAGCGAAACCCTAGAATCCAAAGCTCTGATACCAAATTTTGTGAAACCAGCTCCAAAAAGAGAATAAAAGAGATATCAACGTCTTATAAATAAGCCACTTTGAGGGGGAAACCTCCAATACATTACATGAATGAAAAATTCTGGATGATACAAATTACAAAACCTCCTTTCTATATATAGGAGTCCATGGGGCCACAAGGTAATCTTAGTGGGGCCACAATGTAATCCTAGCCGACCTAACAATAATAATTTAAGGGCACAATAATAACAATATGGGGGTTACAGGGGTACAATAATAACAATAAGGGGGTTACACTAACAACAATAAGGGACTATACTAGTAATATAGGGACCTAACATAAAGGAATTTTTTTTCCATGGGGACTTGGAGAAAGAGATTTATGTGAAACAACCACAAAGATATGAGGTCAAAGGGAAGGAAAAATTAGTATGTAGACTAAAGAAGATATTTTATGGTTTAAAGCAAGCTCCAAGGCAGTGGTAGATGAAATTTGACATGTTTATGACAAAACAACATTGTACTAGATGCCAATCAAACCATTGTGGTTAATTTAAAACTAGATAATTGTAGCTATATTATCTTTTTCATGTATGTAATTGATATGCTTGTTGCAAGGTCTAACATAAAGAATATAGATGTTCTTTAGAAAATTCATTTGTTATGAAGGGTTTCGGTGTTGCAAAGAAAATCCTTGGTAGGAAACTATAACAAGAGATAGGAAAAATCATAAATTAACATTGTCTCAAAGTAAATACATAGAAAATGTGTTGGAAAAATTTGAAATGAAAGATGAAAAATAAATTAGTACAACTTTGGCTAGCCATTCCAAATTGACTAAGTAGATTTGTCCCAAGACACAACAGGTTATGGATTACATATCCAAGGTTCCATATCCATTGATAATTTCCATCTCGATGTGTTCGATGTCTACACAAGGTTAGATATTGCACATGCAATGGTTTTTGTGAGAATGTATATGAAAAATATAGGTAAATAAAAATGAAAGGCAGTAACCTGGATTCTTAGGTATTTGAGAGGTACTACTACTCAAGAAATATGCTTTGGAGGTTGAAATTTTGTTCTACAGGGATATGTTGACTTATATATGGTAGGTGGTATAGATTTTTGGAGGAGCACCATAGTATATTTTTACTGTACGTGGAACAATAGTAAATTGGATTTTGAAATTGAAAAGGGTTTTTGCACTTTCAATAACAAAATAAGAGTATAGAGTTGCTACAAAGGCTGGTAAAGATATGATTTGGTTACAAAGGTTTGTGGAGGAATTGTGAAAGAAGCAGGAGAATAACATGTTGTATAGTTATAAGGAGAGTGCCATTCATATATCAAACATGTCAAAATTTCATTATAACACTAAGCACTTGCAGCTCGTGTACCATTACATAAGATCAATTATAAAATATACTACACATAATCCCGTAGACATGTTAATAAAGGTAGTAACCAAAGAGAAATTTAATTTTTTTAGTTTTAGTTGGTCTTAAAGCATGATGATAATGATGAGAAAGGAGATTGATCCAAAGTTAAAACATAGCACATGTAGTAGAAGTGGATATGTTTTAATAAGCATTCAAGTGTAAGATTGTTGGTTGTGGATCCTGATTATATTCTTGATTTACAAGTCTTTTTTTTAGTCGCATTTGGACCCCAATTCCTTACAAGGGGAGTAGGGTGGCATACCCTCCTATTATTTTCATGAGGGGGTCCAGGGGGTGACGACAACTCTTTGGAGCCCCCCTAGAGGGGATTTGGGGGTAGCACCCACAGAGATTTTTTTGGAAAAAATTCCATGTAAAATATTGCAACTTCATAGTCAATATGGAACATTCATCATTAGGTCATAGTTCTAATGGTAGATGTATGTTATGGTTATTTATTTTTAAAAGAAATCCTATTTTTATGAGGGAATTGTATCATGTTTGTGTATTATTGAGGTAACATTGTAATTGAGAGAGAAGAGGAGGTTCCGGTGGATGTGCTACGGGTTGTAATCCCTTCATTTTACTAAGGAAGGAGTATGTATTTCTCTATCGTTGTGGCCCAAATCGAGTTGTAGAAATTATGATGTATATTTGCAACTGCTTATGAATTTTTACTAAAAATCACAAGATACAAACCTACTCTATTGATCTTAACTCAATTAAAAATTTAGAACATAAATAAAAAACATGCAATGAGAAATAACACACATACACACAATATTTTTCTCAGGGAAAGAAATCTGATAAAAACCCCAATGCTTGCTTGCATTAATCTGCTGAATATAGATGTATTACAATCGCTTTTCTCAACTGAGCACAACTTGCAAGTGAATAAACTATATCTATGCTCACTGAGAAGCTCTAACCTGAAATTTTTCAATTTATTCCTCTGCTTGAGCCCCTATTTCCTTGTGAAAATCCTGAGAAATTAGGCCCCCATTATTTAGGGATTTCTCCAAAATGGATTGTGCAATTCCCAAGGTTGTTCATCTGACTGCATGCAACACCTTTACACTCAAGACTAGTCTACAATTGATGCTACACTACCTTGGAATCTCCACCACAGTTGGGGAACTCGAATTCTCTACATGCACTATCAATTTTGAGTTGATTGATCAGTTAACTGGTTGATCAATGATTTTTACTAAAGTCCCACTGCACAATTGACCTTCCACTAGTTCCTCCAACAGTTAGAACTAGTTTGACTAAAAGAAACTTGAAATCACTGACCTTGATTGCTACGAATTAACAATCACACATGCCTTAACTAAACTATAACTCCTCCAACACAAATTTATTGAGCTAACTATGTGACAAGAGCCATGTCACACAATTTAACTACATCCAAGTTGTTTGTTGATGTGGAAATTCAATTTTTCTCAATTTAATCAAGGCAAAATTAAATTGAGAATTTCTTGTTGCATTTTTCAACACTCCTCAACCAGAAAGAGATTATCAATCACCCCTATCCTGCACTTGTGGAACTTGAAGTTCCTTCTTGATAATTCATTTATCAAAATGTTAGCATCTTGTTCCTCCGGTGGAATGTATTGTAGCAACGTTATCTACCTCTGCACACAGTCTCGTAAATGGTGATACCAAATATCCGTATGCTTGGATCGATCATGAAATAAAATATTCTCAAAGAGCTTGATGAAATTTTGATTATCACATTATATTTTTGTTGGATCCATCATCTCACAAAATAATCTCACAAGTATCTTTCTCATCCAGATCGCCTCACATGTTGCTTGACTTCTAGCCATGTATTCTAATTCTACCAAGTTGAGGGCCACATATATTTGCTTCCTATTGTACCAGGAAATAGTTACAGACCCAACGCTGAAAATTCCACCTCATGTACTCCTTCGGTATAATGGACTCCCTACTCAATCTACATTTGTGAAGCCACACAACTTCACTCTCGTTGTTCATCTGTACCATATTTTAGACTGGGTAGTCCCTCTGAGGTGTCATGAAACATGCTTAGTTGCCTTCCAAAATAATTTGGTTGGCCTAATCATAGCTTAGACCATTTGGTTGAATGCATAGCACATATTTGGTTGTGTGTTCACAAGATACATCAGTGAACCCACTAGATACCGATAAATGCTAGCATCCACTTCTTCACCTAAAATGGCATCCTCCTTCCTCAAGTTGGTCGCTAAAGGTGACTCCATGGGTTTGTAACTATCCATGCGGAATCTCTAAAGTATCTCGGTGGCATACTTGCCTAGAGAGACAAAATTTTCACCATCTCCTTTCCATACTTCAAAACCAATAAATTAGTACATGAGACCCATGTCCTTTGTTTCAAATTATCTTGCAAGGTCCTCCTTGCAAGATATGATCAAATTCTCATCACTAGTTAAAATAAAATCATAAAAATATAAGAAAATAATAAGAAATTTACCTTCTACTAGTATATGATAGAGGTTTTCATCTACTTCACTTTTGGTGAAGCCCAAACCGGTGAGATAACTATCGATCCTGGTGTACCAAGCACAGGGTGATTGTTTGAGACCGTACAATGTTCGCTTGAGTTTGCACACATGATACTCCCGATAAAATGTCTCAAAAACTTTTGGTTGCTCGATGTACACCTCCTCCTTAATAACCCCATTGAGAAATGTTGTTTTTACATCCATCTAGTGGATTTTCCACTCTGTGCAACCAGTTCAAGAATTTATCTAATGGATGAGTACCTTGCTACATGAGAAAATTTCTCCTCATAGTCAATTCCCTCAACTTGAGAGTACTCATTGGCCACAAATATAGCCTTTTAAATCTATATGCTTCTGTCTACTTCATGCTTTACCTTGAAGATCCATCTCGAACCCACAATTGATTTATTTTTTGGTCTTGGGACCACCTCCCAAATATTGTTCTATTCAATGGATTCGTATTCCTCCACCATTGCATCAACCCATATAGGTTTCTCTATTTCTTCCTCAAAAGAGGATGGCTTGGTATCTACAAGCTCAATCATTAGATCCATGTAGACAGTGTACCAATTAAGTGACATTATCTGCATGCGCTAATTTGAAGGAGCTCCCACATTCTCCCTCGCATCCTGTGCAATCTTATTAGCCTCCTTGGTCCTTTTTTTGCCTTCTCTAAATGCTTATGCTTGAGTGGTTGTCTCCACTCTCTACTCCTAAATTTGTGGTTGCTCCACAACTTCCTGAGGTTCCTCCTTTGGAGCTAAAAGCTCCTCTTTTGATGGGATCTGAAACTCCCTCTCAAGAGAGCACTCCATCACTTTATCCTCATCAAACTTTACATCCGTTCATGCAAATATTAGTTTGAGGGATGGCAAGTACACACAATAGTTGTGAGGAGTTTCTGTGTAACCCAAAAATACCCCCAACTCTGTTTTTGGCTCGAGCTTCTTCCTTGATTATTTGGAGGCATAGAAGTAAACAGAGACTCCAAAAATCCTGAAGTGCGACACATCTGAATTTCTCCCTAAGAAAGCCTCCTCCGGTGTAATCATGCACAAAATCAAATGAGGACTCTAGTTCTCCAAATATAATATTGTGTCACATGCCTATTCCCACAAATTAAATGATAGTCCTTGGTCATGTAACATAGCCCTTGTATATCCCACAATGTGATGGTTCTTTCTCTCAGCTACCCCATTTTGTTATGCATTGTGGGGTGTTTTCATATCTTGTTGAATGCCTTCTTTCGCATAGAATTTTTTAAATTAATTTGACACATACTCACCTCCATTATCACTCCTGAGAGCCTTCAACTTCTTGTCATTTTCTTTCTAAACCATTGCCTTGAATTCTAAAAACTTGGATAATGTCTCATCCTTATTCTGCATGAAGAAGATCCAATTCTTCCTTGAGAAGTCATCAATAAAAACGACAAAATATTTGTGTCTGCCAGTGGAGGCTATCAAGAAAGGTCCAAAGAAATCATAGTGGATCATTTCAAGGGCTGTAGTAATTTGTTGTCTTGATCATGGAATGTTGATTTTGTGTACTTCCCCAAGGTACCTCCTTTGCATACATCTTGTTGCTCAAGTTCTCCTTTAGGGATGCCAGTGGTTATTTGATGCATAATCTTCAAGGTGCCATGATGAAAATGGCCAAGCATATTGTGCCAAATTTCACCTACATTGCGGCCTTGCACTTTTGTTAGTATGAATCTTTCGTCGTAAAAGACAACTTTAGCTACGCATAACAAATAGCCCTAACATCGATTATGGCTACCAAACATATTTAAATCTGCGATTAGGTGATCCAAATAATGCTGCACAAATCCAGATCTAATCATAAAAGACATTAAGCAGATAACATAAAATGTAGCTCCATGCATCCAATAGACAAGACAAGAACAATGTATTTGAAAGAACTTTTGTATTATATTAAAAAAGGGGCACCTGAGAGGAAAACAAGAAAGGTGTTTTCTAGTTCTCCTTAATGGGATGGGTTCTTGAAAATCCTCAGCATTTCAGATCTAAAATTCCTCTCTCTTGTTGGTGTAGAAAACCCAGACAAACATAGAACTCAATGGGAGCTCACAAGGTAAAAATGGAAAATGTGACCAAATATAGATCTAGAGTGATCTAATGTAATGGAGGTGACTAATGAATGGGGAAAACCCTTCTATTTATAACAAAATATTAGGGCGATCTAGAACTTGGTGCATGAATAAAATATTATTAAACAAATTCTAGAATCACCCTTTAGGAATATTTTATTATATTTGTTGGAGGGAAAAGGATTTTTGACTTGGGTCAATTCCTTTATTTATAAATAATAAATGAATAAAAGATTTATTTATTATTTTATGGAAATGGTAGGAATATAATTAAATAAATAATGATTTATTTAATCATTTATAAATGAATTAGTTAAATTTAACTAGGAATATTATTTAAATAAAGATTTAAATAACTTATTCCTAGGAAATAATCAAATAAATAAGGATTTATTTAATTAATTTCCTTGTTTTGGGTTAAATATGACCAGGAAATATAAACAAATAAGTTATTTCACATGGTGAAAGCAATTTTACTTAGGGTAAAATTGGTCTTACAGGTGTACTTGGGTTCATCTAATGATAATAGGTTAGATGACCAAAAAATGGTGTAACAGATTGCCCCCCAACGTACGAGTGTTAGGAGCAAATCGTATGACCCAAGTACGTTGTAAGAATGCAATCACTAGACGTCAAGAGGGAAATGAGAGAGAGAAATGTAAGGTAGTCTAATGTGCTAAAGGACTAGACCCTGAGGAGACGAGACTTATAGGTGCAACAAGTCTCTAGTTTATGAAGTGTTGCCTGTGCTAAACGCGGTGGGGGAGGCATACCTATGCTCGTCGAGACAAAGTACAAAGAATAGGAAGTCCAGTAAACAAGGAACCGAACCATGAAGAATGTGCTGGCGTAAATAGGAGCCAGAAAAATAGAATGATGAATCCCACATACATGGTGTGCCTAGAATAACCGTCAGGACTTATACAATAATATTTTAGTACATGAGATACAAATACACCCAAATGCCCCCTACACACGGGGAAGGGCTCGCAAAATCTGACTGATACATGCAAATCGAAGAGGTGATGCAAGCGGCTAAGGTCGATATCATCAAATGGGAGGAGATGCATCAAGGGCTGAAATGAAGAAGTCATCCAGGCATGTGGGGGGCTACCTGCAGGGCCACCCCCTCATGAGGGTTGAGACATATCACACGCACCCGGGAATCACCAATAGCTGCTGCTGCATCACTAGACCATCAAGTGTATAGATCACGATCATGCTGAAAATAGCTTGAACCAAGGTACACTGCCCCCTAGACCTGGCTTCTAGAGTAAATGAGTTGATGTCGACAGAAGTAGGTCTGCTATGGGTGAGGTAATAAGGGAACCCCAACTAAGGCACGAGAGAAAATAGTAGAGCGACTAATAGACGGACACTAATGATGATAATGAAATGGGGGAAGATCCAAAGGGGACCATAAAAAACATGAGTACAAAATGGTATCTCATGACAGAAATTGACATGAACAGGAATGAGTATGGAGGCAAAGTGGTGCCCCCAATGAAATGTGTTGTAAGTGAGACAATCCAATTTTGAGGAGAGGTGAAGTAAGGCTTCATGGACAACAGGTGTCCTGGTGAAGTAGCGAAATACGAAAACAAACAGATGCTGGCTATCTAAAAGAAAATAAAACATGCATTTCGAATGGGAAATGCTAAGGGTAATATCTCTTAAGATAGAGTGCATTGCAAGGATTAGGAAGGATGTGGCCTTCAAAGTCCTCTAAAAGATATGCCCCCTTACCAAGTTATTTACTGATAATGTAAGGACCTAGCCATAATGAGTCGAAATTCCCATGACCGAGGGTGTCGTGCGCCTTGTCATATACTAGAACAAGGTCACCTTCATGAAAGGTACGAGGGTGTAATTTTCGGTCATACTGAGCTTTGGTGCAATTTTTGGCCACTTCAAGAGTTTGCAATGCAACACGACGGTCTTCAGAGGCACGCTCGAGCATGATAAGTCGTTTTTCTAGAGGTTAGGTATCAGGGAGAAGTTCGACGGCCAAGTGAAGGGAAGGGATTTCACACTCGATCGGTAAGACTACCTCCTCGCCAAAGACAAGGTGGAAAGGAGTGAAACCAGTGGTGGTTTTAACAGAAGTACGATAAGCCCTCAAAGTAGGGAAGAGCATGAGATGCCAATTGGTTTTGTGCTTATTCACCATTCGTTGAAGCATGGTCTTAAGAATTTTTTTGACCGCTTCAACTTGTCCATTACCTTGGGGGTAATAGGAAGATGAATATTGGTGCTCAAAACCCAATAGGGAGGATAGCTCATGCCAAATCTCATCTTCAAAATTTCGGCCATGGTCAGAGACTAATTTTTTTGGAACTCTGAATCGAGCAATGACGTGGTTAAAGAAAAATAGGGCTACGGTGGCTGCCGTATTGTTGAATGTTGGCATAGCTTCGGCCCATTTAGTGAAATAGTAAACCACCACAATGATATATTTTTGGTTACCAGCAGATGGAGGTCGACATTCCATAAATTCAATGGCCCATTTACAAAAAGGACCAACTGTGACGACAAGATGGAGGGGAGCGGGAGGTGCTCGTGCCTTGGGGGTGAAATGTTGGCAATTGGAATAGTGTTTGACTGCTTCAATGCAATCACTGAAGAGAGAAGGCCAAAAATACCCAGCGCGCATGATTTTTTGGGCGGTGGCAAGGCCGGAGAGGTGGCCACCACAAGCGCCGCTATGACAGGCATTGAGGACTTTCTCGGCTTCAGCGTGTGTGAGGCAATGACGAAGGACAATATCTACTCCATGATGATAAAGGTCATCGCCGATTAGAAGGTAGCGAGAGGCTTGGTGTCGGATACGTCGTCGAGCATCACGATCAAGATGAAGGGCGAACTTTTGGGTTCGCAAGTAAGTAAGGATGTCACCGTACCAAGGATCATCGGTGGTGATGGAAAATAAATGTTCATCGAGAAGAGCATCATTAATTGGATTATCTTGCATCCTGGTAGGCAAATCAGAAATGAGTTTAGCGAGGACTAAACCTTTCTTAATTTTTGGGGTGACAAATTCAAGGTCGAATTCTTGGAGGATAATGACCCAATGAGTGTACTTCCCACTGAGGATGCGTCGACTCAATAGGAAAGCCATGGGGTTGGAATCAGTCACAACCTTGGTGGAACGCATGAGGATATAATGACGCAGTTTTTGGACAGAGAACAGGACAACTAGTGCTAATTTGTCTTCATACGAGTAGGACACAGGTGGACTGGTAAGGTTCTTACTGACATAATAGATCACATGTTCGATACCGTTATCATCCTCCTGGATAAGGACACCACCAACCAAATAGGTGGAAGTGGAGATGTATAGGATGAAATCTCGGTCAAAGTCAGGAGGACGGATCAAGGGAGCGGATGTGAGAGCATGCTTGAGGGCATCAAAAGACTCTTGAGTGTAGGTATCCTAGACAAATGGGGTGTGAGATTGAAGAAGTCTAAGGAAGCCATGTGTGGTAGTGGCATAGTCAGGAATGAATCGACGAAGAAAATTATCTTTACCTTGGAGACTTTGTAGCTGGCATAAGGTATAAGGAATAGGAAGTTCAAGAATGGCTTGAACCTTCAAATGGTCGAGAGTTATCCCGTCTTTAAATACTATGAAGCTGAGGAGACGACCGGCAGGAACACAAAAGACACATTTCAATGGGTTGAGGCGAATGTTATACTTGTGACATCGAAGAAAAATGGTACGCAAATCATGAAGGTGTTGTGCCCGATGTTTAGAACGCATAGTAAGGTCGTCTAAATAGGCAAGGATAATATGAGCTAAGTCATGGAAACAATAATACATGGCTCGTTGAAAAGTGGCGCCGGTGTTTTTAAGGCCAAATGGCATGAGTCGGTATGAGAAAGTACCCCATGGACTAATGAACGCAGTTTTAAGTTGATCAGCACGAAGGATAACGATTTGGTTGTATCCAGAGAAGCCATCCATAAAGGATAGAATATCATGCCCCGCACACTCATCAATGATTTGGTCAATAAATGGTGTGGGGAAGTTGTCTTTGGGACAAGCTTTGTTCAGATCATGAAAGTCGGTGCAAACACGAATGGTGCCTTGTTTTTTGAGGACGGGAACTGGGTTGGACACCCAAGTGGTTTATTCGATGGGGTAAATGAAACTAGTCAGCCAGAGCTTATATATTTCAGCTTTGATGGCTTCACGTCTAGAGGGATGAATGGGTCTCAACTTTTGACGGACCGGAAGGGCATCAGACCATGTGTCGATGTGGTGTTTGACAATGGCAGGATCGAGTCTGGGCATTTCTGAATAGGACCAGGTGAAAATATCACGAAATTCTTTGAAGAGTTTGGTGTAGGCTTCAATTTCTTCCGGAGTACATTGAGTGCCCATGGTGATATATTCTTCGATACCTGTTTTGACAGAAATGTCTATTTTGATGGTAGGAGAGATATTAGCCATATTGCCTTCTTCGAAAGCGTCAGGTGCAGGGATGGGGTTTTTGAACCAATCGACTTTATCAGGAATGAAGTCTTTAGATTCGAGAGCATATTGGTCATGGGATTGATGTGGAAGGAAGTATGCACGATGGTGCATATCATCCCACGCAAAATCAGGTTCGATCATGGCTTCCATGATGTCTTCATCGGACTGAAAGATGGGAAGAGTGGATGGAATAGGAGGACCTAAGGAGGTAGAAATATGGGACACTTGATTTTGAGGGGAAAGGCTCACATGCGCATCATCATGAGGGGTGACAGCGGAGCAAGCAGATGAGTGGATAGGCGAAACATCGGGGGAAGGCACTAAGGGGTCAGTTGCCAGGAAACGCAGTGATGAAAAAAGGTAGGAAATAGTGGCTGAAGTTTCGGTCATTTCAGTATCAGGATGAGAAATGGTAATCGGGGTAGACATGTGGTGTGGTGTTAGTGAAGAAGGAGTACGGGCAAGTGTGGCTTCTAATTGGCGGTATGCGGCTAAAGAAGCACGATACTCGTCAAGGCGGGGGAAAAGATGGGTATAATGTCCATGGAAATCGCACAAAGAACAAGGGTGATTGGTGTGCAAGTGTTTAAGTTTTGGAAGGGAATCAGGTATGGTGACATAGACTTCAGGAATATCGGATTTCGGAAACGTGTCATTGACCATGGTTTTGAGATGTGGTAATTCAGGATAGGTATGGGTAGCGTGGCCGAAAACATCGCAAAAGGCACACTGGATGGGATGCTTTGGAGGTCGATGAGGGGCAGAGTTTGTCGGGGCAACCTTGTCCTTTTATGCCCCCTTGCGAGCTTTGCTATTGTTACCCGACACGGTTGTAATAGGAGGTGGTTCCTGATGAGGTGACTGAGGTACTGGTGTAGCGGGAGAAGCCATGGGTATCGGTTGAACTGGGGTCAAAGCAAGATATGGTTTGGGTTGAACATGCAGGGTAGTGGCTGGGGTTCGAGGTACCAGACAGGTATACCCAAGGTCAAGTTAGGGACTGATAGGGTGGAAACGATAGGGACAGAATGCGCTCCAGGAGGGGGAGCAAGGAAAGGAATATGACCAGCAGGGAAATGGCCAGGAGGAATGGGGCCAAGGGGGTTGTTCTCAGGCGGGATCGGCCCAGGAGGGTAGAGAGGCACGTGAGAAATATTCAGGGAAGGAGATTCCGAAGGAAGAAGGTTGGCTAGCGGGGGCGAAGGGCTAGGAGCTGGTGGGGTTGGGTGAGGTTGAGGTTGCTTACTAGCAAAAGTGGGTTGTGCAAGGTCAGCCCAAGATGATTACATCATGCAAATGTTCGCCATGCTAGGATCAGATACGGGAGGAGGGTCTAAAAAGGTTCCAAGCAAGGAGGAGTCTTTATAGACGCCAAGGGAAACATTGGTCAAAGAATCAACAGTTTGCTTATTGGTGACAGTAGAAATGGTGGAATCAGGGGAGGTCTGAGATTTTGGTTCATGGTAAGTCAACTGGTTAATGGTGAAAATCTTGTCGTTATGAGGGAAAAACATTTTGCGGTGGACTGTAGATAGGACGGCAGACATGGCATAGGTGTAACTACGCCCCAAAAGAATGTTGTAGTCAAAAGGGGCGTCGATAACTTCAACGTCGACACAAACAGTCTTACTTGCAAGGGTGATAGGACAGTTGCGGAATAGGCCAATGGGTTGGGAGGCATGGCCATCCCACGTACGAAGGCTAATTGTAGAAGGGGCCAGCTCAGGAGATCCGAGTTGTTTCCAAATCAAAGCAGACATCACACAGGTAGATGCCCCCTCATCAATAATACACCGAGCGATGTTGGAATTTCAGATTTTGACTGGGATTTGGAAAGCAACAGAAGCAGGCAGGGGGGGATGGTCTGACTGATGGGCATAGAAAACAATCAATTGGTAATTGGCACGATCTACAACACCCACGGCAGATACTAGAGCCTTCTTTTTGGAAGGACACGACTAGAGGAGTTCCAGTGTTGAAATGGCAGCCGAAGATTGTGCCAGATCATCTACTATGCTATATGAATGGGCAGCCTGACCAAAGGCAGCGTTTCAGCATAATGGGCCCTAGGAATCTTGGTATGAACCTCAGCTTTTCGCGGAGGGATTTGCAAGGGACCATTGGGTGTCGACAGAGACTCTATAGGACCTAAAGATGGGGACTCAGAGACAGATGGAACGTGAGGTGTGGAGCACTGACGAGACCAAGTTTGAAGGTTGAGGTCGATTGTGATAGGTTGGTCAGAGGTCATCATGAGAATCTGGTAATCGGAGGAACCAGAAGGGGAAGGTTGAGTGGTTACCGGGGCATGAGGTGGTTGATTAGCCATGAATCCTTGTTGAGGGAAAGTATCGGTAAACACAGCGGGTTGAGAAGTAGCCGTATGGGGAGGGACAGTAGAGGAGGAGTGTTGTCCCCACACATTGGCCTGAGACTCCCACATCTGCCTCATCTGTGGTAATAGGGGACAATCGTGAGTGTAATGACCATAAACACTGCAACACGAACATGGATTATTGGTGTGAAGTGGCTTGTCCGGCTTGGGCTGAGAACCCTGTGGCTAGTTGGCAGTGTTAGAATCAATACTGGAAGGATTGGATCCATGATTACTAGGGGCAGATTGATTGCCTCTCCTCTTTCTTTGAGAAGGAGGAGAATTAGTCACGTCCTGTTGTGCAAATACTTGCCCTGGAGGGGGTAGTAAGTGTGGTTGTTGGGGTGGAGGAGGCAAGGGAGGGAGAGGTCCAAATGCTGGAGGAGTTGGGACACTAGGTTGTGAGTAAGAATAATGGGTAGGATGGGCAACATTGAGGTAAGCAGGAGTGTGGGAAAAAGGAGGAGGCATGCCGTATCTTGGATACATGCTACCTGGAGGGGGAAAAGTGTTGGAGATTCTTTCCCCTCCTGGGGGTAAACCATAGCCCATAAGAGGTTGAGCAGAGGTATAGGAAAGAGCTCCAACGATACTGTCGGTTGAGTGAGATGCCCCCGGGGCATTAGCGCCGCCAGGCTTGGGGAGGTCAGGAAGGACGGTATAAACATAACCAGATTGAGCATAGATAAGGTCATATTTCAAGGCTATTTGGAGGGTGGCTTCTTCGGTTTGGGGAAAATGGGATGCGACATATTTGCCAATGGGAGGTAAGAGAGAGAAAAGGAACCAGTCCATATAAACCTGATCTTCAAAGGGGGGAGCGCGACATAAGCTCCGTCTTCATTGCCATTCCTAAACATGAGAGGAAAGGCGGGTCGAAGAGGATTGATGAAAAGAACTCAAGAGTTTAGTACCAGTGTCGTATCGAAGAGGGAGCTGGAAATAAGATAAAAAGGCTCGGGCAATGGTCGCAAAGGTGGTATGGGAAGAGGTGGCTTGATCAACATACCATTTAGAAGCTTCTCCGGTAAGCGTGCGTTGGAAAAATCAAAGACAGATGGAGTCATCGGTGATGGAATTGGAGGAACACCACATGTGGAAAGATCGGATATGGTTGGAGGGATCTTCACTATCAAGGCCTTCGAACCTGGGAATGTCGGAGGGGAGCTTGGTTGGCATGGCAGGCCAACTGACATCGTGGCGAATAGGATCATTGATCAGCTGATTGAAGTTGGGGAGACTGAGACCGGCCATATAAGGGAGCAACGGGGCAGTCGAGGTAGGTCTCGTAGTGGTTCCACTGGAAACGGACCCAGTAGTAGAACTGGGGTTGCCGCTAGTGCTAGGCCCTGAACTAAACATGGTGAAGATAATAGGGGGAGAACCAGGAGTAGGGGGAGAACCCAAACAATCAGAGGAAGAGTCAGAGTGTGGACTCGGGGGAGGACTTACTCGATGACGATGGGAAGGAGGAAGTCAACCAACCGGAAACTAAGGGTGAAGGCTAAGAAGTCTCCAGGACAAACACTTTGGAGGCACAATGATGGCGGGAAGAAGAAAAAACTGACAAGGGCAGGGAGGTGCAAAATCAAGTGAGGTCAATGTCAAAACAAGGGCAGAGAGGTGCAGTGTCAATTGATTTTAAAGTCTTTTCCAGGCGGTGTTAACCAGGCTCTTCTTCGCTTAGGGTCAGTGTGTGGCGTGCGTTAATTTTAATTGTTTTAAACCCAAACGTTTTGAGAGTAAAAGAAAAAGTGTGTCGCGTAACTGAAAATAAATCTGCAGTAAATAAGACTGAAAGAACAGAAAATTAACAGCTAACAATGCATCAATATAACCCAAGAAGGCGGGTCTCTCAAAACTAGTCTATAAGAGGGAAAAAATCTAAGCAAAGCATGCTAAAAAGAGGCCAATAGATCTAAAGTCGGGAGGGACGGGGATCTAAGGGAGAAATCTGCTGGAAAGAGGTGCAGAGAACATCAAAGAGGTAGAGGCAAGGTTGCTACTAGAAAGGAGGGGATCAGCTAAAAGTAGAGGGGACAAGGAGGCGGCCCTAGAAATGAACCCAAACAAAACTATATGAGGTGATTTGAAAGGGATAAGAGCCGATCTAAAGGGATCTGAAAATGAGGTATCAGATCTGAAAGAAATAAGGCTAAAAATCTGGAAATTCAGACTTCTGAAACAACAAAAACTCTCCCACAAAAAGTGGAGGGTACTAGAGCCCTAAGGGGCAATATTTCCACTTATTTGAGTGAAATAGATCAGAAACAGGTCTAAACGGGTAGAGACAGAGGCTGGAAAATCCTGACAGAAGCTTTAGACAAACCCAGAAAAAGTGCTAGAAAATTGCAGAAAAAAGTGCAGGTCACAGGTTCTGACTTGTTTTCAGTCCAGGTCACAGGTTTGGGGCAGAAAAGTGTGACCTCAAGGCCAGGTCAAATTTTTTGGGCTGATAAGTGCGACCTGCAGATCCGGGTCTCGCGGCAGCAGTTTTCGGAAAAAGTTTTCGTCTTAGCTGCGGCTGATGTCTATCAACTGTGCAATAAGGCCAGAAACACACGGAAGTTAAAAATTTGAATGTTTGAGGGTTTTAGAGGTGAAAAGCACCATAAAAATAGGAAAAACAGAAAACTGAAGAGAAACCCTAGGGTCTAAAACAGCTGGATATGCAGGAATATATAAAACGACAGCGGTCGCAAAATAAAACCCATGTGGAGTCGCCAGCTGTTAGTATGAATCTTTCGTCATAAAATACCACTTTAGCTACGCATAAAAAATAGCCCTAACATCGATTATGGCTGCCAAACATCTTTAAATCTGTGATTAGGTGATCCAAATAATGCTGCACAAATCCATATCTAAGCATAAAAGACATTAAGCATATAAAGTAAAATGTAGCTCCATGCATCCAATAGACAAGACAATAACAATGTATTTGAAAGAATTTTTGTATTATATTAAAAAAGGGGCACTTGAGAGGAAAACAAGAAAGGTGTTTTCCGGTTCTCCTCAATGGGATGGGTTCTTGAAAGTCCTTAGTGTTTCAAATTTAAAATTCCTCTCTCTTGTTGGTGTAGAAAACCCAGACAAACATAGAACTCAATGGGAGCTAACAAGGTAAAAATGGAAAATGTGACCAAATATAGATCTAGAGTGATCTAATGTAATGGAGGTGACTAATGAATGGGGAAAACCCTTCTATTTATAAAAAAATACTAGGGCGATCTAGAACTTGGTGCATGAATAAAATATTATTAAACAAATTCTCGAATCACCCATTAGGAATATTTTATTATATTTGTTGGAGGGAAAAGGATTTTTGACTTGGGTTATTTCCTTTATTTATAAATAATAAATAAATAAAAGATTTATTTATTATTTTATGGAAATGGTAAGAGTATAATTAAATAATTAATGATTTATTTAATCATTTATAAATGATTTAGTCAAATTTAACTAGGAATATTATTTAAATAAAGATTTAAATAACTTATTCCTAGGAAATAATTAAAAAAAAGGATTTATTTAATTAATTTCCTTGTTTTGGGTTAAATATGACCAGGAAATATAAACAAATAAGTTATTTCACATGGTGAAAACAATTTTACTTAGGGTAAAATTGGTCTTACATGGTGTACTTGGGTTCATCTAATGATAATAGGTTAGATGACCAAAAAATGGTGTAACAAATTTCTTTGCCTTACTGATTAATGCAATACAATCTTCCACATGTAGTTGGTACAAGTTCTTCACACAAACCCTGATCTACTTCACCTGTCCCATGGCTATGTGTCTTAGGAATGCCTTTACTTTATTGAAGATCACATCATAGCCATGGTCTTCCAAAACTACAACACAGATTAGAATTTTCTTTAGGTTTGGAATAAACATGACATCCTTGAGTCTGAGAGGGGAGCTCGACTCCCTCTCAAATGTGATTGTACCAATATTGGTCGTGCTATACCTTCCATTGTCTCATAGATCAACGTGCATATGAAAATATTTCTCCTCTGGGTCACTAAAAAATTATCTACACCCTGTCATGTTGAATGATGCACTTGATTCCAAGTACCACACACTCCCCATCACTATTGTGGCCATGCATGCGATGAGGTTAAAGCCAAGCTTGAAAGGTGAAGCCAAAGTTTCACCTGTTGCTCCTCCTGAGTTCTTCTTGATTACATTTTTTTTTAGACACTTTGTTGCATAGTGCCTAAATTCATGACAATGGAAGCGTTTAATTTTTGGAAAAATGTTTCTTCCTGCCCCCTTGGCTAGATGTTTCTTTTGTATGAGATTTCTTCCCTTTTCCCTTCTTTCCTTTTCCAATCAATGATTTTTTTTCTTCATCCTCGCACTTAGATGAATTCCCATATCTGGTATTCCACCTTATTTCCTCTTGTACCAAATTGGACCATAAGCATTCCTTTTTCGATAGTTTCTCCCTCCCATTCATCAAATCTTAGTAGCTATGCTAGCTCTCGGGAAGGCCTAAAAGGGCTAGGATTACCAAGTCATATTCTGTAGCATTTACACCAACCCCACCAAGTTCATCACGAACTTGTGTGAACTTGATCAAATACTACAGAACAATGTTTTTCTTTTTCATCTTGATATTTGAAAGTTTATCCTTAAGTGTCATTTTCTTGTGGTCACTACTATTCTCTAACAATTCTATCAGTTCTTTCCACATTGTGAATGGATTTTCTTTCCCGTGGATATTTGAGAAAATGTGACCCCATACTCCCTCCAAGATTATTCTCCTCACCTTGGCTACACATTTCTTCCACTAAGAAAGGTTATGGGCATCATATGCTTTTGGTTTTACAACATTTGTCTTGATGTATTCTAGCAATCCATTATCATCCAACATTTCCTCCATGTGATCCTTCCATGCGATGAAATTAAATTTTCCTTCCAAGGCATACTCTACCCTCCACCCGTTGAAGCTCATCTTCCCAAATTTATAGAGATATTGCTACATTTAACTGCAAAATCGATCCTCCTAAGAAACAACTTCGAAATCCCTATTCTAATGTGAATTCTGCTATGATACCTGTAGAAATTATGATGTAGATTTTCAACTTCTTATGAAATTTTACTCAAAATAACAAGACACTAAGATACTCTACTCCTTTGTGGCATTCAATTCATAATTTAGAACATCAATCACAAACATGCAATGATAAATAACACACATGCATACATTATTTTTCCAAGGAAAGAAATATTTTAAAACCCCCAATTCCTGCTTGCATTAATCTTATGAATAGAGATGTATTTCAATTTCTTTTCTCAATTGATAACAACTTGCAAGTGAATAACTTATCTCTCTGATCAATGGGAATTTATAACCCATACTTAGTCAATTTTTTCCTCTACTTGAGCCCCTATTTCCTTGCACCAATCCTGAGAAATTATGTCCCTATTATTTAGGAATTGCTCCAAAATGGATTTCACAATTCCCAAGGTTGATCATCTGATTGCATGCAACACATGTAAACTCAAGAATAGTCTATGAATGATGTTACACTTCCATTGAATCTCCACCTCAACTGGGGAACTCGAATTCTCTGAATGAACTAGATATTTTGGTTTGATTGATCAGTTAACTAGATGATAATTGAGTTTGATTGAAGTCCCACTACACAACTGACCTTCCACTAGTTCCTTCAACAGTTAGAACTAGTTTAACTTAAAACAAATTCAAATAATTGACCTTGATTGCTACAAATTAACAATCACACATGCTTAATTGAAATATAACTCCTCCAACTCGAATTTACTAATCTAACTTAGTTACAAGAGCCATGTCACACAAGTTAAGTACATCCCAGTTGTCTGTTGACGTGCCAATTCAAATTTTATCAATTTAATCAAGGAAAAATCAAATTGATAATTTCTTGCTGCATTTTTCAACACGAGTGAACCATGTACATTGGTGTCCCCTTTGTATTGTTTCCTTATATTTTTTATTTCCTCATTCATTTTTATTTAATTACTTTGTGATTTTATTCCTAATAATGCAATCCATATGGATGAAGCCAAGGATAAGGTACCCATCATTTAGGATTACCCCGTATTGATACAATATGAGGATGTTTTTGGTGATATTACAGGGTTGTCGCCTAAAAGGGACATTGAATTTTCAAATGATTTAACACCTAGAATTGACCCAATTTCCTAGTTACCATATCAAATAAGAAAATTGGAGCTTAAGGGGTTACAAATAAAGTTTGAATAACTTCTAAAGAAAAGATACATATACCCAAGTGTGTTAACTTGAGGTGCCATGTTGATATTTGTTAAAAAAAATGATGGTACCTTGATATTATGCATATACTTTAGGTAGCTAAATAGATGGAAATAAATAACAAGTACCCATTACCAAGGATAGATGGTGTGTTTGATAAACTAAGAGGAGATAAGGTATTATCCAAGATTGATCTAAGGTCTTGATATCATCAAGTCATAATTAAGGTGGATGACATCAACAAGATAACCTTTAGAATTTGATATGGTCACTATAAGTTTGTTGTGTTGCTTTGTGGTTTATCCAATGCACCGACTATACTCATGTGCCTGATGAATGGGAGTTTCATAGAATTCTTAGACAAAATTGAAATAATATAGTTAAAAGGCATCCTAATGTATTTGGAATCAAAAGAGGAACATTAGCAAGGTTTCAGGATGTTGTTATCAATACTCAAAGAACATCAGTTTTATGCCAAAATATGTATGTGTTCCTTCTAACAAAATTACATTCATTATTTGGTCATATCATCTCAGAGAAGAGAATGTTCATGAACATAGGGAAGATAAAGTCTATCATTTAGTGCAAAACACCTAGAAATGTGACAAAGGTCAAGTATTTTATGGGATTAACAAACTACTACAAAAGGTTCATTAATGGGTTCTCAAAGATATCATACCCAATTATATACTTGGGAAATAAGGGTGTAAATTTTGAATGGAATTTGGTGTGAAAGGGATTTAAAACATTTGAAATTAGTTTTTACAAGTGCATCAATTCTACAAATAGCATATCCAAATTTTAAATTCATTGTGAGCACCAAGAATTCAAGGAGGGGCTTGGAGGAGTAAAATGGACATGTAATATGTTCTGAATCTAAAAAAATGAAATATTTTGAGAGGAACTACATTATTCATGATTTGGAGTTGGTATCCATATTTCATGCTCTCAATATGAGGATACATTACCTCATGGGTAATAGGTTAGAACTCATAACAGACTATAACAGTCTAAGGCATTTATTTAGATAACTGAATTAAAATGCAAGGAAAATTAGGTGGCTAGAATTGCTAGCTAATAATGACTTTGAAATCAAGAATGTAAAAGGGAAGGAGAATAAGGTGGTGAATGCACTCATTAGAAGAATTCATGAAGTTCATGCCAAAACCATCAATGTATTGAAGTAAATCAAAATTTCAGAGGTTGGAAATAGAAATCAGTAGTATGTACAAATTAATAATGCCTACATTAGAATAATTTGTACCCTAAGTACAAAGAGGGTGAGTTGAGTGAGGATATATTTGTCATGTACAAAAATATTCTTTACAAAACAAATTAACATGATCTAAAAAGGGCGAGATTGAATGAGATGAAAAATGTACTTTATGTTGGACATGTAGAGTACTAAAAGACTACACAACTATTAAAAAAAAAAATTGGCTAGGTATGAAAAGGGAAGTGGTTGATTATATAGCTAGGTGTTTGGAGTGTCAAAAAGTGAAGGTTAAACATAAGCATCCAACAAGACTACCTTAGCCTATACCCATTATTGAGTGAGAGTGGGAGGTTTTTTTGTTGACTTCATTACCAAACTGCCTAAGACTATGAGGCACTATGATTCTATAATGGTGGTGGTGGATAAAATTAATAAGGCTTCCCAATTTATTCTATTGAATTCAACAGACAAGGCATAAAACACTACAAATTTATTCATTAGGGAAATTCCTAGACTAAATGGACTAACTAAGGTTGTTATTTCATACATGGACCCCAAGTTCACTTCCAACTTTTAGAAGGGTTTATTCAAATGATTTTGTACCAATTGAAACTTTATCATTTCATATCTCCTGGAATCATATGGAAAAAGTAAGAGGGTTATTGACATGATTTATCATATGCTCGATATGTATGTGATGGAAAAACCATCAAAATGGAAAGAATATTTGCACTTTGCATAGTTTGCATATAAAAATGGATACCAAAAGCATCCTTGAATATGAGACCATTTGAGGCCTTTTATGGTTGCAAATTCAACACACCTATAAATTGGGATATTCTAGTAAATAAAACCATTTTTTGGACCATAATTACTCTGGGAAATCGAAGAGAAAGTGGTAAAAATATGAAGAACTTGAAGGTTTATTAAGATAGGTAGAAAAAATATATAGACAAGGGTTGGATAAACAGGGAATTCAAAGTGGGACTACATGTATTCCTAAACTTAAAATCCAAAAAAAAATTTATTAAAATTGAGAAGTTATTAAAAGTTAGCAACTAGATTTTGTGGGCCATTCGAGATCCTAGAAAGGATTGGCCTGATTACATATAGATTTTTATTATCTGAATCTACACATATTCATAATTTGTTTGATTTTTCTTTACTTATTTATGTGATGTTAACCATGTAATTGATTGGAATGTGATTTTGGTAGATCCTGAAGGGGGGTTTTATGTAGAAATAGTTTACATATTGGATCAATAATTCATGAAACTCTGAAACAAGGCCATGTTAGAAAATTAGAAAGGCAGAAAGGTCCTCTTATATTGATAATTACTTGTGATGTATATGTACTTTGGTTATCTTCATTATGTCTTCTTTAACTTCTTTTCATCAAGCAACTACCAAAACATAAATGCATGAAGATCAAAACAACAAGGGACACAGGGGATAGGCTCTTAGCCAAGGCAAAATCCCTCTCCTAGGGGAAAGCTCGACCAAAATTATTTTCTTCTTCAAGAACCAATTCAAAGTGAGACAACCAAGACCATTATAACAAAAAAAATACCTAATCCATGTAGAAATTTGAATAATTTTCTGAATTATTCACCGAGATTATCCTGATTACACACTATTTGAGCTTCATGCATAATACATAACCTCTTCTACAATTGATCATCAATTTGCGGAAATAGAAACAGTCGCATGCGCACATAAACACAATAGTCAAACACACATAAACACAGTATGTAATGGGGAAAGCTTACAGCTGAAAACCCCCAACTATCTGTATAATATAATGATAGAGAATCGTGTAACAATCATAGTACAATACTCCTCACAAGTACTCAGTACTATCTCCAATAGTTACAAACAAACTAGCTCATATCTGAACAAGTCACAGGTTCAAATATCCTCCACTGTTTGCCTGCCTCTACTGCGCAATCCAAGATGAGAATCCTTGAGATCCAAGTTCGAATCCCACCCTCTTTAACTGCACAATCCTCATTGGCAATCTCAATCAATTATTGTGCAAATCTCATGCACAACTATAGTCACAACTGATAGTAAACCGGCTCTTTCACCTATCTCTTCCACTGGTCTTCACTGAACTGTCCATGCACTGTTGTTAACTGATGTGTTCTTTAGTTGATTTATGAGTTAATAATTAGTGAATTAAATAATATTTAAATCACACCACTCATCACTAGTGTATTTTTCAGTTAGACTAAATACAACTAGTTCAACTAAGTTAAACAAAACACAACTCCATCAACTGATCCATCAACTCCACCAAACTCTGCCACTTGAGTTCTAACTGAAGTCAACCATGCAATAGCTCAACTAAACCCTAGGAATAGCGTAATTCCTTCTTTCAGCTGCATGTGCCACATCCGTAGCTCAAACTGAAGTGCTCCAAGAGAATAAGATAATGTTTATAGTCCAAATATTATTAAGAGCTAATAATATTTGACTGACCTATTTTTAGACAGGCAGTCTAAAAATAGACTTCGACCTGTATGTCTAAAAATAGCTATCCATCTATTTTTACCAACTTTACCAATCATCCAAGAATAACATCCCGCAACTCCTAGACCATGCTCCATATGTCTAAAAATAGACATAGTCTAAAAATAGACTTTTCGACAAAAATCACATGTGTGGTCCCCACCTAGTTTAGGTGATCACTTTCCAACTAGGATCAGGAAAGATGTTTCAGGAGACCTCCTTCACTATTTCTTGTTGCCATTTTCAACACTCCCTCTCAACAAGAAAGGACTGTCTTTGCATGCGACATGCAACTCCATGCATTCGCCCTGCAACCTTCACAAGCACCATGCAACTCCATGCATCTGCTCTGCAACTCCTCTGAAACTGAATAGGCTCCAAAAAACTCAATCAGTCTGATGCATATATCATCAAAGCCTTTGACCTCTGCTTAGCTACTGCACATGTCATCAGGAACCATTGCGCTGTTGAACTCTTGCACTTGTTGTCAACTATGATTCGCGCTCCAGTATCTGACACTGTCACTTTGATCTGCCTGCATCAATCCAACTGATCTTCTATTGCTGTGCTGTGGGCACCTCGTAGCCAGGTTCAATTCATGAGATCCACACCATCTCCATGAATCCTGCCCTGAAATCTCTACCTGGGATTACTCATGCATGTCGCCCCACCTCTCACCTGCTGGTATAGCTGCATGCACTCCCTCTGCCCATCTGGAACGAAGTTTCTCTGCATGAGTGGTCTCTCCCACTCCATGATCCTCTTGTGGCTGCTCCACACCCCGAGGTTCACTTTCACCTGCATGTAAAATTTTCTCCCTCTCAAGCTTCAGTTGCATGTCTTTCTCCCGCTTCCCAACAGTAGGAAGCTCCATAGACATCCCATCTACTTCAAGTCTGTAGAGATTCTTTGCCCGAATCCCAACCTTCTTGACTTGTCCCGTTGCCTTGTGCCGAAGGAAAAATTTCCCTTTTATAAAGACAGCTTCATACCCTTTATCCTCTAACATTGCGATTGAGATCAAATTCTTTGTTAAACCTGGTACATGCAATACATTTTGTAAAAGAATGAGTTTAACTGACTCCCTCTGAAAGGTTATGGTACCAATGCCGGTCGCATTGTATCGTCCATTGTCACCCAAATCAACATGCATCTGGAGGTTTTTTTCTCCACCAAGTCACTGAAAAGATTCTCATCTCCCGTCATGTGAAAGGAAGTGCCATTATAAAAATACCACCCCAATCCCAATGCACTAGACACCATGCATGCGATCAATGAGAAGTCCAGCTCAAATTGCGAGGCAAGAGCCTCACCAGCCGCAGGCTCCAGCAGCCTGCTTGTTCTTCTTCTTTTGTGGACAATTCGTGGCGTAATGTCCATGATCGTGACAGTGAAAAAACTTCACTTTGGACATGTCACGCTTTTTACCATCCGCACCGGATTGAGAAGCCTTCTCCTTGCCCTTCCCCTTCCTTGCTTTGGCAGCCAAAGTGCAGTCTTCTTCATCAGATATCTTTGATGAAGATCCATCTCTGGTACTCCGCCGGATCTCCTCTTGCACAAGATCAGACCACAGTCTTTCCCATCCTGGCAAATTTTCCCGACCATTGACACTGTCCTGATATGCATGCCAAATTTTCGGAAGCCCGAGGAGAGCCAAGCTCACCAGCTCCTCATCATCCACACTAACTCCTACACTCCCAAGCTCATCCCTGCAGTGGAAAAACTTGGTCAAGTATACCGGAATAGTGTCATTCTTCTCCATCTTTATTTTCCTGAGTTTATCCTTGAGCGCCAACTTCCTCTGGTCGCTCTTGCTTTGGAACAATTATGTCAACGCTTTCCACATCAAGTATGGAGAAGCTTTTCCATGCAGGCTAGATACTATGCGATCCTTCACGCCCTCCAACAGAATCCTTCGACACCTTGCCATCTTCTTTTTCCAAGCCTCAACCAAGGCTGCATCGCTAGGCTTTGGAACTTCAACATCTATGAACTCCTTCAGCCCATTGTCATCGAGCACCGCCTCCATCCTATCTCTCCATGCAATATAATTCAAGCTGCCTTCAAGAGCATACTCCAATCGCAATCCTTGATAAGACATTTTGACTTCAACACCAAGAAAAAACTGCTGCAAAATTCGAATTCCAAGCTCAAAACTCAACTGCTTCTGGATCTGTGAGAATAAATTATTTCTAGCACAGAGATTGATTGTAGGGGCATTTACTAGATATATCACCTTTCATAGAAAGGATGGATCCAGAGGCTACCTGGCCCGTTACAGACTCTGCCTACCGAAATAATTGTAATCACTGTAATAGATCCGATGATCAATCTTGCTCTGATACCATGTAGAAATTTGAATAATTTGTTTAATTATTCACCGAGATTATCCTGATTACACATTATTTGAGCTTCATGCATAATACATAACCTCTTCTACAATTGATCATCAATTTGCGGAAATAGAAACAGTCGCATGCGCACATAAACACAATAGTCAAACACACATAAACACAGTATGTAATGGGGAAAGCTTACAGCTGAAAACCCCCAACTATCTGTATAATATAATGATAGATAATCATGTAACAATTATAGTACAATAGTCCTCACAAGTACTCAGTACTATCTCCAATAGTTACACACAAACTAGCTCAGATCTGAACAAGTCACAGGTTCAAATCTCCTCCACTGTTTGCCTGCCTCTACTGCGCAATCCAAGATGAGAATCCTTGAGATCCAAGTTCGAATACCACCCTCTTTAACTGCACAATCCTCATTGGAAATCTCAATCAATGATTGTGCAAATCTCATGCACAGCTATAGTCACAATTGATAGTAAACCGGCTCTTTCACCTATCTCTTCTACTGGTCTTCACTGAACTGTCCATGCACTGTTGTTAACTGATGTGTTCTTTAGTTGATTTATGAGTTAATAATTAGTGAATTAAATAATATTTAAATCACACCACTCATCACTAGTGTATTTGTCAGTTAGACTAAATACAACTAGTTCAACTAAGTTAAACAGAACACAACTCCATCAACTGATCCATCAACTCCACCAAACTCTGCCACTTGAGTTCTAACTGAAGTCAACCATGCAATAGCTCAAATAAACCCTAGGAATAGTGTAATTCCTTCTGTCAGCTGCATGTGCCACATCCGTAGCTCAAACTGAAGTGCTCCAAGAGAATAAGATAATGTTTATAGTCCAAATATTATTAAGAGCTAATAATATTTGACTGACCTATTTTTAGACAGGCAGTCTAAAAATAGATTTCGACCTGTATGTCTAAAAATAGTTGTCCATCTATTTTTACCAACTTGACCAATCATCCAAGAATAGCATCCCGCAACTCCTAGACCATGCTCCATATGTCTAAAAATAGACTTTTCGACAAAAATCACCTGTGTGGTCCCCCACCTAGTTTAGGTGATCACTTTCCAACTAGGATCAGGAAAGATGTTTTAGGAGGCCTCCTTCACTGTTTCTTGTTGCCATTTTCAACACTCCATCCACTTATTCAACCCTCCAACCACTCTTTATTAATCAAGACAAAGATGCCCAAGTCTACAAGCCTTTGACCATCCAAATTCAACACAAGGCAAAGTAAATTTTCCCCAAAACAAGGTCTCGACCTTCCTTCTTATCTTTGTAATTTTGGCTTTCACCTTTTTCCATGCAACTCTCTCTTGTACCTCAATCCTCTAGCATGTGTTTGGTGAAAACTTGACTAAAATAAGAGGGGGGTGAATCAATTTAGTACATTCATGAACTCCAATTCTATTTCATTTAAAATTGTTAACTAAACTTTTATATGAGCAAATTAATGCATAAGTAAACCATAACATCACATCAACACATAAAACCATGATTTTTTTATTGTTGCAATGCAAAGGCAAGCTCCTACTCCCTTATTACATCTTATTTTCTATAGACTCAAACCTACAGGAGGTCTCTACCTCAATTTTTCTATAAACTAGAACATTCCAGGAAGATCCAACTCCCATATGTTTTCTCTATGCTACAACCCATGGGAGGCTCCTACCTCAACCAGCTCCAACTGAATATTTATCAAGCCACAACTTGAAGGGAGACTACAATCCCCTAATACAAACAAGAAACAACAATCTTTTGGTTTACCTAGTCATAAATTAGGAATATCTCCATGCTTATTTATGCCTATTCTTCCCTTCAAATATACTTCACATAAGCTTCATATGTGCTAGGTTAATAATGCATAACACATCAATCATCTCTCACACATTCTCTCTCTATCTAACCAAAAACTCTTCAACCTTGCACAAATTTATAAATGAACTTTAATGGTTGTTCATGTTCCACTCACATGAATATGAAATGAAAAAACTTGTATATTTGCATTCCAAAGGTGTCTCTTCAATTCCACAACTTCTTAAACTATTGAATATAAAATTACATAAAATGCATTTCATCATATCCAAATGTCATGTATTCATATTCTTCATGTTAATAAAATAAACAAATAGCATGCAATAATACAATCTTGCATTCATATTCAAATAGATTTGCATCATAATATTTTTCCATGTCTTTTCCTTTTCCTTGCATCATGTCTTTGTCTTGCCTTTGCTGTCATGGACTCTTGCATTTTCCTTGCATCACAATAATTCAGCTCAACCAAACTAGTCTTCAACTCAAAATTGTTGATTTTTCGCCTCATCAATTCCTGTATCAATACAAGTGTGCCATCAACAATACATGTGCTATCATATTTCCTTGCTCCTTTACCCTTTCTTGTTCATGTTGTTCCTTTTCCATCACCTTCATCTCTCGCTGCCAAATATCCCTGCAACAAACCTTATTGCTCTTGTGTCCTTGTCGCTCCTTTTCCTTTGTTTCTCTTATGTTGCTCCTTTCCCATCAATGACAACAATGCCATCAATCTCCCCCTTCATAATTTATGGAAAAATATTGATATCATTCCCTATGCACATCTAACCTTCCCCTTTGAAATCAATGGAAAGGGGTTTGGTTTAGATTCTTTCTACTTTTCTTGCACATTTTTTAAGATTCTAATGAAATTTTCTTTATTGGATCATTAAATTCAAGCAGTCTCAACCTGAAATATTTAGTTTGTTCAAATATTTGTGGTGGATCACCTTTGTACACTTTATTTAGTTATTCTTTCTTGTTGATACAATACTAAAATTAATGGTTTCATAGTCAAATATGAAAAGTAATTATTGTTTTGAATGAGAAGCTTTGATAAATATTGTCCCTGCATATGTTCTCATATATTCTTTAGCAAGATCATTATTATATGTGTCACTTATGAGGATTATAATAAGACGAGGTGTAGCATTGGGAAAACATTGAAGAATCATCTCAATAATTGAAAAAAAATGCACATCATTCCTGTTAGCGCTGGAATCAGCACTTGGATTGTGACAAGTGTATGAACAAACACATATTAAGCTCAAGGGATCTTTAATGATTTGGATTGGATTATTGGAAGGTGGTTTAATCTTACATCTGTTGAAAGGTTTCAAATAGATAACTCTCTTCCACACATATGAGGGTATTAAGGCTTAATGTGGTAGCAAGGGTAAAGTGGTAATTTGTTGGCTAGGAGAATATGCAAAAGGATAGGGGGTCTATAAGATAGAAGTCCATTGTTTAGATGGAAAAATAACACAAGATTCACATTGATAGTGCATCAACGAAAGAAAGCTTTTACAAGTCTTACAATAATTTCATTTTACACGTAAATATATCTATTACAAGGAATTCTCATAAATAAATTACCACACTTATCTTATCAAGAAAATTTTCCAAGTAAGACTGGAAAAATTAGATAATCATGCATAGATATATCATGAGACTAACAAAAACATGGAACAGAGTTAACATCACAATCTAGAACTGAATAATTCAGGTGTGAAAACACATGAGATAAGTAGACAATACATAGAACAAGCTTCCATAAGTCCTCAACAGTGCTTCTGATATATTATATATTCAAAATGTGTAACACAGAATGCTCTATAAAATACAAACAACGAACCCTTTTTTCTTTGCATTATACCATATTTATACAAAATAGGAGCTCTGTACAGAAGCCTCCAATAAAAGTGGAAATCCATTTTTAGGAATTTATTACAACTCTCTACATATAGTAGATTTCATCTAAAACATTAAAGAGGAAATTGAAAATAGAAATAAGATAAAGCATGGCATGATGGAGCTGAAGCTGGCTGAGTAAATGTGGCTAAGTGCCCTCATAGCTTTGTCAAAAACTATCTCCAAAAAAGGTGGAATCCAGCAACTGAAAGGAGTACCTGTGAACACATGTATGCATATTTGCTAAAATATAGGAGTGGCTAACCAACTGGAAGTTTATATGACACCTGGAAAAAAATCATCATGACAAATTTCACATTCACTTCATCAACTTTAGTTTCATCCTTGTGAGAATAAAACCAAAAATTAGCTTTTATTCGCCATATACTAAATCCGAAAATAATAGCTACCCCTTCTAAAAAGGGTAGCTATATCCGAAAATACTGAAAATAAACCAAAAATGAAAATCTACTTCAGATTTTCAAGGCTCTACATTTTCATTCTTCAGAGGTATAATATGGAGGCAAAGATTTTGATAGGCTCAGCTTTAATCACCCTTTTGTTTGACCTCCTTTTCTCTGTTTTATTTTTCTGCTAAGTCTTTTTCTTCTTAGCTTTATTCTCTGGGCTATCATCAACATTTATGATTTCATCCCTAAGTGCAGGGTTAGAAATCAGCTTGCTTGTTAATATGAGTGTGTTTTTAGGCCTAGTGTGAGGTCTTTGGATGTAGGTGTTTCGAATATCCATAGGCCTTTTTCCACCATGTATGAATTTGATTGATTCTCCCTCTTCAAACTCTGACTCGGTGTATTCTGTATCACTGATGTCTCCCTCATAGGATGAATAGGAATGTATCATATTTTCCTTCCTCTTCTTGGCTATAGAGCCAATAGATGAGAATATTTTAGCTAAGGTAGGTTATTCCCTTGTGATAGTCTCTGACACTTTGCTTTTCCCCTTCTTGAGTGAGGAAAAGACATGTGAAAGAGTAGGCTCTTTGAATGAAATATCACTATTTTGTTGAGTTTCCTGAGTTGCTTCTAAAACAGGGTTTGATATCATGGCTTCAGGGATGAATTCCTATGAAGGTAGAACGGGGCTGGATGTTAGGACTTCAGTGCTGACTTCCTATGAAAGTCTCGTTGTCATGATGAGCCTTCTCCTATGTTTACCCCTTGAAGAGGAAGTTGTCTCCTCTTTGCTTTTAGACACAGTGATTTTATGGAATAGGGTATCTCTTTGTTTAAACTTCTTTCTACACTCCTCCATGAATGACCTCAAGGTCTATGGTTCCTTGGATGAACTGCTAGTATGGACTTCATTTTATGGTTATGTTGTTGGTGTAGATGAAGTCTTTCTAGCCTTCTGGGCTAAGCTCCTAGTCTACCTCCTATATGACATGGAGGATGCAGGGCCAACTTGTGAGGGAGTTGGTGTATGAATAGGGTTTGACTGTTGTTCTTTTGTATCTCTCATTTTTTTGAGCTTCCCTACTCTTCTTCTAGAATAAGTAGTGTTAAATCCCTCATTTGTTATAAATTTCTTCCATGTGGTCCTTTTCCTTCTCAAGTGATAAACTATGAGTATCTTAATCAGGCCTCTATAATATAGATTATGTAGTGAGTAGCCTGGGGTCTTATGTATCCTTCGAGACATCGATAATAGGGATCTGTGGAGGAAAAAGGGTAGGTTCATGGGTTTGAGACCAAATATATGGAATAAAAACCTCATTTGCTACTTGTGAATGGTTGAAAACCTTCCTTCACAAGTTATGTAGCGTTGTACAGTAGCAATGACATGTTTCCATTCAGGTTTAAAGTATGAAATGTGTATGGTAGGAGTCCATCCAACATGTTCATGATCAGGATTTAAATAAAAATTCATATCAGATTTAAGAAGAGTTTTATTCTTCTTATGCCAAGACTCACCTATTGCAGAAGTTTGAATTGTCCTTGCAATGATGGTTTCTGTAATGTTGAAGTTCTGAGACCCAATCCTAACCTTCTCTCCATCGAAGGTCTCAGCAAACACTTGAGTGACTGCCACATTTCCTTAATAACTAGTACCAACCTGTTGCCTTAAACTCAGTCTTAGCATGAATATCTACAAAGTGAGTGCTAGCTGGCTCAGAACAGTTTACATTACCTCCTTTTCCCATACTGCTTGTTTTTAACCTAACCTCCAACACATTTTTAAAACAAGGACTAGCCTCCACGAAACCCTACCTGCTAGCACTTGTTAACAAATGATTTAAAATGGAGGATAAAACTATTAATTGCAGCTGTAACAGGAGCAGATGGAAGTAGTTTATGCATTCCCTAAGACTCGATGAATAATTATGACACGAACACAGGAATGATTTAAAACCACTGCCAACTCATTTCACCAACTCCATCACATATCTTCATAATTGCTACTCGTATTGCACTTTTGACACCTATACCCTTTAGTGAGTAGTGATACTTTTGCATAACCTTAGCATAAAAATTATCACCCTTTTAATACATCTTCCAATGAAAAACCAACATTCTTTAGATACACAACACCTCTTACTTCAACATCTCCTCAATCCTCAAATAGCAATGTTGGCTTCAGTTGAATAATATTTCCTTTGCTCCCTTATACTAATTTGTAGGAAATTACTACTTTTTCTGTAAAAACCATAGCTTTTGAAAAATACAGTTGCTTCTCATGGAAAGAACAACTAATTTTTGTGATATTCTAAACAGAACTCATGATTCTAACATTCTGTCATTGACCTTGAATAAGAAATTATGGTGAAATAATAAGACCCTTTTTCAAATGGAAACTTATGACTTTAACCATTGAAAGTAGTTAAAAGATCACCTACTTAAAAGAGACTTTACCCTATCGACCTTGTAACAGAAACAAAGCATTGGACTCAAAATTCCTTTTGAATTTTATTAAAAAGTGACAAAGACTTATACAATTTAATCCTCTAGGGTTCTTCACCATAATTTAGGAGACAAAATAGGATCAAAGACATGAATTATAATGACCAGACTTTGATTTTTTTCTTTCTAAATTGTAGTGCTAACAATTCCCATGTCATTAATTTTTTCAATAATGAGATCCATAATTTTTTCCACCATTGTTGCCAACACATGAGTACATATTTCTGGATAATGGTACCATTGATCCAAATCTTTCGATGTTAAAATAAAATATATGTGAACAAATGATTTACAAAATAACACTATCTGACAAAAGAACCAACATATGCATCTAGATCTGGATCTATGATTGTCGGGGTCTATTGGAGAAAAAATCCTTAATTCACCAGGATTCTATGAAAATAATGATCTTCGTGCATAAACCAACAAATTAACAGTCTCCATATGATTCATTCTTGGATAGTATAAATATGATTCTCCCAACAAAAAAAAAAATACATTATAAATTATCGAGATAATGAAGATACTGCACCTAATCACCAATCATGGCCATAGGTTCACCCTTTTGTAGAGATTGTTATGCATAGTCTGGTTTTTACTACAATACAACCTAAATGAAAAATGATGAAAATAATCACTCCAACTACAATAGAAAACGGTCAGAAGCTTATCTAGGATGTTAGTAGACAAATTAACTAAAAATAATAGCGATCATCCAAGTCTCAACAACTTACCTTTATTAATGATAACAAAATCTTGTTCCCACTTATCCATCATGTAAATTCCATAGTCATCCATTATCTATTCACTACAACCATGTCTAATAGAGGTTGAAAAAAAAAACAGAGTTCAAATGAAATAATTTCATGTTTTCCTCTGACTCAATTTTGTTTTTTTTTTTACTCAACACCTTACCATTAAGAAAAATCTTATATGAAACTCTCATGCTTTATACATCCATTGGGAGGCATTATGTAATTTTGATAATAATCATTTATTGACTCTTCTTTGCTTCTTGTGCCTTGTGAGTTGATGAAACAAACTTTAATAATAAATCCATCCATATAATTGAGGCGGTGCCAAAATTTCTAGTTTTATATGTTGTTTATTTTCCTCTTTATTTTTGTACATATGTATTTTCTCCATGATCATCTAGTGATATCTTGCTTTGTTTGCTTTGGCTCTACTTATATTGTCTTTAAATAATTTCACTAATACTTCCTTGGTTTCCATGTCATTAATGGAGTTTTTTCTCCCCCTGAAATGGTGTTGTTCTAACATAGGATAATTTCTTTATTTCTTCCTTGAGCAGCTCCCCATGAGATCAAGAGACTTTAATTCATTGTTCCTTTTTTTTCTTCCTCTTCCACACTTTAGTGGATTTCCTTCTATTGTATCTATATTCTTCATCAGTTGGTTTGCTTATAATTTCTTCCATCTTTTGTCTAGAGTTCTTGAGGGTATATGGTAGATTGTAGTCTCTGGCTTTGTGTCCAAGGTTGCTTCATAAATAACTCCTTATTTGACCATGAAATGGAGGAAATGGTTTGTTTCTTCTTGAGTTCATATTCTTATTTGTACATTTTTCATTCAAGAGCTTTATGCTCAAATACATTACATATGTCACAATAACCATAGAAATATTTTATGTACCTGGTTGTTGATGTTATCCTTTGTTTGCTTGTTGGATAATACCTTCTTGTTTGCTACATGTTTTGTTGAATAGTCTTGATTTTCTTGTTCTTACAGTCTACTATTATGTGTCTAGTTTCATGGAAATGGAAGCATGAGATATATTCTCTCCTTTGAAATTTTCCAAATTTTCTCAATTCATATCTAGAAGCAAATTACTGTTTTGTAAAAGTCATTTTCTTTGACTCAATATTTTCATTTTTATTCTGCATCTTTCCTTTTTTTTTAATCATGATACTACTATATTCTTGTAGATTTAACTTTGAAGTTTTTTTATGTTCATTGATGACTTCCTTCTAGTTATTGTTCTTCCCTTCTGAGTTTTTCTTGGAGGACTTCTCCTCTTCTAACTCTTTAAGTAATCTTATCTTTTTATCTAATTCCTTATTTGCTAATACAACTTGAGCTTCTATCATTTTACCATGTACCTATTTCTCCTTCGACTCATTGTTCATAACCTCTCGTAATCTCCTTGCTTCTTCAAGGTGTGTCTTCAAGCTAACAATTTCTTCCTTGTACTCTTGTTCTCTCTCGTCACATATATGCACAACTTTCTTCAGCTCTCATTTCTCAGTCTTTCTCTTTCATCCAATGTTGATTCAATCCTATATTAATGTTCATTTGTATTTTCTTCATGAGATTCAGGTACATCCACACAGGTATAAGTTTCATTTGACTGAACACTTTCCTTTTGACATAGTTGTTTCTTCTTCCTCTTTCTATTTTCCTTTTATGCACTATTGCTACTAGTCTCTCCTTCATGCATGAGCTGCAATCTATACCATATTTATTTTGCAGAATTTAAGTCTATTATCAAGATCCAAATTGTGAATATTGTTATACGTAGTACATTTTTCCTTAGCATTCCACTATTTTTCTTGTACAAAGGAGGATTCTTTACAATATCCATCACATACTAGTTTCCATACACCAGGTCCATGAGTAATAAGTTCAGATTTTACCTTATCTCTCCATTCATGAAAGTTTGTTGCACTCAACACTGATGCACTTTGATAGTCCATGACTCAACTAGACCTACCTTCAAGTTATTAGGCTTACACCAAAGGAACCATCTCTAATAATAATTGATGAAAAATTGACTAAATTGAGAGGTGGGGGGTGGGGGGGGTGGGGGTGAATCAATTTAGTACATTCATGGACTTCAATTCTATTTCATTTAAACTTATTAAATAAACTTTTAGATGAGAATATTAAGACATAATGAATATCATATTTAATATATGAACAACAGGTAATAAGTAAACCATAACATCACATTAACACATAAAATCAAGCACACATAGACACCATGTATAAGTGGAAACCCATAAAGCGAGAAAACCACAATTTTTTTATTGTTGTGATGCAAATGAAAGCTCATAGATCCTTATTACATCTGATTTTATGTAGGATAAAACCTATAAGATGCTACTACCTCAATTTTTCTGCAAGCTACAACATGCAAGGAAGCTCCAACTCCCATATGTTTTCACTAGGCTACAACCCACGTGAGGCAAGTACCTCAACCAACTCTAACTAAATATTTATCAAGCCACAAACTGAAGGGAGACTACAATCCCCATATACAAACAAGAAACAACAATGTGTTGGTTTACCTGGTCATAAATTCTGCATATCTCCATCCTCATTTTTGCCTCTTCTTCCCTTCAAATATGTTTCACATAAGCTTCATATGTGTCGCATAAGTAATGGATAACACATCAATCATCTCTCACACATTCTCTCACTCTCTAACAAACAACTCTCCAACCTTGCATAAATTTATAAATCAACTTTAATGGTTGTTTGTTTTCCTTGCATGTTATTTGTTTGTTTTCCAAATCAACTTTAATGGTTGCATTCCAAAGGTGTCTCTTCAATTCCACGACTGCTTAAACTCTTGAATATAAAAATACATAAAATTCATTTCATCACATCCAAATGTCATGCATTCATATTCTTTATGTTAACAAAATAAATAAATAACATGCAATAATACAATCTTGAATTCATATTCAAATAGCCCTGCATCACAATATTTTTCCATGTCTTTTCCTTTTCCTTGCATCTTGCCTTGCCTTGCGTCATGTATTTGTCTTGCCTTTGCTGACATGGAGTCTTGCCTTTTCCTTGCATCACAACAATTCGTATCAGCTAAACTAGTCTTAAACTCAACCTTTCTTCTTCTTTGCCTCATCAATGCATATATCAATACAAGTGTGCTATCATATTTTCTTGCTCCTTTACCCTTTCTCGTTCATGTTGTTCCTTTTCCATCACCTTCATCTCTTGCTCCCAAATATCCCTGCAACAAACCTTTTCGATCTTGTGTCCTTGCTACTTTTTTGTTTCTCTTTTGCTGCTCCTTTCCCTTTGCTTCTCTTTTCTTTCCCCTATTAGCCTCCACAATGTCCCAAGACTGAAAGGATTTCAATAGAGGTAACCTCAAACCAAGATTTTAGTTTGGAAGCTAGCCCTACCAAACCAGAGAGGGCTCTCTTTATGAAAAACATAGCCAAGGATTTGACTGGTGCAAGAATGGATTTCAGGCTAGATAGTTCAGCTCTAGGATTTAAAATATTTTAGGGTTTTTTGTTGGATTGGGAGTGAAAATCATGGAACTAGGTCAAAACATCAAAGGTTTCAGTTGCAATAGATATATAGGAGCAGGGTAGGTATGCTTTTGTGATATATCAATAATTGGATGTTGTAGTGTAGGGTTGAATGAGAAAGAAGATCATAATAAGCATGTATTCCATGAATTCATTAATCAAGAAGATAAAATACACAAAATGAGATTCCTAACAAAACAGAGCTTAATTCAAAGAATTATGCTTAAGAACTCTTAGGAAAATCACTAAAGATCAAGTATATGGTAAGGAGACTAATATATCATTCATATAAATATATAACAGAGAGAAAAAATTATCAAAAACTCACAACACAAGAATTCCTGAATAATAGTTGTAACTGTCCTTCGATTTCATGTAAAAAGTGATGAAGTACAAGCTATAAGAATTTCACCCTCCGATGTCCAACCTTTTGATTGACTGAAAACCACATACATATAGACCAACAACAACTTCCCCTCTCTCAAGGGTCGAATACCTCAATGTAGGAACAACTTACATGAATCTCTCAACAAAACTGTAATGACTGGGGATGTTAAAATAAATCCTCCATATAGACTTTGATTGACCTGTTCCTCATCAATGAGGTCCAAAATTACATCAAAATGACTATAACAAGTCTATTACCCTTATATTACATCACATAAACTTGAAAGTAGAGGAATTACGCCATAAAACTAATATTTGACTGAAGAAAAGTTGAAATTTTCACAAACAGGAAAAAGTGCAGTGCCTCTCTGCAAAACCGCATTGCCTCCAGACAAAAGCGCAATGCCAAACTTGTAAGGGACTTTTGAAGGCCTTCCACTACTACAAATCTAGCTTTGAAAGATCCAATGGAAATTTGAGGATTTAGAGTTGTCATTAGACACTTAATCAAGCAAAATGGACACTTCATGATAGATAAAAACTCATTCTCCCACAGCTACTCCTAAAAGAGTAGTGCCTAGTCCAAAACAGTGGCAAAAAGTGACTTTTTTGCATGTTTTTAGGCATTTTCTCCCAATTAGTTTGCTGAAAAGGAACCCAATGTGGATATATGACATGTATAAGTGATTATCTATCCATAAATGCAATTTTTTTGGAAATTGGAGGTCTGAGGAAAAAGCTCAGCGCCAAGGCGTTGCGCTTTTGGCTGAAATTGATATTTCCGATTTGGCCAAAAGTCACAAAAATGAAAAATTTCACAAAATTTATTCATAACTTGCCCAAAATGTATCCATGAATCCAGGTGATGATGTTTCAAGCTATGAGGGAGGCTTCAGCAAGCAAATCAATATTATCTGTCTCTTTTTTGCCTCATTAGGGTTTGCTTGAGCTTCTTCTTCAACTACTTGATTATGATTTGGGAGACCTAGTTCCTTGTATAATAATGCATAGCCATGTGTATTTGTAGATTATTTTTCCTATTTTCCCTCCTAGTTATCTTTTCCAAGTGGAAATTCACCCTATCCAACCAACCTACTTTTTCTTTCTCAATTTCTGCCAGAATGAGTTCATCAATAGTCATTTGACTCTTCGGTGGAGATGATTCTTTTTGTTGCTCAAGTGCCCTCTTGAGGCCTCTTATCCTTGGTCTCCTTATTGTAACCTTTTCTTCTTGACCCTATGAATCATCAATAGCAACAATTTCCTTACCTTTGGCATCACCCCTTATCAAATAAACTTCGGGCTTGTTTAAAAGCTGTTGATTTACCTTTAACTACATGTTCTCCTGCTGCAAGAATGAGACCAAGAAATTTTCCTTTGACCAACTATCCTTGAGATCTCTAATATAAGACTCCTTCTCCATGATGATATTCTCTAATTTTTTCCCTTCCTCATGGATCTCCAAATCTTCCATATCAGTGTCAAGATGAACTTTTTCCTCATCCTGCAATGGTGCCTCATGATGTGATGTTGTTTCTTGCTCACCTAATGTAGGCTTGGCCCTTTCAATAATATCTATAGGAAACACAAGCCTCTTACCTATAACATAAGTTTGAGTCACCTCTACCCTATGATTTCTTGTGATAGGTCTGCTTGTGGAAGCCACCTCATGTTGTGCTGGTGAAGTCAAAGGTGTAGAGTGACTGCTAGACTGAGCTGGAGAAGATAACATAGAAGTTGAATATATAAAACCATCTAATGAAAAATTGATCTATGCTAACTAATGGAAAATCATTATTTTCACCAAACCATGGTGAAATAGACTAGCATGATTATTTTCTCCTAATATACATACCTTCTCTTCCATTTTTACCATGCTTTTGTTAAGGTAATGAGGCAAGTTTAGGGCTTTTACACTGGTGAAATGCATAAAGAGTCTCATATGATATTGATATAACCTTGAGTACCTACCCTCACATGTAAAATATCTCATGATCAATTGAATGATAGGGGCATACTTGTCCAACAACTGTCTAAATGGAAAGATGTGTGTTGGAGCTTCTTTGTATGCAGGTTTCAAATACATTTTGTAGCTTTCCAGGTCAAGGTATCTACTCTTGAACCAATTTTATCCATTATTTGGAATCCCTGTAGCTGTGGAAATGGTATTTAAAGAGTGAAAACCACCCCTGAAATAGTCACCATATCTTTCCTCAATCTGGTGGAAAAAGCGTTGGTAAATTTGTCATGAAAACCAAGTTACTCAACCTTTTGGAAAAAGGCAAGGTAGCCAGCATCCTTAAATGATTTCTTAAGGAAGGGTGAATACATCATCTCATGTGCTGAAGTGGGATCATACTTTCTGATTTGACCTCCCTTGTTCCTCTTCTGCTCAGTGGTTTCAGAATCCATAGCTAACCCTAGCTCAATGGTAAAGGGAATTCGGGTTTAGTGTAGGGAAAAATAGGGGATTTGGGAAGTTTTTGGGAATGAGGGGAGATGAAGGAGTTAAGGGTCTCCTAAATTCTTGGGAAAATTGAGGGGGTTAGGGATAGATGTTACAGAGTAGCAAGAAGTTAAATTTCAGGGAATGAGTGAGGGGAAGGGTGTCAAAAGGGGGAAAAACAGTCCTAGCCTAGGAAAATGTAGTCTAGGCTAGGGTTTGTGGGAAAATAGTGTAAATGAGGGATATGGGTGATGTTAAATGATTAGGAAGGTGTATGAAAGGTGAGAGAAGGTAAGTGATCTTTAAACTTAGGGTTTTTCTCAACAATTTATCAATGAGATTATGAAACCAATCAAATACAACCAAAACCCTAGAAGAGGGAATTGATCCTTCCAAGTACAAAATGAAGAAAAAAGAGGAAATTTGAGGACCTGATTACCTGTATCTGATACACTGGAACCTACTTTTTGATGTATAAACCACTGAAAAGAAGTTTCTTACCTCCTTGAAGAAAGCGCAAAACCCTCGGAAAAAGCGCAACAAAAGCGCAGCGTGTCAAATGATGAGGCACTTTGGTGGCAAGGAATGGTTGCTCTGAGGGTGAAAATGGTCTTTAAAGGTGGAGAAATGTTTCTTGAATGAGAAAATGAGAATCTATTTTGGTATTTTGTAGCTTTGAAATCCATTTTCTTCTTAGGTGTTGTAGTGACCCCACCATGTACCTTCACTTTTTGATTTGGAACTGTAGCTTTTAGAAAATTTTGAAACATATTACAACACGATAGAGATAAAAACACAATTTTGAAACCTTTATAGAACATTTTTACTATTACTAATCCTTCAATGCTAAATTTTACGGTGAAATGATTGATTTTTATGATTTTGACCCTAAAACCTAATGATGACACTACATGAAATGAGTTAAATGATGACCATGGTGATGTGACTGAGATGGTGATTAATGCATTTCAATGATGACTCATCACAATGAGTGATGGAAATTACCAAAAATGGATTGAAAGGAGTAGTAACACACCTAGACACACTAACCAGTGACAATTTTTATTTGAAAACCTATTGAAATCATAAAAAATTGCAATAGGACTCTATCAAAAACTTTGTAAGAGAATATTTGATCATTGGTGACTGGAAGGACTAGCAGACACTAACATTGTCTCCATCTGGGGATGGAATCTCCTTAGGAGGTGTCAAGAACATGGTAGACCAAGTAGCCTTATCCATTGGGCATGGAGTCAAAAACTAAGAGACCAAAATAAATATTGAAAACTTATTGACAAACTAAACTGACTTAGACTGAAACAAAACGTAGTAAACATACACACCAACATCTAATCAAAGAAACCTTATGGTTTTCACCTCAGACTTCACGCTTCCATGATTAACTCCTTCACACATCGGAAGAAAAGTAAAATTATACGTACAGTGATGATGAGAAAGATCAAAAATATGATCAAAAGAGGTAGAACTTGAGGAGCCTACCATTGACTGGTCCTCCTCCATAGTCTTGTCCATCCATTTCCTCCAAAAAATAGGCATTCTTCCCTCTTGAAGATGAAATTTTTTACGGTCCCTTCCACAAGTTTTCGAACTTTTCATGCTTTCCTTTTTCTTCATTAAGAGCATCCAAACGGTGAACTAAATCTCCCATATTGAATTCATCTCTTTTGTTTTACTGTCATGCACTTTTTTTTATTCTTTCTTGAAGTTTAGAAGTGTTCTAAAAAACTTCCTCCTTGGTTTGTTGCAAATGAATCATTTGGTTTATCCATCGTTGGACATCATTCGGTTCGCTGCCAACTGCTTTTTCTACCCACAAATCATCGATGAGTTTCTTGTGCCAATTTTTGTTATTTACCTCCAGCATTTTTTTGATAATATTGACCAAATACTTATTTGAAGACTCGGCCAGTCCATTTCCTTGCGGACAGTATGCAATTGAATGACCCAATTTGATATTGTACTTCTCACAAAATTCCACCATATTTTTGGACTTAAATGTAGCTTCGTTATCCGTGATTATCTTCTACGAACAACCAAATATAAACAATATATTATATTCCATGAATTTAACGATTACCAAATCAGTAGCTTGCCTAGTTGGGATTGCCTCAATCCACTTTCTAAAATAGTCAATGGACATCAAAATCCACTTGTGCTGGGCGGAAGATGAAGGATGGATCTCACCTATGAAATTGAGACCCCATTGTTGAAATAGTGGCTGAACTGAAATAGGTTGCAAAGGCAGCGGGAGAAACTTCCTTTTCCCTTGAAAAATCTGACATTCGTGACAGCTCATCATGGTCTTGTATACATTAGCAAAAAGAATGGGCCAATAAAATCCATCCCTGAAAACTTTGTTCATTGTGGTCTTCCAAAATAAATGACCGCCACAATCACCCTTGTGAAAGTCATTCATCACCTCCTTCTCCTCACTTTCAAAAATACAATTCAACAAGACACCTCTCAGGTCTTTCCAATACAAAACACTATCTAAAATAAAATATTTTGAAGCTTTTAATTTCAGTGATCTAATATTTCTTTTAGACACACCCGGAAAAGGATTTAAGTGTTGCAGTACATAAAAAATATCAACATACCAAGGGGATGAAATGAAAATATGAGATACTTATGTCAATGAGTCATCAACCTATTCTTAGGAAAGTGTAGAAATCAAATTAATATCCAACACATGCAAATTAGATTCAGTCATCAACTTTTCTAGACCCTGTCCCTTGATGAGCTTTGTGGGTTTGATCTCCCAGTCATATTCATGCATGGTTGCAATCCATTTCCCTTGCCTACCTTTGGGACCAGTTTGCATCAAAACATCTTTCACCACTGCATTCGTAACATAAGCTATGATGTGAAAGTGAAGGATGTATACGTGAAATTATTTCAATGCTTTCACCAAGGCCAAAGCTTGTTTTTCAATAATGTTGTATATCAACACTGCATCTCTTATGGTTCAACTGAAAAAGGAAATTGGTTGCTCCTTCTTTGAGTCCTTTTTCTGCATTAGGACAGTAGATAAGGAGTGCTCAGAGGCGAATGAAAAGATAATTAAGTCCATAGTATAATCAGGGTTGATCTATATGGGAGAACATGTTAAAGAAAATTTTATTGAATTGAATGATTTCTTTGCATCTTCTGACCATCTTACCTCATTTTCCTTCTTCAACATGTATGTCATATCTCTAAGGTGTTCAGCGAGGTTGGAGATGAATCTCCTTAAAAAATTATCTTATCGTTCAGTGATTGGATATCTTTTTTGCTCCTTGGGAAGTACCACTACTAAATTGCTTCGATCCTGGAGAGATAAATCTGGATTCCATCTTTTGAGATGATGTGCCCAAGTAATTTTCTCTCTTCCATGGAATATAGAATTTTCTTAGGATTCAGGGAAATGTTGAATTTCCTACATTTTTTAAACATTATTCTCAATTGATGTAGGTGCTCATCATCTAACTGTGATAATACATTAATATCATCAAGGTAAACTACAAGAAATACATCCTTTTCATTCAAGAAAGCAACTTCCATAGCCCGTTGAAATGTACCCCTGCATTCTTTAACCCAAATGGCATTTTGGCGTACATGAAATTACCCTATGGTGTTGTAAACGTTGTTTTCTCTTGGTCATATTCATGCACCAATATCTGGTTGTATCCTGAGTATCCATCAAGGAGTGACATTCTAGAAGCCCCAACTACCCTCTGCAAGATGTGGTCCATCTTTGGGAGAGGATAATTGTCCTTTAAGGACACCTTGTTCAAATTTCTGAAATCTATGGAAAGACGAACCTCCCCTATCTTCTTCCTTACTGGCATAAGATTGGATATCCAATCTGAAAATCAAATAGGAACTATAATACCAACTTTGTAAAGTATATTTACCTCTTTTTCGATTGATGGAAGTAGTTTAGGATTGATTCTCCTCAGCTTCTGGCGGAATGGATTTTGATCCAGCTTGATTGGGATAGTGTGTTGGATGATATTTTTATTGTACACTTTTAAATTTGTATAATCCCAAGAGAATACATCAGAAAAATCACTCAAAAGAGTTGTGTATTTACCTTTCAACTCATTAAATAAAGACCTCGCTAACTTGACCATCTTGGGGTTTTCAGCTATACCAATGTTTACATCTTCAACACCTTCTTGTGTGGGGACCATTGTCTACTTTTTAGTGACATCATAGTGATCAAATAAATCTTCAAAAGGTACAAGACCTCATGGAATGTTATTTTCCTTTAGCTGCAGCACCTCAACTTCAGTAGCTTCAATTACCTAATCATCTTCATTATACACATCATCAATATGGGAATTATAAAACTCCTCCATTTGCAGAAATTTTTTTACCTGTTTATCATCCCAAAATAATTTCCAGTATCTCGGATTGTCAGGGATAGTCAGACAATGCTTCATGTGAATTTAAAATTTTTAGTATCATGAATAGGAATCTTAAAATTGTTGGCCATTGTGCCAAGAGAATCAGCCATAAAATTTTGACTTCTAGGAATCATAGACAATGTATGTTCTGGAAAAATTTTGATGATATCAAGAACATAATTACGATAAGCTCTCATCCCGATATATTTATCCTGGTACCCCCCTTTTACCTATTTAATCACCAACTTGGAGTCACCATATACTGTAATTCTCTTTGCACCCAGCCTTTTCAAAATTTAGAGTACGATGATCAAGACCTCATATTCAGCCTCATTGTTCGAACAGTCAAAAGCTATTTTATAAGAAAAAAATCTTACATTTTGTGGGACTTTATATTATTGATGTATAGGGCTACATATCCAGATCCTGATACCAGCTCCATATTTTCCCAAAGCACCATCGAAATCCATGGTCCAAAGAGCTTCCTCATCATCAGGAAGCCAAAATTATGTGGACTGATATGTTTTTCTTTTTGACCTACTGTCTCAACATGTTATTTCCCTTTCTTTGACTCTACTGACCTTTGCTCTAAAGTGCTTGGTTGCAAGCCATCGAAACTCTAATTTCTTTGTTCTGCATTCAAGACCGCTTGGAAACTATTTGACAATTCTAAAATTTCTTCACCTTCTACAATTTGACTCTCTAAATCATCAGTACTATGATCATTATACAAAATAAAATACTCTAAACCAATATGTACAGATTGAATGGGGTGATTTTTGGGTTTGTCTTTGCTAGTGATCATGTGTTTCCTTTTTACTTACCGGTATAGCTTCCTGAGTTGACCAAATATCGAAATTGTAGCATATGAAAGATCGAGTTGTAGAGTACCCCTTAATTTTGCTCCCCAAGACCGTGAAAGAAGCATGCCATACCTTGGAGGTATGTCAGCAACTACAACATTCATCAACACATTTTTGGCAGGATTTTGACCAAGAGAGAACACCAAGTCCTTGATAAGACTAAGGCATATGACTCTACCCGAATCAAAAGAATAGAGGTCATGATAGGGTCAGCTTATATCCAGCCCCAATTTATCCATGGTGGCCTTTGGCATTAAATCTTGTAAGGCCCCAGAATCCAATATGGCATTATGGAGAGTATAATCATGAATCCTCAAACTGAGATAAAAGGGAGGGACTTCACTATCTTCAAGGTTTCCATATACAGTTGGGAAAATAGGAGTTCGGGATGGTCATCACTGATATTAACCATGTATGAAATCTTATCTAATTTAAACATCTTGGAAAAATGAAATTTATACTTATAATTCTTTACAAACTCAGTGAGGGGAATTGAAACTTTTAACTTAGAAATTTCACTCTCTTAGCTAAAAAAGTTAGATTGTTTCTCTACCTCTTTGGAAATGGTATCCCTTTTTTTGGGCTACTCTTTTGTTGAAGACTCCTTTCTTTGTCCTTCATTGTCTCCCTTTGATTTACTTGTAGATGGCTCACTGTTCTTGCTCTAATTAGTGGCAACATGTTCCTTCTCCTTATTTGGACTAGCTTGGGAAGTTTGTTTGGACTGAGTATCTTTTTGTGGAATTGGCCTCATTTGAGTAGAAATAATAGGCACATCTTGGTTTCTCAAACTGTACTGTCTCTACGATGATCTGAGAGCATTTAGGTACCCCCTTTGATAGTCTTTCGATTGGACTGCCAACCCATCATCATTTTCAAGTACATATTCTTTTTCATCTAGCACATATGTTTCCTTGGTAAACTCATCATCCTTTGTAAGGAAGATATTTCCATGATCTTTTTCAAAGAAATGGTTTTCTTCAATAATTCCATATTCATCTTCAGGTCCTTGGGCATAGTTTTGTTGTAATGGAGTTCGGACATGTTGTTGAGCTTGCTGGTATGGAGCTCTCTGCTCTCTCTGCTTAATTCTGAACTAAGGTTGTTGCTGCTATCTTCGAAACTTGGGATTCTGGACTTGATTTTCTTACTGTCTTTCAAAAATGTACATCTTATCTACCATATTTTTCGTAGTTCTCATAAAACTGTCCAACTTTTCTTTAGATGAGATTGATGGTGTTATCACTCCACCGGATTCCCAAGGCTGAGGAAGGAATCCCAACAGAGGTAACCATAAACCAAGCTTTTGATTTGATAGCTAGCCCGATCAAGCCAAAGAGGGCTCTCTCCAAAAGGGTCACAACTAGGAGGGTTGGAGAAAATATGGTTTTAGGCTAGGTATAGAGTGCAAGGGGTTGTTTTGATTTGGTTTTGGTTGGGTAAATCATCAGATAATGAAATAGGTCAAGGAGAACTAGGTCAGGGCTAAATAGTGAGGGTTGCAGGGATGAATGGGGAAAGGTAGGTATAATGCCAATTACTTGAGTGAAATGGTTATGGAATGGTTTAGAAAATGTAAGGAGGCTGAGGGAAGCATAAGAGATGTATTTCTCTCAGACAGAAGATATGAAACAGAATATGATCAGTTACCCAAAACAGAGCATGGCTAGCATGTATTTTGAATTTCACACTTATAAAAGATCATAATCATGGACATGAAAAGGAAATGAGAAATACATTCACACATACGTCACTGAAGAAGAAACAATGAAAGACATTTAATACCACAGGTATCCCATAAATATAGTTGCAACTCCTCTTGTATTAATGGCCAAAACTGAGTACAAAGTCTCCTTGATCAACTAAGAAAAATGAAACTAATTCCAACTTCTAACTACCATTACATTGAATTCCTACAATTTATAGACCAATTTGTAAAATATGAGGCAAATCTCAGATCCAAAATTATTTCAAACAACAAAGTTTTTTTTCTAACCTCTAGGAACATAAAATTGTTTATTTATTTAAAATAAATTGAACTGCTTGCCCAAGTCTTCGAATTCATGATTTGGAGGAATTTGGAGGAATCTCCCTTATGGATCTACACCTTGAGAACATGGATAAATGTTAATAATATGTTTTATTATGCTGACTGTTGAGCTGAATCAACCCTTTTTTCCTGTGTTGCATTGTTGCTGATGTGTTGATGTAGTGGGTCAGTTTAGGACGTGGACCACAATTTGTTGATATGCTGGTAGATGAGCTGAGAGTTGTGCTGGTAGATGTTGCTTGAACAGAGTGTTGAACGCTTTTTGCTGCCCGAATCGACCTTTTTGTTGTTTTGTCACCTGAAATCCTTGTGTGTCGTGATTAACCCTTTTTCTAAACAAAACAGTGAAAAACTCATTATACCGGATCTGAAATCCTTTAGATTTCAGTTTCGAACTTTATCGCATTCATAGCACTATCTCATATTGCAGATTGAATAGTTTACAACATAAAAAGGAATCAGTGGTGCGATGTGAAAAGGGAAGTGATGTGGAGGGCAGGTGAAGTGGGAGGTAAGTGGGACCGGACTGCAGTGCATATCGCAATTCGTAGATTTTAGTTATAAATGCTAAACTATGGGTAAGTTTATATAACACGGCTGTTAGATGGGTGGTGGAGCTTATAACATAAAGTCTGAAACTTTATAATAAATGGGATTATAAAGTAATAAGCCCCGAAAGGTTATATCGGTGGGTTTTGCGAGTTAAATGGGATTTTAAATGGAATTCAAAGCGCTAAACTGTGGATTTTAAATATAGTTTAGGCTATATATTAAATGAAGTTTGGATTTTAGTAATAACTAGGATAATTTAGAAAATGAGATGAAATGTTTGGATATTGGGGAAAAAGGTGAAAATAGTAAAAAACAAAGCGATGTCAATGATAATGACGGAGATGAGGTGAAAACATAACAAAATAAGGTGGGGTGGGTGGGATGCAAATACCAGTGCTAACATCAGATCCAAATGGACAAGATAACTCCGAAGGAGGTGTCTAGAACCGGAGATCTCTGGGAACTCGTTGTTCAGTGTCTTATCCATTGGGCAATGGAGTCCAATCTGTAAACTGAAACTTAAAACATACTGAAAACTTCAACCCACACTAACAGATCATCAAAGCCTTAGGGCCTTCACCTTAGGATTCAAACCTTGATGAATTCTTCCAACACTTGCTGAAATAAAATAAAATCAAACTGAAATGATACCAACCTACTCTAATCTGCTACACAATTGCTGTTAGGTGAAATGATCCTTCCAGTATAACCAATCTAGGAGATGCCTACTTACTGAAGTTTCGCTCTCACTTTCCTCGAGCAGGCAGAATGATGTACCTGTAAGAAACTCATGATAAAAACCTCAACCAAGATTTATGCTGACAAACAAAATAACATTCATTTTCTCCAATGCTTGCAAAATATTGTTGAAGGGATCTTGAAAATCCTGAAGCATTACCTTGTCTTGAGATCCAAAAACAAAGATACAGGTACTCCCTTCATTCTAATCTGAAAGAAAACTTGTTTGTTGATTGATAGGAAGGCATAGAGAAGTATAACCTTCTTCTATCTAAGTGTTGGCTGAAAATTCCTTAAGCATGAGAAATTCTGACTTGATCTCTGACATTTTGTCTCTCTCTAGTTCATACTCCTCAAATTCATATTCTAAGACATCCTTAAACAAGAAACATTCTTCAAAATTATCAAACATGATAGCCCTATCATCTTCACGAAAGAAAACAATATCTGCTAGTTGATCTTCTTGGAGGGAATCATCATCATATATTGGCTTACTCTCAACAATTTCTTGTATGGATTCATCAATCTCCTCATTGAAATTATCTTCAGATTCATCGCACTTAGGAAAATTAGTTTCAGGAGAAACTTCATCAAATGTGAAAATTGAAAAAGGAGATTTTCTTTCTTCATGATGATCTATAAATCTAGTTTCAGGACTGTCCTCATTTAAACTTATATTTTCATTTTAAAAAATGGAAGAAGTTTTACCAACACATTCTTGACTATGTGAACACTACAAACCTGCTTTAGCTTGGGCTGTAATATGACTATTCAGGAGCTGATCTATCTCATCTTCAGACAGAGGAGAAAGTACTTTTTGTTTTCGCATTTCGCGTAACTTATCATATATGCTTAAATGTTATCCCAAAAAAGTTGTGATTTGCACAGATCGCATTTCGCAGCCTTTAAGGATAAAGTATCACGAAATATTATAACGTATAATCTGCGATATGCGCATTAACGTCACTTAATGAATCAAGCATGTAAAACAGCTTGTGTCATATCAAAATGAAATTTAAGATCTAAACGGCTTTAAAGTGATGGATAGATCTTATGTGTGAAGACATGTGAAATATTAAATCAGAAATTATGAAGGATGATTGATGTTATATTTTAATAGATTGATATCTTCTCATGTGTGTTTGAAGTAAATGATTGATTTATTCCTTTGATACTCCATACTTGTAAAAATTCACTTTGATTTTAGGAAACCAGTTAACGAATTGAAGAAGAACAAAATTAGCAAAAAGGGTAAATAAATTTCTCAAACGTTTTCCACAGAAGAGACAGATATATCTCCATTATTCTCAGATACCGTCTGCAACAAATACTGCGGTATTTCGACATGGGAGGAAATGTATAAACTCTTCGAAAATGAAGGACCAAGGGTGATAACAAATTTTCTTCAATAGGCTTGCTTCTACCTCTGACACAACTCTTTTTGACATTGCATGCTCATACATGCACAGGATAGTTGCAAGACCAAAGATTCTTCCTTATACAAACATGGTTAAATTGGGAAATTGATCACTTAAACATTGAAGATAGAACATTCAAAAATTCGAGAGGAGAAGCTATGGGTTCTTTCAGGGAAGAGGATTTAGCAACAATGTACCATCTACCACCCCCGCAGCAGAAATATTACAAATAATATTTGTAGAAGTTTAAAGGAGAACATCCAGACCTTATCAAAGTCATCAAAGAATGGAAGGATAATGAAGGGAAATTGAAGCAAGATAAGTTTGGTACGTACCCAATTTTCCAAATTACTAATCCTTACTATTATGTCTTTGGTATGTTATGTATTTGCCAAACTAGATAGTGCTAGATTCTTAAGAGACTGGGTTCCCCTAATTGATGCAATCGTAAATTCATCTATTCTGAATTGGGTAGAAATTTTATCCAATAACCTAGCCAATCATATAACCGAATACAGGAATAAATTAAGAAGTATTTCACTCATAGAAATACCTCCCTTTTACATGTCTTCCTATGTCATGGATGCTATCTGTTTTACTTCTATTTTTCCTACCATGGGTTGGAAATGGACTACCAAGAACCCTACCACAATTCACATCTACCATAGAGAACTATAGGATTCAGATTACCACTTTCACTTCTATAAAGTCTGTTATGGAGTCATATTTCTTATACATCAGATTATTTTTAACAAAAGGGTTCCTAGGGTTTCTGTAGAAGCCAATGTAGGCATTCATCTAGTAGCTAGATGGTTTTCTGAAGTAAATTTTACATATATTAGAGTATTTGGGAGTTATTCTTCTCCCCATGTTTTACCCTATTATGTTCCCGATAAGTTACTTGCAAAAGAAATAGCCTATCAGCTTGTCAATGGTGTTACAAAGCAGCTGAAGGATGCTAAAAAGGCTATTTTTCCTAATTTCCCTCTACAGTGTGGCACCTTTGCTTTGTCTAATATCGGCCATACTTACAAGGAGGTTCCCAAATTCATTTATTGAAATTGGCATTTATGCCAAGAATATTATATGATCCCAATGATGTGATTAAAAATTACATCGCAGAGCTTAAAATGAAGCCTTTTGTAAAGGAGGAATATGAATTCGATGACCTCTTCCAGGGCATGGAAAATTTCTCTGATATTACCAAGTATGTATCTAGTCAACTAAGTCAAAAGGATGTTGAAGCTTTTAAAGCATACAGAAACAAGAGACTAGAGAAAGTCCCTTTAAATTTGTTAACTATTGAAGATGAAAAACACACTCCAAGTGTTAGTCTGGATGATGAAATGAAAGAAATGTTAGAAGCTAAATCAGGTCAGTCACAGCAGCAATCTGAGAATTCGGATCATTCTAAAAATGAATCCAAATCCAAGAAAGAAAATTCAGAAAGACAATTGACCAAGTTATTCAGGAGATAGAAATGCTGGAGGAAACAATTAATAATGTGACAGAATCAAATTCTGAAACAGTTCAGCATAGTCATAACATGTTAGATCAGTCTATTTTATCACAAGAAAAAGATCTTATAAATGAATGGGAAGAATTTTTTGAAGCAATAAATACTTCCAAAGAAAATCCCAATATTGATCAAGAAACAAGTTTCGAAACACCAGAACGTTCACAGAACATAGTGGAGACTGTAAATCCACTACAAAGAGTTCCAGCAATAAATGAGAAATAAATCATACTGGCCTACCACACAGATCAGATAGTTCTACAGATTGAAGGCATTCCTTCATTAGATATTTTCTACAGTCCTAGTTACAAGGCTGTAGTCAAAAGAAATAAAAGAAGGAGAATTGATGAAACAACTCCAAAGCCTACAGATGAATCGGTTTATGTACTATGGAAGGATTCCTCAGAAGATCCCACTGAACATCTAACTAAATTATCACAGTATGCAAGGGCATATGCTAACGCTACTGTTGATAAAGCTACTAAAGTTAGAATGTTGTTAAAACTAAAGGAAGCCATAGTACAAGAATTAGAAAAGTTGTTGAATGAAGAGAAATCCAATTCCAGTGAAAAAATCAAAGAAAATGCAGCCCAATTTCACAAAGATATTAAAAGCCTCAAATTGCAGCATCAGACAGAGCTTAATGAAAAACAAGCACAGATGTAAATAAGAACGACTAATTTATAGAGTCAACCACAATTAGAACAATTTTTCAAAGAAAACACTTGATTTAAACACCAAGTTAAAAAAAGAACAAGAAGTGTTTGTCAGCAAGCTTCCATGATTGATTCTTATTGTGATTCAATTAAAACAATAATCTAGCAGATAGCAAATAAGAAACTGCAATGTGAAAGACTTGAAAAGAAAATCGAAGAGCACATTTAGTGGCAAGTTTCAGATTCAGGAAAGCAAGCTAATCTACCTCAAGTAGATAAGCTTCAAAAATAAATTCTATTCACAGAATGGGAAGCGAAAATCATATAAGCAGGTAAAGCATCAGCAAATACATCCAAGATATCAAATGAGATTATTGAATATATGTGTGAACAATTGTCTAAAGCAGAATTTCTTAAGGAAAACATGTCTGATGTGTTTTCAAAAACAAGACAGGTAGAAATGAAGTGGAGACAGAGAGGAGATACTCAGGAGGAAATGATCAAAAAGGTAAATAAGTTTGATCAGGAAAATTACTGAAATTATCTGATCAAACCTTACCATCAACATCAAACTCTTCAGTCTCTTACAAATTCAGCGAAAATATCTCAATCAGTAATATCAAATGCTATTTTCAAGGGACAGATTCAATCACGGATATCATAGCCACCTCAGCTCAAAGCAATGTTAGATATTTTCCAGCTTTGTGACCACATTCAGAAAGAAAGGCAGGATTCACAAAATCAGGATTGTTAGTTTAAATTCCTAGATTGTTGTTTATGTTAGCCTTTTGAGGAAGGTTGTTTGAAACCTCCTCTACTTTTTTGTAATAATTTTTTTTTTTTTTATAGTTAGTTTAGTATTTAAACCCTTCTCATGAATTTAGAGAAGGGTCCAGAAATTTTTCAAAAACATTTGCAAAGAATGCACTATTGTAAGTTTGTGAATGCTTTGATGAATTAGTGGAACACATTCTGTTATCTTTTAATGATCAAAGTTGCCTAACTGATGTTGCACTATTGTACTCTTTAAATTGCTCGAAAGTGAGAAGGAACAGATTCATTGATGTAAGTTTACATGAGTAGGACATCGTACATATGGTACTTTTATTCACTTGTGTTAAGTCTTATTCCATAAATTTATAGTTATCTCTTTATTTCATTATGTATTTGAAATGACATCATATATAAATATTAAATGCACTTATGTTCTAATATTTAGATATGGTTTCTTATTGAATATGTAATCACACTGATAAATGTGATATATTTTTCACAGTTATTCTATGCAAACTACTTTGTTAGAAGAATCATTTTACATAATTTTCATCTCTTTCAACTATTAAATGATCTATATTACTGATAGATGAAATATATCATTTTAGATCTCATAAAGGAAAAACACCCTGGGTATATATTAGATTGGTTATTTAGATAAATGCATATAGATTAAAATCATTATCCATTTGCATGCTATATTCACAATACCCTCATAAACATCCTTATTGGGAAACTAGTCCCATTATCCCCAGTCGGAGCCACTATACCAAATGGAAAAGGAGTTGCTTTAAGGTCCGGACTGGGTGGTTTTCCCCCATGTTTTGGCCACGGAATTTCGAGGCCTCAACACATTGGCACTAGAAGGAGGGCCAAGTGAATGACACAAAGGTCTGATCAATCTAAAGATCAATCAAAAGAGCTCTCTCCCTCTAGATCCTCATCAACTTCTAGAAAGTTATCTAGATCCTCATCTATAAACTCTGGAGTTGATCATCTCTCTCCTAAGTCTCCTAGAGAAACTCAAACTATAATATTTCCTGAAATTCATCAACATTCCCCAGAAGTTCAGTCTTTGATAGAAATTTAGAGAAAGTATCTATTTCTTCTAAAAATCCTGAAAATTTTCAATTATCGGATCTTAGTATAACATCTTCTTTTCAACCTCGAATAATATTAACTCGATCAGAAATTTAAAAAACAGGGATTCTCCCTTTTTAATTTCCTATCAATAATACTCGAAAGAAGTTAAAGAGGACTCAATCAGAATCAATCACTAGCGAGGTCTTATCCCATTCACCCATATTTCCTCCACTCACTTCCACAAACTTCATTCCAATAGTCGGTGTTACTTTCACTAGTTCCAATACTCAAAATACTGGTCCTAGTACTCGACCTACCTCTTCATCAATTCACAATCAACCCATCCACAATCCAATGGCAGGACAAGTCCCTCCACCAAATGTAAATCCATGGAGTAATCCAGGGGTTGTAAACATGCCTGCTCCTCTTCATGCTCTACCTAAAAATCCTGAAAGATGGCTACCAAAATTTAACCTTGATGATGGTCTTCCTGCAGAAGAACATATTCATAATTTTATGTTAGTTGTCAACTTGAATGCAGTAGTTGAAGAGGATTGTGTTGTACGATTATTTCCATACACTTTAAAATGATCTACAGGATCCTGGTATTTTTCATTACCTGCTCACTCCATAACTAACTGGAATATGTTCGAAGAACAATTTCTAGCTAAATTTGGAGATGACAGAACTACTACGAATCTAATCAATGATCTTTCAAATCTTAAAGCTAAAACATGTGAGAAGATAAAAGATTTTAATTTAAGGTTTAATAAACTACTCAATAAAATTCCTGTTACAGCAGTTCCTGGAGCAGAAGTTCAAATTGAGTGGTATATTTCATCACTTCCATCTAATATAGTTATTTTCGTTGATAGAGGAAAACTAGAAACTCTTGTCGAGAATATGAAAGAATCTCTATATGTTGAAAAACACATAACTGCGCTTGAGAAAAAGAATTCTCAGGAAGATCACAAATCAAAGAAAATATCTTTCAAAGATGATTCTAAAAAGAAAACACCAAAAGATCCATTTGATGTAGAAGGTCTTCAAAAAGTTTTGAAAACCATGACCGATGAGATGGCAGATATCAAGAAACAAGTCGCTGAAAATTCAAATTCAAAAAAGGTTTTCAGGAATTTCAAACAAAAACAAACCTATAGTTCTCAACCTCTGAATATTATATCTAATGCTGAATCAGATCAAGATGACGAGGAAGAACAAGTTGAAGAAGAAGAAGATGACGAATAAGAAGAAGTTTAACTTAATGGAATGTGGGATTTTATCCTGTCAACCGAAGAACAACTTGAAGCTTTGCCTGTCAGCACAGGTAGCAAAAAGAATACTAAAACAACACTACCTAGTCAACAACAAAAAATTTCTACTCCTGCTAAAGACAAAACAACAAACAAAAAATATAATTCAAAGGCTACGCAAACAAGTTCTGTTATATCAGACTCTTCACCTATATCTAAAACAATGGTTATCTTAGATACCATTAAGTATAATATAGTTGAAGATATGAAGAAAACTTAAGAAAATATTTTGATTCGTGAGCTTACCAGATTGAAGCAACAACAACAAATCTTACTTAGAGAATTAAAAGTTGTTCCTGCTTCAAACTTACCTACTCCAGTTATAGTACAAGCTGCTAACGAAACAGGGAAGCCACCTTCTCTTTCAGAAAAAATAGATGCTTCAGATTTAATAATAATAGGTGATCGATCCATCTCTCATACTCCCCCATTTCTCTTAACCTATGAGATCTGTAACAAAAATGTTCATAATTGTTTGATAGACTCGGGGCTTCTTCGAATATAATGCTGAAATCAGTTTGTGCTAAATTGAACATCACTCCTCAGAATTCTCCAGTTCATATAGTACAACTTGACAGAACTAGAGTAGAAGTGGTAGGAGAATTGAAATTTGTTTCAATCAGATTATCATCAAATTCAAAACTTGTTCAGATAATTGATATTTTGGTTGCAGACATTCCCGAATTCTATGGTTTAATTTTAAGTTGTGATTGGTCTGAGAAACTTCATGGTTATTTTTCAACAAACTGGTCACATATGTGGTTACCACATAATGAAAAGCCAAACCAAATTTGAATTGATCATGAAAAGTTTATGAAACACACAGTGACTAATCTTGAAGAAATTAATGAGCTAGTATCTTTCAATAACAACATTATTGGAAACTATTCTACACAATCATTTTTAGGAAACTTCAATGCTCCAACATCTCCTTTCATTGATAATGCGGTTGTATCTCAAATTGAGAATTTTTACCAACCAGATAATACTAGATGTATTAATATTTCAGATAGAGAAATAGTTGATTCTTTTTTTGGACACTTTATTTTGACGGCTCTAAATCTGAAGATGGTGCAAGTGCGGGTTGTATTTTAATAAACCTAGAAGGCAAAAAAAACTATGTGAGCCTGCCAATTAGAATTTATTGTACCAATAATGTAGCTGAGTATGAAGCATTAGTTTAAGGATTATTAAAATCTATTGATTTAAATATCAAATATTTGAAGGTTTCAGGAGATTTATAAATCATAGTTAGGCAAATGAGGGATACTATCCATTGTAATTCTGGACATTTAAAACATTATCAATCATTAGTCCAAGAATTAGCTACTCACTTCTTGGCCTTCAACATTTCTTCTATACCTCAAATTCAGAAAGCAAGTGCAGATTTACTCGCTAATGTAGCATCAAAATTAATCCCATCCCAAGAATTTAGTCCTGATAGATTTTCCATTGAGTTAATTTTTAGACCATATATTCCTAATAACATCACCAATTGGAGAGTATTCAATAATGACTCAGATATCATAGATTTTTTAACATCTGAATAATCTTATGATAATCAAATAATGGATGAAAATGAACATGACACTCAGATTAGGAAAGGACAGGATGAAAACCTTATTCCAAAATCTGTTGTCAAGTTAGAAGATTTATATGATCTAAAATATAGATTTAAAATAGTAACTAACTCAAATATACAAAGTTCTACCTTAAGATTCGAGTTAGTTAATCTAGGAAATGAAGAAAAACCTCAAAATATGAATCTAGGTCTTGGTCTGTCTTCTGAGGAAAGATTATCATTCATCAAATTGTTTTATATGTACAAAAGTGTCTTTGCTTGGGATTATTCAAATCTTAAAACATATGATACTTCTGTAATCCAACATACGATTCCTATGATCTTAGAGGAAAAGCCCATACAACGAAAATTGAGAAAGATTCATCCAAATTTGGAAAATCGAATTAAAAATGAATTAAATAAACTTCTCAAAGAAAAAATTATCTTTCCAATCAGACATTCAAAATGGGTATCAAATTTGGTACCTGTCAAGAAGAAGAATGGTAATATTAGAATTTTCATTGATTTTAGAAACTTTAACAAAGCTTGTCAAAAGGAAAATTTTCCATTACCAACCATGGAACAAGTATTGCAAAAAGTATTTGGTTTTGAACTTATGTATTTTCTAGATGGATTTTTAGGTTACAATCAAATCCTCGTTCATCTAGATGACAGATTGAAAACTACATTCAGAACTAAGTGAGGAACTTATGCTTATCAGAAAATGCCTTTTGCACTAATTAATGCAGGTGCCACTTTCCAAAGGGCCATGGACACAACTTTTAGAGGTCTTATAAACAAAATAGTTGTTATTTATTTAGATGACATTACTGTTTTCTCTAAACAAGAAAATCATCATGTTAATGATTTAAAGCAAGTCTTTGAACGATGCAAAAGGTATCGCACTTCATTAAATACAAAGAAATCATTTTTTGCTTTAGATGAAGGAAAAATTTTAGGATTCATAATTTCAAAAAATGGTATCTATATTGATCCTGAAAGAGTTGATGAAGTTAAACAAATTTCTTTCCCTCATAACAAGAAAACCATGCAATCTTTCCTTGGGAAAATTAATTTTGTTAAGAGATTTGAACCTAATTTTTCTTAAATAGCTTTACCATTGCAGAACATGATTAAGAAAAATTTTGTTTTCAAATGGGGACATAATGAAAGAGAAGCATTTGAATTGATTAAACAGTCAATTGTCAATGCTCCATTCCTGACCACCCCCAATTTTCTTAATCCATTTACATTATACACTTTTTCATCAGATACATCATATTCATTTGTTTTAACACAGTTGAATGACCAACAAATGGAAGCACCGATATCATTCTTTAGTTCAAATTTACAAGGAGCAGAATTGAATTACACATCTGTTGAAAAACAAGCATTTGTTGTTTTTAAAGCCATAAAACATTTCCGACCTTTTCTCCTAAAGTCTCATACAAAAATCATAGTTCCATTTTCTGCAGTAAGACAACTTTTGATGCAGAAAGAATTAGGAGAAAAAAGAGCCTACTGGGTAACTGCATTGCAAGAATATGATGTAGAAATAAATCCCTCTAAAATTATTAGAGGTCAAGGTTTTTGAAAAATTCTTGCAGGAGCATCACATTCACCATCAGAAGAAGATTCAGGTAATGTGCAAATATTAGAGGTAAGCCTCAACGATTCAGATTCACAATATGTTGATCTTATATTTTATTTAAGAAATGGATATGCTATAAGTCATCTCAGTTATAAGACAAAACGAGCTCTTACATTAAAAGCTAAACAATATGAGTTAGTTAACGGTGTGTTATTTAGAATAAGTTTTGATTATGTACTTCTAAGATGCTCAGAAAAATTTGAAGCAGAAAAAGTCTTGCAGGAACTCCATGAAGGACCATCTGGAGGACATTTTGGATGAAATACGACAACACATAAAATCCTACATGTAGGATACTATTGGCCTACACTTTTCAGAGATGCTCATGAATATTCAAGGAGGTGTAAAGTATGCCAAAGTACATCTGGGAAACAAAGAAACCAACATTCCCATTACAGCCAGTGAATATTGAACAACCATTTGAGCAATGGGGATTAGATATAATTGGTGAGATTGTTCCTAACTCTTCCAAACAGCATAGATATATTCTTACAGCTGCAGATTAATTTACCAAATGGGTGGAAGCAATTCCATTAAAAGTAGCTAATTCAAAAAATATCATTGATTTCATCGATCAAAATATCATAACCAGTTTTGGCTTACCTACTACTTTGATGTTTGATAATGCATCCTATTCTCTGGAACTACTATGATATATTTTGCAATTAAAAGAGGTTTTAAATTAAAATATTCTACAAATTATTACCCACAATGAAATGGTTTAGCAAAATCTACAAATAAAAATGTGATTAGAATAATCAAAAGAACTGTTGATCGAAATCAAAGAAATTGGCATAAGTCATTAATTTTTTCTCTTTGGGCAGATCGAATAACTCAAAAATATTATATTGTCACTTCACCATTCAATATTGTATATGGAAAAGAAGCTATACTTCCCACCAATGTAGTTATTCCATCTCTTTCCTTAGTACAATTCATTGATGAAATTCCTACTTCTTCTTTACAATTCAAACAAGCTCAAATTCTTAAGTTAGAAGAAGAAAGAGAAAATCCAAACAAACTCATACTCGTCATCAAAAAATAATCAAAGCCTCGTTTGATTCAACTTCTGTCATTCCAAAAAAAAAAAAAATTGGTGATTTGGTATTTAAATGAGACAAAGCGCATGAGAAAAAAGGTAAACACACAAAGTTTCAAAAACTCTAGCTAGGTCCATTTCAAATAATCGAAGAAATAGGCCCATCAACATTTCTATTACAAGATTTATCAGGCAAAAAGTATTCTTTGCCTATTAATGGGAATATTTTGAAAAATTATTTCTCATAGGAGGTAACCCCTTATATCTTTTGTATATTAAAGTCTTTTGTATTTTTTCTCTTTTAAAATAAAATTTACCTAGTATTAATATTTGGCTTTTCAAAACAAATCTCAGATGACTTTCTCTGGAATATTCTTTTCACTTGTAAAAAAAATAAAATGTTAAGGAAAGAAAAATCGAAAGATTTAGGGAGACAGATTGATTTTATCTTTCCGAAAAATGAAATTTCAATGAAAAAAATTATTCTTTGATGAACTCTCATTTTTATATAGCATGAATATTATATTTATCAGTCAAGAAAAGAAACTTTAATATAGTAAAAAAAATTGCAGAAAATAAATCTGAAAACTCGACATTATCATCCAGAATCTTTAAAAGACCTATGATTCATCCCATTCGGAAAATATTATAAATTTTCAAAAGGAATTCAAAAGAAAATAAAAAGATATGATTAGAAGAAAAACTTAAAGTATAAATAAGTCTCATCACGAGCTTGTTTATCATGTTCATAAAGAAATAGTTAAACTGACTTTACCAATACTGTCCACCAAAACAGGGTAATGACTTGAGATTATATCAAAAAGTCAAGGGGTCTCATCAAGAGCCATCTTGATCAGTTTAATTACTATTAGTGAATGGCACTGTCATCATTTGGTTACCAAGCCAAGACAATGGCTTTTAAGTAAATAAAAATATATTAAATAAAATTTTCAGAAATTAGAATTTACTTCTGGAAATTATAAGAAATACTGGATGGGAGAATGGATCATAGATGGGCAAAAGGTAACCCTGCCAAAAGCTTAAAATTGCCTATTGGAACAGAGGCTCTATTTGTGATAAACGAGTAAATTTTTAAAAAGCTGATCTGTAAAGGTTATTTGTTTTATCTTTTTAAAACTCAGTAAGGACTGATATAGATCTTCATACTTATATCTTTAAAAGAGGAATTCTTATGAATAGTGAATAATAAAAACTTTCATTGTTTAACAAAGATTTTATTTATTTGAAATTTAATTCCTTTAACAATTTTATTTTCAAAAAATGCGTAGAAATTTCAAAAGATTCTTTATCAGAGACATCTAGTTCACCGAAGTGAATCGCCAATTGTTGTGCTATACAAAAACCCCCCATTTATTCTTATAAATGGGGACCCTTTAGAAATAAATAGGAAATTATTTTTATAATTTCCTAAAAAAATAAAAACTTAGAAAATAAATATTTTCTTTTTTTGCCTTAAAGCGCATCGCATATCACATATCCTATTTAAAAAATACCCATAAAACGTAAAATGTGTGAATTTCGATCTGCGCTCAAGATTCTTTGAAGATATAATTTAAAAGATTTTTTGAAAAAACCTCAATCATCGTTATATTCATTTTTTCGCACCGCACTTCATTTAAACAATAAAAGCTTTAAGAATAAATGATATAAGTTGTGATACCCGCGGACCCGACAAGCAAATAAACCAATAAATATAAATCCTTCGGCTATCATGGTCACTTCAAGTTTTTCGCATTTCGCGTAACTTATAATATATGCTTAAACGTTATCCCATAAAAGTTGCGATCTATGATTTGCGCAGATCACATTTCGCAGCCTTTAAGGATAAAGTATCACAAAATATTATAAGGTATAATCTGTGATATGCACATTAACGTCATTTAATGAATCAAGCATGTAAAAAAAATTGTGTCATATCAAAATGAAATTTAAGATCTTAATAGCTTTAAAGCGATAGATAGATCTTACGTGTGAAGACATGTGAAATATTAAATCATAAATTATGAAGAATGATTGATGTTATATTTTAATAGATTGATATCTTCTCGCGTGTGTTTGAAGTAAATGATTGATTTATTCCTTTGATACTCCATACTTGTAAAAATTCTCTTTGCTTTCAAGAAACCAGTTAACGAATTGAAGAAGAAAAAAATGAGCAAAAAGGGTAAAGAAATTTCTCAAATGTCATCCACAGAAGAGACAGATATGCCTCCATTGTTCTCAGATACCTTCTGCAACAAAGACTACGGCAGTTCGACATGGGAGGCAATGTATAAACTCTTTGAAAATGAAGGACCAAGGGTAATAAACAAATTTTCTTCAACAAGCACTGCTTCTACCTCTGACGCAACTATTTTTGACGTTCCATGCTCATACATGCTCAGGATAGTTGCAAGACCAAATATTCTTCTATTGGAAATGTTGTCATTGATGGCAAAGGAGATGGAAAAGGAGACAACATAGAAGTAGAGAGATGGCAAAAGAAAACTGTTGAAAATGTTGACAAGGAGAACATTAGACATGAAGAAAGGCAAAAAGAGCAAACGAGGAAACAATGAAGTAGAGAAGTAGCAGAGAGGCAGCAGAGATCTGAAGAGGATGCAAAGGGTCGAGTAGATGCAAAGCAGGACCATTTGAAGCAGCCCAGGCTGCAAAATATGCAGAGAATACAGAGAAATGGTCATTCACTGACAGGCACTTCCTGTACATTGTAGAGAGGGTGGAGCAGCAGAGACAGGTTGCAGAGAGTACAGAGAAACAGTCCTGCATTGACAGGCACTGCCTGTGTAAAAAGGTTATTAGTGTTTGGAAGCACAGTGGTGACAAAGCAAGGATTAACATATGAAAAGGAGCGAGCAAAGAATAACAGATGAATCAAATGAAAATGAAGTTAAGAGGGGAATGAAAACACTGTTCAAATACTAGCAATGGTTTTCTGAAACCAATACAATCCATATCACGCCGCTTTTGGTCCGGAGCAAAACCATTTAAAAAAAACGTGATCCAGTATAAACTTGCCACACTAGCTACCCAAAACCGCTCATATCGCATTTTTTTTTAACGTTAATCTCCTGTCGTGGAAAAAATGCAATATCGTTGAGGGTCATCCAATCTAGAGGATGGTAGATCAAACGATAATTGCGCAATGAGTAGCACGAGAGATAAGCCAAGGTATGGCCCATTTGTTTTATAATGAAAACTGCTCGTTTAACAAGTTTTGATGTGTGGGGCCATGGCGATGCATTGAAAATTTCACATTGGTAGTGATAATGGGTTTAATGTAAGTGGGTTTTATTATAATGTCACAACAGAGGCTGTAATATATGGTGCACGATGTATAAAGGTATGGAACAATGCATTGTGGGCCCGAAGGATGTTTTAATTCAAAGTTGTGGTATAACGTCTGAAAGGTCTTTCATACGCTTCGCGGTTGATATAAAATGTATTGTAAGTGCAAAGGGATACTGTGGGCCCAAGTGTAGTTACATGGAGTTTCTGAGTTTAATATATGGTCTGAAGGTAAGTTACATGCCCATGAAGTACCACATGTAGACTTGGTTTCATAACCAAGTCGAACGTTAATTTAATATAATGGTCTTGATACTATAAGACGTTGGATATTGATCCAAGGGCTTTGAAATATGTTGTGGGCCAGAATTTTATGTGTAACGAGTTATATGGTTATCTGGGGTTTAATAAAGTGCACCTGGCCAGCATGATATTTGGGCGTAAAGTAGAGTCTTGATATGCGTTGAACAAGGATGTGGGGCCGAATACATTAAGAGTTATATAAAGTGAAACCCTGCGCCAAATGAAATCTGGGGTTTGTATAGTCTTCATAAAGGAAATGTCGCACATAAGGATTGAAAGTTAAAGGTTTACAATGGTCCAAATTTGTAATATTCAAATGATAATTCGACATTTTTATATGAATGATATGATTGAAATATAGCGGCGGACGTGACTATTTTAACTCAAAGGTTTTGTGGTAAAACTATTAAAAGGGTTCATCTCTTTTTAAAATAAACTAAGGGTGAAGACTTTGGAATATGTGGGACCCTTAGTTCATCGCACCAATTTGTTGGAGGGTGCGATTGTAATATAGTGATCGTGATAAATAAGCGGACCCGATATATTATAAATGGTGATTCTTATGTGTTTGAGTTCCGGCTTAAAGGGCATCGAAGTGATTCATCACATCGAAATAAAACAGAACATCGGAACATTGAACCATGCGATTGTGATGGTGCGATTTAATCGCAACCGTCCAATCCCAATCAATGGCAACCATTGGATTCACAGTGAGTGATCGCATCGTAGATGGAAAATCACATCGACACAGTGGAGGTGTGAGTGAGTAAGGAATTATAAGTTGCAATTGCGATTGAGAAGATAAAACAGGCGGAGTGTATATGTAATGTGGGCTCCATACAAAAAGAAATATTAATATACGTTTACTCCGAGTTTTTGACCAAATTTGAAGAGTTAAAAGAAAACAAAGCGGAAAATATATATATGAAACAATATATATACATATTTACATCGGTGAACAGTGAATCATCGCATCGGAGTGAAATTAAAGTATCGAAACATACAACTGGAAGTTACGATTGCAATTAATCGCAATCGGAAGTATTCAAGAGGTTATTCATTGCATCGGAGAATAGAGCAAGTTCGGCGAGTGGGCCCGAAAGGGCATTTTATGTATTAAAAGGGTATATTATGATTATATCGCCGAGAGGCATTTGCGTTATATAAAAAGGGAAATTATATATATATATATATATATATATATATATATATATATATATAGATATGGCCCGAAAGGGCATTTTATGTATTAAAAGGGTATATTATGATTATATCGCCGAGAGGAATTTGCGTTATATAAAAAGGGCAATTATATATATATATATATATATATATATATATATATATATATATATATACAGGAGTTACGCAATTGCCGTGAATAGCAGAGCAAGCAAAGAAGAAAAATATAGAGACAGCCATAGAAAAGACAAACACGCGGTGATCCAAAACTAAATGGGTTGATTTGGAAACCATACTGTAACTGAATGTAAATGTTTAATTAGTTTTTTATATTGTTTGTGATGCACTGGCAAGTCTCCAGAGGAAAACAAAAATCCCACTGTAATATTGAAGTCTGTACATATTGTTATATTTTTTTAATGAGTTGGACAAAGGAATTGAAAAGGCAGAAGCCAAAAGGTCATGGCAGTTCACTCCAAATTCTTTGTAGAATACGAACAGTCAAGAGGGGAACTCTATAAATGATATCTCATAGATATGCATAAAGAGGTAAGAGAATGCAGAAATGAAGCAGTGAGGCAGATAAGAAGGAGGAGCGGAGCAGAGAAGAAGGAGGAGCTGATAGTAAATCTGAGAAGATGTAGAAATGATATAAGGTAGATATGATGACTGATGCACAGCAGTGAAGAAGGTACATAACAGAGCTGATATCCAAGGTAAATCAACAATTGGTTTTCTTTTGAGAGAGTGAGGAATTTGGAGCTTCCCTATCAAGTTGTAGCTGACTGAGGTTGGAGCCTCCTGTAGGTTGGTGCCTGCAGAAAATTGATGGGAATTGGAGCTTCCTTGCAAGTTGTAGCTTGCAGAATCGAGGTTGGAGCCTCCTATAGGTTGGTGCCTATAGAAAATCAGTGGTGAGAGGTATTTGGAGCTTGCCTTTGCATCACAACAACAATAAGATGTGGTTTTCTCCCTTTATGGGTTTCCACTTATATCTGTTGTCTGTGTGTGTGATGTTTATGTGTTGATATGGTGTATCCAATCTACTTAATACTTGCTGCTCTCATATTAAGTCTGTTGTCACATTATCTTAATACTTGTTTTTCACATATGAAGATTGCTCACATATAAAGTTGATCATGAAATTAAGTTTTAAATAAGTTTTAAAGGTCAGTTTAATTGCTCATGACTGTGTTAAATTGATTCACCCCCCCACCCCCCCCTCTCAGTTTAACTAAGGGTTCAACAATTGGTATCAGAGCAGGTTCCTTTTGTATCACTTTAACAACTGAAAGGAGATCCTAGGTCCCCAGGATGGCTAGTCAAGAAGGAAGCTCAACCAATAAAGCCCATTTTTTCACTGGTGCTAATTATGCCTTCTAGAAAATCAGAATGAGAGCATACATAATGTCTCTAGGAATAGAAGTTTGGGCAGCTGTGGAATTTGGATATGCCCCAAAGTCAACTGACTCAGAAAAGGAAGCCAAACAAGATTTTGTAGCTAATGCAAAGGCCATGAATGCAATCTTAAATGGACTATGTGAGGTAGAATTTATCAAAGTAATGCACAGCAAGACTGCCAAAGAAATGTGGGATACTCTAGAGAACATCCATGAGAGAGAAAAAAAGGTGAAGACAGCCAAACTTCAAGTCTATAAAGCCCAGTTTCAAAATTTAAAAATGAATGATGATGAAGACATTGCCAGCTTCTTTTTAAGGGTTGTAGAAATTGTGAATAACATGAAATCTCTAGGAGAAACCACAAAAGAAGCTGTAATTGTTCAAAAGATTCTGAGATCTCTTCCATCCAGATTTAACCCTAAGGTTTCTGCCATAGAAGAAACAGTTGATTTTGAAACCTTGACCATGAACCAGTTACTTGGAAATCTAATAGCCTATGAGATGAGACTGCCATAAAGGAAGTCAAATTTAAGGGAGGCAGCCTTTAAGACAGAGAAGAAGAAAGAAGAAAAGGAAGATATATGCTCTTGCTCTAATGAAGAAGAGGCCAAATTTGTCAGGAAATTGGATAGGGGCTCAGGTAAATATAAAGGTAAAATTCCATTTAAGTGCTTTAACTGTGGAAGATTTGGACACTATGCTGCTAAGTTTCCCCATAAGAAAACAAAGAATCAGACTCAAGAGTCAGAGAAAACCATATCAAAGAACTGGCAGAAAGGAAATAAATTCAATATAAAATATTTCTATGTTCAACAAGATAGCAGTGCATCTGAAGACTCAGATGAACCTCTAGTGAAGAAGGAACCTCTAAATTTATATTGATGGCCATAGAAGAGCTTGAAGGACTTCTTCTAGAAGATGACGAAGAAGGTGAAGTTGATCTTGAGGGGGAGCTAAGAAGTGCCCTGGAGGAAATTGATAGACTCAAATTGAAGTGCAGAAAATAGAAAGACATTCTCCTCAAGTATGTAAGAGAAGAACAAAATTCAGAAGTCCTCATTCAGTTGAAAGTAGAGCTTGAAGAAGCCAAGAAGGTAGAATACATTTTACTTAAGAAAATTAAAGACAAAATTCTGGAACAAGAGAAATTGGAAGAAGAAGTAGTAGGCTTGAGGAAGAAATTAGAAAACGCCCAAAGGAAAGTGTCAATGAATTCTTCTCAAATGACAAGCTCTGGTAAGTTGAATGAAATTCTAGATGCTCAAAGATCTCCTCTGATAAAAACTGGGATAGGCTATGAAGGAGAATCAAGTAAAGGCAAAGAAAAGGAAAACAAAAATATCATTTTTGTAAAAGCAGATAAGGATGATAGAGTAGCTCAGATGATTCCTACAGAAGAAGAAACCTGCAATGAAGGAGATAGAAACAAGAAGGAACCTATAATTACAAAGAATGAAATAAATAAACAGCCAATAGAAAAAGGCTCATATACTCCTGAGTATGTCAAATTTGGAAGTCATCAAAGGAGATTCTTCCCTCCTATGAAAAATTCCACCTGTTATGCCTGCCACAAGCTGGGACATATTGCTGGATACTGTCATACAAGGAGAATTAATTCTAACCAGCAGAGGATGCAAACAGTGAAAATATTAACTCAAGCAAACAAATGGAGAAGACAACCTTTCATCGGGTATGCAAATTGTTTTTATGGATAATGTTTTTACTGTAAGGAATTTGGCCATAAAATCATAGAATGCAGAAAATATGGACAAATACTGATGTTCAAAACCTCAAGGAGGTTTATGAATCATGGAGAGTTTACTCGTACTCATAATTCTGCTAAAAATATGATCAAATGTTGTGTATGAAATAAAATTGGACATATGTCTTCCAAATTTCCTCTCAGAGAATGTGGTCCATCATCTCAGAAAAGGTACCAAACAAAAGGATGCATGCAGTGGAAAAAGAAGGTATATAAATGTGACCTGGCTCTAACAGCTCAAGACCTGAAAATCCATTGGTATTTGGATAGTGGTTGCTCAAAGCATATGACTGGAGATAGAAGCAAGTTTATAACCTTTGATGAAAAGAAATTTGGAAATGTTACTTTTGGCAATGATAAAGCAGGGAAAATCAAAGGAAAAGGCTCAGTCAGTCTAGATAATGGCAGAGGAAAGGCCCAAGATGTACTATTTGTGGATGGGCTGAAAGAAAATCTGCTGAGTGTCAGTCAAATGTGTGATAAAGGCTGTGAAGTTCTTTTTAGAGCACAAGACTGTGAAGTTAGATCAAGCACCACAGGGAAGACTCTGATCAAAGGCGTTCGAACAGAGAGTAATATCTACATAGTGAAAGAAGAGAATGAAGCTTGCCACCTTAGCAAACTTGAGGAGTCATAGTTATGGCATAGAAGATTGGGACATCTTAACTTTGACCATATCATCAGTTTGAGCAAGAAGAAAGCAGTCAGAGATATGCCAGCAATAAAGAAGCCTTCAAATACCATATGTAAATCTTGCCAATTGGGCAAACAGAGCCGCACATCCTTTAAGACCAAAGATGAGCTATCAACAAGTAGGCCACTTCAGCTTGTACACATGGACCTGTGTGGACCTTCAAGAACTAAAACACCAAGTGGAGAATCCTATTTCATGTTGATAATAGATGATTTCTCCAGAATGACATGGGTTGCTTTTCTCAAATAAAAATCGGAAGCACTTGAGAAATTCAAGATATTCAAGGCACTGGCAGAAAATCAAACAGGATGCAAACTAAAGTGCATCAAATCAGACAGAGGAGGTGAATTCACAAACTATGATTTTGCAAACCTATGCAAGGAGGATGGGATAAAACAACAGTTTACAATTGCACGTACACCTCAATAGAATGGAGTGGCAGAGAGAAAAAACAGGTCTGCACAACAGATTGCCAGAGCTATGATGCAAGAAAATAACATTCCCCAAACCTTCTGGGCAGAATCAGTACACACAGCTGTGCATATTCTAAACAAAGCTCATTTAAGACCAAACAGTGACAAGACTCCTTATGAACTATGGCATGGTAAACCAACATCAATCAAGCACTTTAGAGTCTTTGGAAGCAAGTGTTTCATAAAAAATAATGATGAAAATCTGTGAAAGTTTGATGCAAGAGTAGATGAAAGAATATTTTTAGGATATGCATCCAAGAGTAAAGGTTACAGGTGCTACAACAAAACACTTCGCAAAATTGTGGAAAGCATTGATGTAAGATTTGATGAAGAACTACCGAACAAGACAAGAAGCACAGGTTGCAGCAATCCTCTAGAAGATCATGAAGAAGAGAACCAAGATGATGATGAAATAAGCAAGACAACAGAAGATTCTGAACTGAACTCAAAAGGCCCCTCAAGATACACTCAAAAGAACCATCCAGAAGATCAAATCATTGGGGACAAGAGTGTAGGAGACCAGACAAGAAGACAGCTAACTGAACAGACAGAAGAGGTATACCTAGCTATGATATCGCAAATAGAGCCAAAGAAGTTTGAAGAAGCCAACAAGGACAAATATTGGGTGAATGCTATGAATGGAGAATTGGACCAAATTGAGAAAAAAAATACTTGGGAATTGGTTCCAAGACCCTGGAGTGTAAAAACTCTGGTAAACTTGATAAATATATATTATTAATGATGAAGATAAGAGATGATTACAATGAGGGATCGCCTAGGCTTTAAATATAGCCTCAAGGTGTCCCTTGGCGAAGAGGCATGATCTTTGATCATGCCCTTTCAGTTAATAAAACCTAAGATAACTAAATCTAATTAATAATAAATAAAATATTCATAACATTGCCCCTCTCTTAAGATGCTTTGTCCTCAAAGCATACGTAATGATGGACAATGTTGACGAATGTCTGGTTTTCTTAAGCGATGAGCTCTTGCGTCCCACATTTTAAAAAGATCGTGAAGCATCTTCTCGAGCTCCATCTGTTGGTGATGTGGATAGTGAAAAGATCTGATATCGACAGAGTTGGATACTGTCTTGACTTCTATTGGATGTTTGATTTTCCTATCGGAAGGCACCTTTATGGGTAGATCTTGGAATACTTTTTCATGTTTCCCAACTATCCCTTGTTCTTCTGTTGATTTTTTGTGATTCCTTTTTAGATTTAGGGGTAAGTTACCAACAATTATCGTTTGATGCAACTTCTTCTCATCATCAAACGCTTCCTTCCTAACAACTGTATGTGCTTCATCACCGAAGGCCTCAACAGCTTCTGGCGCTATCTCGGTGGCTTCGGATGTGTTTGTCGCTTCACATGTTTCGTTCAATTCTGTGGATGGAACATTTTGTTGTTTACAAACATCTGTATCTTCATGGTGATGTGGGGAATTAGTTTTTTCCTGATGCTCTTCGGAGTTCCCTGAATCTGCGGAATTGATTTGATGATTTTGTTCCCTGTTAGGAGATATTGGGGATTGTGTCTGACTTAACTTATCTATTTTATCATTTAGCTTACTGAAGAGTTCTGTCATATTGTTCATGATGGCATTAAATTTCTGCAATATTTTGTTCTCATTGTCCTTAGCCTCCATTTGTTTAAGCCATATTTGCCTTTTTATCTGATCAACCGTCATCATTGATAAGGACATACTGAACACGTATGAGGTGGGAGATATTTTCTGCCAGTTTTTCTTTTCCCCTTTTTTTTTTTTTTAAATTAATTAATTAATTAATTAATTAAATTAATAATAATAATAATTATTGTTTTTAAATAAATTATATAATTATTATATTTATATAATTATTTATTTGAAAATTATATAATATATAAATAAATTATATAATTATTATATAACAATAATAATTATTTTTATTTTTTATAACTAATTTTTATATAAATTTAATTTTGAATTAAAGTTTATATAAAAATTAAGTTATAATCATATATATATATATATATGGATATCAATGAACCCGTCCACTTTAAAAACGAGACCTTCTACTTTAATATACTTATGATTATAATATCACAGCGTTAAAAAAAACGAGACGTATCACCCGTATGTTGTACCGTATGTTTAAATCGCTCTACCCAATGTTATCGGAACCGAACCGGTTATCGAACCGGAAAACCTTGTGGACCGGGAACCGGAAAAAAAACCGGTTTACCAAAAACACATAAAATATTCAGATTTTAAAGAAAAACCAGATATATTCATGTACATCCATATTAATCCAAACCATTTAAACACAAATATGCAAAAGTTTTCATTATATAGGTGCAGATAGCCAAAATAGCACTTAGTGCAAAACATCGTTGAACAAAAAATGTAACAAACATCAAGAAACAGGCTCTAAAAGGCCTTTATAGTCCAAAATAACATGTTAGATCATAGTATTATACTATAGCCTACAATACTACAAGCTACATATGATCAAATCATCAATCATCATCAGAATCCCTAAGTCACCTGATACGGGGATTCGAAGAATCGGATACGGGTACGGTGACCCCGGAACAGCGTTCTTCTGGGATACGATACGTTATATATTATTTTATTAAAAAATATATATATTTTAATATATATATATATATATATATATATATATATATATTAAAAATTAGATATTTTTTAGACAAATTCATACTTAATTCATTGATTTAAACATAGATTTATCTATCACCTTCCATAGTCAAGGTTTTGTTTGAGTGATGGGTACATTTTTAGTAGGGTCATGATAGAGGAGTCGGACAACCAATGTCACTAACATCAAGGTACATAGAGGGATTGGTGCTCTTGATTAAATACGAGTTCCATACCCTAATACATGACAAAATTCGATGGAAACATTGCAATAACCCAATCTTGAAATCCTGAAAAACTGATAAGTCTGCTGGATTTTGAATGAGATCTAAAATTCTACTTTCTCCATATGAAATCCAATGAGGTCGGAACCACTCTCAAACATCCGGAGTCATTTCATGGTAATGTTAAAAATTTAAGTAAAAGGATGAAAATGAAGATTAAGGAGAATGTCACTTTTACTTTAAGAATTTAACATTACCATGAATAGTGTGAGGGAAATAGAGGGGGTGGGGGTGTTTAAGTAGTTTTAGGGGGGGCTAGGGTAGCGTTATTAACTAGGAAAAATAATAATTTAGAAAAAAAATTTAAAAAATTAAAAGAAAAATTAAGAAAAAAAAAATTTGTTTTTTAGTGCCCAGGCTTGTGAACCGGTGGAACCGGTCCGAACCGGACCGGTACGGAACCGGCCGGTTCAGTACCGAACCGGTCATTTCCGGTTCGGAAGGCCGGTTCGAACCGGTTTTGCCTCCAAACCGGTCGGACCGGCCGGTTTTTCAGAACTGGTTCGGTTCTGATAACATTGGCTCTACCGTAACCCGTTTTTTAAAGATGTGCCGTTCCGCTGAAAGACACATTGTTTCGATTTCTCTGTTTTTTTTTTACATGAATTTAAAAACTGGTGGGGTTACTGTCGATGGTGGAGTGCTGATGGGACTTCGCAGACCGTCAGGTTGACTGGCCGGGGTTGCTGTCGATTGGTGTAAGGTTGACGGTTTATCGTTCTACTGTGCCGCGGAGTTCAAATGTCTTCAACGATGAGCCTAAGGTCGGTCCTCCACAATTCCGATCTCAGATAACACTGCAGATCTCGTTAGTTGTTTCACAGTAGGAATAAATCAGTACTTGCAGATCTCACTTATAAAATAAGTTGATAATCCCAGGTATGCTATCCTCCCATAAGACCGAGGCACAAGAACAATACAGGTGACTGTTCTACGTTTGATCACAGGTCTGAGGTTCTGAGGTTTATCACTGTTTGAGGTTTATAATCGAGCTATCACAAAACTGTCCTTAATCCGAGCTTGAAAGACCAATCCAATAGAAAAATAGCCCAACCAATAATTCTTCTTTTATCTCCTCGGCCTTCTGTGCTTCTAATCTGAATTCTGTACTTGGTTTAAGAAATTTCTGAAATTTCTGTCAAATTTTTTTTTAACCTGATGAAGATGAACCTCAGAACTTAAAATTAGATTTGTGTCACTGCTGGCGTCTTCAATTGCAGAATTTAAATTTCTGAAATGGCTGCTGAACAGTTCGGAAAGTAATTCTGCACTTGTTTTAAAAAAAATACGCAGTTACGGAATTGCGATTACGCTTGGAATGCAGCAATTTACGGGCAGTACACGAGATCCGAAGAGCGATAGCTCGATACCAATGGAGTGTAAAGCTACGGTAAACTTGATAAATATATATTATTAATGATGAAGATAAGAGATGATTACAATGGGGAATCACCGAGGCTTTAAATATAGCCTCATGGTGTCCCTTGGTGAAGAGGCATGATCTTTGATCATGCCCTTTCACTTAATAAAACCTAAGATAACTATATCTAACTAATAATTAATAAAATATATATAGAGACCAGCGACAAAATATCATAGGCTCAAAATGGGTATTCAAGAATAAAGATCAATGAACAAGGATAGGTAATAAAAATAATGAGACTTGTATG
>CM076571.1:571536298-571780623 GCA_034641835.2 Pinus albicaulis
CTAGAGAGCGGCCTCCCTATCTATGTAGTTCTTGCATAGCATCCCGATGCACTTCCTCTATTTTCTTGTGGCCCTCAACCTTCCACCTTTATTTCCATCCATTCCTCCTCAGATCAATCAGAACCTTCAACATGAACCTCAGCCTAGAGGGAAGCCCTTGGGTATTGGACATTTTTTTCATCCTATCAAAGTAAGCATCAATATGTTCCTTGGCCTTTGAATGGTCAATCATATGACCAATAGTGCTAATTAGTTTGCACAAAGCTTCAAGATTTTCATCCTCTATATGTTGAAATTCACCAATTAATTTCATGATGGGTGCATGCATAATTGTTTCAGTCAACATACTTTCTTTATAAAGCTCACCAATAAACCTTATATTTCCTAGCATTCATCGTTGTGTTGCAGCCTTCTTCTCCCGTATTTCTTCTACTGAAAGGATTTTTTCACCATCCTCTTCTTCTTTCTTAGCCTCTGCCTCTTCTCTTTCATCTTTTTCAAATTCTTCCTAGCATTTGTTCAAAAGAACTCACTTGAAAACAACCTTCTCATTATCTTCATAAAATTTTGGTAATCCTGCAGCAAGCTAAAAACATAATTTTGCATACATTTCACAAAAAGTCAACTCCATCAAGGCTTTGTCAAATATTTGAGATATTATACCATGAAGACATGATGCAGAGTCGATGTTCACTTCTTTGACCTGTTCAAAAAGTTTTTCAAATTTTTGGGGCGTTAATTTATTAAGGATGGATTTAATTTGTCATTTTTCAAACTGATCCTCATCAGAAACCTTGCCCACTTCATATCGATTCTCTGATTTATGAATTGTGGGCAAAGAAGGTTGTGGAGGAGGAATCAAACCCTTCTGTGAACCAGAAGCACGCTGCCACCTATCAACATCAAAATTATTTCTCACTTGTCCAACTTGTGGAAATGGTGCTTGCACATAAGGCCCTCCAGGAAGGATGCCATTCATACTCATTTGTGTTGCACAAGTATTTCTTGCAAAGCCAGTATTATAACTTTAGCCAAGTTGAAACATAGAAGAGGAACCACTTAGACCCACATCCATCCGCATATCACAACCAATAGCAAAAGAATCCACCGGCTTGGCCCATATATCATCATCCAAACTGGCCATATTTCTCCCACAACGTTCAAGTAGATAATTCCCACTCGGCTGCCTTTCAAAACCTCTTGCAGTGCTTGCTAATGCATCAGCCTCTCCTACATGACTTGCAAGTGCTTGGGAATTTCCAAGTAATTCAATAGTTTCTGGACAAATTTCAAAATGATTTGGTAGATCTTTACACTGATCCTTGATTGTCAAAAAAACTCACTCGAGTACTTTCTGTCTCCTGAACATTTAGTAACTAAAATAGTTACTTGACTCATAGGAGTTGAAATCTCAACTGCATCTTCCCAGTCATCCACTTCTTTCAAGACTTGCTTCTCAGGCTCTTTTGAGGAAGTCTTACCCTTGACAACATCGGTTACTACTTTGGATGGTTCTGGAAGGTTCACATCTTCCTACTTCTCTTGAACCTTATAAGCATTATATAAATCTTCTTTTTCTTCTTCTTGTTGACAACTACCTTGGCAGCATCACCAATATTTGCAACATTATTCTTCACAGAAACATTAGAAAAAATTTATTCTCCTTTTCTAAAACTGCTACCCAAAATGCTGAAACTTTTGGTGCCTCTAAGTTGGTTCTTGTGTCAGAGAAACCTCCAGAAAGTGCACTAGCTGGAAAAAATGTCCAAAAACGTTATTACAAGAAAAACATGGCCAATAACCTACAAAAGACGTACAATCAAATGAGACAAATGATAAATGAAAACTAAACTATGCAACCAATACCATCTACTACTGTCAAAACTATTGAAGTAATGGGCATATACAGATTTGTTAGATTTATAGGTTAATGATTAATCATAAGAAACCGAAAAATTGTATTCACACAAATGACAGATCTAATAATTTGAACTTTCAAGAGGATGACTAGGGTTTAAAAAATAGTTCCTGAGGTACTTTGTGTTTAAATGTACATACTTAATTCTGTTTTAACTCAGAAAAATTAAAAGAAATTCATTTTATTTCATTTCTGGAATTTCTGGGCAGAAATAAAGGGATTTGTTGTACTTTTTCTAAGTTCATAAATACTTAGAAATTTAATTCTTTCAGCAGAAAAATCAGATCAGTGATTTGAATATAAATCTGGGTTTAGTGTAGAATTTTTTATATACCAATAAATTTTCAGATTGTTATGTGCCCAAGTTTTGGAAATATTGTTATTTTTCTATTATCCCTATTTGGGGATATTACATGCTACAATTGGTAAAAGCAAATTCTAGCTATTTGGAATGCTAAATATGAACAATAGTTCTAAATTTGGGACAATGATGAGTCTGGTATATGAAAATTGGAAGAATGCATGTGCCCTCACTTTCTCTCTCTGCATCATTGCCACGTTCCATCCACGACAAATTAGTGTCCAGCCATCACTTTGCTCTCTCTTTGTTGCACATAGGAAACTAGGAAGATGGATCTGTTGGAGCATATCATTACATGGTATAAATCTGTCTTATTGATATGCCATCAGTGTTATAGAGCTAATTGATCAATAGATAAAAACTATAAATGCTTTCTTTGTAAGGAAAGTGTTCTCCACCGAACGTAGTCTCTCCCTCAGCATCTTAAACTTTGCATTTGCTAGGGGCTTTGTAAAAATATTTGCAACTTGTGAATCCAAAGGAATGTACTCATGCCCAAGACAATAGTGTTGAGGAGGAGGGTACTTCCAAAGGGCAGCCACTTTCGTCTAGAGAAATTCTAGGCAGAATTGAAGGCTAGAAGAATGGACTGTGTGATTCCCTAACCAGGCCTAGATTGTAGCAATGAAGGATACCTCAAAACAGTGAACTTAAGGTATTTATTTCAGTGCATTCTTGTAGATGTTGGATCCTAACTTGTGGATCAATTTTAAATCGTGATAGGGCAGCATGTGGAAGTCAATGAGGAGGGGAAAAATCTCATGGTTATATGCCCTAAACTAGTGATAGTTGCCACAATGATTGGGCAACAAACTTGGAGCATTTTGTCAAGTATTGGGTTAAAGTGATGAATATTGTGTGGATCAGTTTGGTGGGCAACTTGAGGAGGCCTTAGGAGTTGCTTGGAGGACAAATTTGGAAAAGGAATGTCAAAGTGATCTTCATTTCTACCGTACCAAAACAAAGGAGGTGGTGATATCTTGCCCAAATCTTATTATGATCTTCTAATCCTGGGCCTATCCATAAACTCAAACATGAGATCCACATCAGTTACCAAACCAAGATATTGTTCCAGGAGCTACAACAGTCCCCAAATTGTAAACATCATTATAGAGGGTCAAGGAAGCCCATCCTTACCTGAAAGGAGGCTAACCATATTAGATGGTTTTTAGGATATCTAACTTACAATCAAGGAGAGTACAAAAGTTTTCAACCAAATGATAACTTTCATGTCCCTGCAACAACACTTTGTAAATATCCCAAGTAGTAACCAAACTTCGTAGTGCCAAAATTCCTTCTATGTCAGCTGTAGGAACCAACCCTATTACTTAAGAATCAATGCTAGCAAACTTCTCTTTCATCCAACAATATCTACTTAAAGTAGAGATGATGTTGGCAATCAACCTTTTGATGCAATAACTCAAATTTCATAAGCATTTTTTAGGCTTGCTGCTCAGATGAGTATTTATAACTTATAAAGAGTCTAGACATGCATTTTGGTGCATTTTCATGTGTTATTTCGAAATAAACTTACAGTCATAACTAAAGCTCTCCCACCTGCTTATCTTGGATCTTACTAATGAGACCCTTTCCAAACTTATTCATGAAATATACAAGTGGTAATTGAGCACTATTATGATAGTTTTAGATATTTCTAAAGAATATCAAGACATGAATTTATTGTTATATTTGAGAGTAACTATTGGTGTTTAGTCAACACATGACACAAAGGTAGTTTGACATGATCAAGATAACGATGTTGCAGTGCTATGGACGAATGTGCCAAAATATAAATTGATACCCATGGCAGTCGAAATTTCTGCAAATATTTTTCTAGGACAAAAAGTGTATGAAATTGGGAATCCATTTGGTTTGGATCACACCTTGGCTATCATTAGTGGGCTTTCCAGGTAGATAATTTCAGCTGCAAGTGGCCATCCAATACACAATGTGATCCAGACAGATGGTAAAGGACCATTGGAGGTCCTCTTCTTGATAGTTCAGGAAATTTGATTGGCATAAACACTTATATGTACTCTCCATCAGGAGCATTACTTGGTGTTGGCTTTTGAATTCCAGTAGATCTGTAAGTGTCATTGTTGATCAGTTAGTAAATTTTCGGAAAATTACTTGACCCATTTTGGGCACTAAATTTGCACTGGATGAGTCCATTGAGCAACTAAGTGTCACTACAGTTTTGGTGCTTGATGGTCCTGTAGATGGACCAGTTGGAAAAGCTGGACTGAAAACAACAAAATGAGATTCTTATGTTTGGCCTGTCTTGGGGACATCATTACAGTTGTAAATAGGAAGAAAGTGTTAGTTCCAGTCTTTGCAGCCTGTCACCAGCGATCAAATTGGACTCTTACTATGTCTAGTTTTCACAGATGTTTTTCACATAAGCTTTAGTGCAAATCATGTCCTAAACTTGTTCATCAGAAGCAGCTCGGAAAGAGATTTCCAACGGAATATCGCACTCCCAAAACCGGCTTCTGGATCAAAAGATATGACCAAATGAATGATTGACTCTTGGTTACGCCTGATGCATGTGTTGTTGGAAATACTGAGAGGGGGGTGAATCAGTATTTCTTTTCAATTGTTATTTTTACCAGTTAGATCACTTATATTTAGAACACAAAATGAATAGTAAGAATAAATGCTTTTATTAATTTCTTCTTTACAATAAATCAAGTACAATATATGTAGGGCTCCAACCCTAGATGAAGACACCAACCTTCAATCTCCCAAGCTCCAACCTATATTTGCCAAGCACCGACTTGGACTTCCAAGGCTTCAACCTTGTCAATTCTAAGGCACCAACCACAGGGGCTCCAACCCTATATCTGGTACAGGCTCCAACCTGGTCTCTTGAGGACTCCTATCCTCTAGGGCTCCAACCCTATCTTCCAAGGCACCAACCTTGTCAATTCTGAGGCACGAACCTCAAGGGCTCCAACCCTATCTACCAAGACACCAACCTTGTCTCTATGAAGCTCCAACCTCCTACTTCATTCTGTCAAGATATATTTGGTTATACTTACAGCTCCCAATGTCTTCTTCAACAAGCCCTATCAATATTCACTTAGTCTTCATTGTAGTCTCCACATTACGTCATCAATGACAACCTTATTCTTCACATGAAGGTGTCTCCACAGCTCTTCATGGTACCCAAACAATATTTCCAAGTTCATTCCATGAGGGCTTCAATCAAGGTCTCCAAGAATGTCACCAAGACCAGCTTCTACACTACTTCAACAAGAAGTCTACAAGGGTCTATCCAAAAACTGCTGCAAGTATTGTGTTCTTCAAGTATTACCTGCTGCAAGTATTCTTCAAGTATTTCCTGCTATTATAATGTTGCTCCATGACAACAATGCTCCAAATATGCTCATTCAAACAAGATCTTTTATGTTGTATTTTCAATGCTTAAGATCTGTTCTAATGATAAAACTGATGCATTTGTTCTTCCTTCAATTCTGAGAACTGAATGTGTTCTTCCCTTGATGATGTGATTACACTGTTCTTGATTATGTGGTTGTGCTTTGGTACCACTTTTACTTCTTGAACTGTTGTAGGTCACATTCTCTAACAGTGATGATGATGTCCTTATTAATTGCTTCTTAAATGACCGCAAACGAATATCTTCGGTACTCCTCCTACTTCACTGCTTTAGATAATGACTCTGTTGTAGCCAATAACTTAACAATTGAGACAAGATAACTCACAGATTTGACATAGTCCAATACTGCAATCCAAAATAACCTGCAATCCGAGACAACCCTCTGTAATGCTAGCTTCTACAGGAGGCAAGTTCAAGCTCTCCACACAGAAGCTGCCACAGGTAACTGAACCAATAGCACTGAGCTGCCCTGAAGTCTGAGTTAAGGAGAAACCTATCCACAGGACTGAGCTAATCCGAGCCTAAACTAGGCTGCAATACAAGTATGAGGTTCGATTTAATATAATCACAGGTCTGTGGCTTTATTTTACTGATCTAAGGTATAAATGCTAACTAATCCGAGCCTCTACAAGCCTTGGATCATTGGTCCGAAGTTCTTCAATGGGACTGCAAGCTACAGAACTGAGTGGTAGTTCCAAGCCACCAATGCTAGAGCCTAGCCTCCATGGGACTGCAAAGATCAGAGTTCTGTCCTCCAGCAAATGAGCACAATCCAATGCTGCAAACACAGGTGTATACTTCAGGTTTCAAGATGATTGTCCTAGTTCGAGCTGTCCACTAGCCTGAGGTAACCCAATCACAAATATTTAGCCCAAAACGTGATGCCAAAGTCCTTCTTGGCCTCCTTCTTAATTCTGTGCTCAATTTCTGAATTTTTGACCGAATTCATGGTTGAAATGAGGTGTTGGACGTCATATTATATAGGACTTCGACCTTTAATAAAGGGACACGTCTCTTGGAGGGAGGCCAACATGGACAGGTAGGCTTAGGTCGGCTAGCCTTTAAAAATATTATATTCAAACTTGAAAATCAATTTTCTCTCAAACTAGAAGGAGTTAGAGGGCAAGTGATAGCTCGTTAGAAAGGGAAAATTGCCCTCTTCAAGCCTATGGCAGTCCCAACTTTAAGTAAGGTCATTTTATCATCAAGAAACTTAAATTTGTGAGGCTGTCATTCTAATTTTATTCATGGCAGCTCTTAAAATTTTATGTCTAGGGCTCCTTCTTCATATGCTTAGGGTTCCATACACTTAGGTTTTCATTCATGTATATTAAGGGCATCATTAGTATTATCAATGTGTTAGGGCTAAGGCATATTCTAGAGTATTATGGGCATTTAGATCATGCAAGAATATTTTCCATCCTGGTCACTGTCATCATCAATGACAACCTAGATTAACATGTGTCCTTATAATTTTACATTGTGAAAACTTCTCACCTTTTTCATGGTTTATAGCTGCAAATCCAGTGGGCTATGGTCGAGGTGACTACTTCCTTGTTGGCAAAGACTGTCCAGAGTATATTGAATGCCAAGAGAGTGGGTATTGACAATTTGACACTGCCCTTCTCTCTTCCCAAGAGCTTATGATATTGGGCTATATAGTCACAAAGATGCTTCTTGATGTCACTTTGAAAATATTGCTCATGATTTATTATTTAAAGGTATTCCTTATTTCAATTGTTATAACCATAACAATAATAACATGGTCTTTTGCATCAAAACATGCTCAACATTCAGTTGTTGTTGTTTCCAATAATCTTTGTGGTGAATGGCTCTAATGGTGTCATCTATACCAAAGGGAAGCTTGTCTTCATATTCAGCATAAGAAGAGCAGGTAAAGCCTGCAATTTCCTAGTATACTCAAATAATCCATACACAACACAAGTTTTCTTCATGGGAAAAAATGGATTACTCATCTCTTACTATTCAAATTTTACTGAGACATTCATCCTGTTTGCAAATACAACCAATAATTCAAAGAGAAATGTATTAGCTGAAACGAGTCAAGGATATCTCTGGTATCATCAGTCAACTACTTTTAGCACAGGACAACCATTCGGAGAGGCGATTCCAACAAGTGCATATGCTTTCTGGGAAACAAAATGGTTTCAAGATGCACTATATAGTGAGCATGGACTCACTACTTGGGGCTTGACATTTGGTCAGTCTAAAGAACTCTTATTCCTGTCATTGGCTTCTATTAAAGATTCATCTAATGCAGCTTCTTCTAGTATTGTGGCTTTAGGAGTGCCAATGAGTAGTTTAACAAACATCATAATGCAATTTGACCTTCAAGGTATTGATATGTATCTAGCCACAGAAGATGGTTATTTGCTTGCACAAACGGGTTCTACTTTCCATGTGGAAGGTGATGTAGACAAACCTATACTATTGGAAGCTACAAAATCTAGTAATGTTGTGGTGGCAGGAGCAGCTCTGTATCTCAAAAGTAAATTGGATAATATATCCAGATTGGGCAACAAAACTTTCAGGACCTCTGATGCAAGAATTCAAGGTGCACAATATACATTAGAAAGTGCCTCACTTCATCTGGCTGGAAAAGCCCTGGTATTTGTTTTGATTATTCCACATAAAAGCATTTGGGGTCCCATGATAAGTCAAAGTCAGACAACATTGATTCTTCTAATCACATTGGCGGTTTGCATGCTCCTTGTAAGCTGGCTTTTCATTTTTTCACTTACAAGAGATACAAGCAAAGAAATACACCTTTGTGCAGGATTAATTCGACAACTTGAGGCAAAAAAGAAATCAGAGAGAAAGAGTAACCATAAAAGCATTGTTTTTGCAAATATGAATCATGATCTGCGGACATCCCTTGCAGCTATCATTGGCCTCATTGACCTATGTTGCTATGATGTCGCTAAAGGGTCAGAAGTGGAGACAAAACATTCCTACAAATGGTTATACATGTATATGAATTGTTGGCAATGGGCATCAAGGATCCTGTGCGTCTTGGTGTCAAAGAAGTTGTTGAACTCTGTAGGGCTGCAAGTATTACAGTGAGGATGGTTACTGGTGACAATATTAACACAACAAAAGCAATTGCAGCAGAGTGTGGCATTTTAACAGATGATGGTGTAGCAATTGAAGGACCTGACTTTCGTGAAAAGAGCTTAGAAGAGATGAAGGCTCTGATACTAAAAATTCAAGTTATGGCACGTTCTTCACCATTTGACAAGCACACCTTGGTGAGACAGTTGCGCACAACTCTGGGAGAAGTTGTTGTTGTGACAGGTAATGGCACAAATGATGCACCAACTTTGCATGAAGCCAACATTAGGCTTGCTATGGGCATTGTTGGGATTGAGGTTGTGAAGGAAAGTGCAGATGTGGCAATTTTAGATGAAAATTTTGCAACAATTGTAAATGTAGCAAAATGGGGGCATTCAGTATATGTAAACATTCAAAAATTAGTGCAGTTCCAGCTGATAGTTAATGTGGTTGCTCTAGTTTTGAATTTTGTTTCTGCATGTATAACAGGAACTGCCCCCCTCACTTTAGTTCAGTTGCTTTGGGTCAATATGATTATGGATACACTTGGTGCTTTGGCACTGGCAACAGAACCTCCAAATGATGATTTGATGAAAATATTACCTGTAGGAAGAACTAGAAGTTTTATCAGTGATTCTATGTGGAGGAATATAATTGGCCAAAGTGTCTATCAACTCATTGTATTAGCAGTTTTGGAGATGGTAGTGAAAAGATGGTTGAGTTTCTACATAGTTCCATTGGGATCATCCACAAGAAACACGCAGAGAGTATAACTTCTTACATCAAGGAGAGTGTGGATGAAGAGCTGGAAGAAGAAACTGTGCAGGATGGAGAGAGAAAAATGCAGAAAAAGAGGCTCACTGTTTTGTGTGGAAGGTAATATTATTGTTGGAAAAACCACATTTCTACAGAGGATTGTGAATGAGACACTTGAGTTACGTGACCTTGTAGAGGTGGTTCCTGAGCCTATTTCTAAGTGGCAAGACATTGGGCCTGATCATTTCAATATATTGGATGCTTTCTATGTTGAACCTCAATGGTATGCTTACACATTTCAGAATTACGTTTTTGTAACGAGGGTGATGCAAGAGAGAGAGCCTGCAGGTGGATTAAAGCCTCTACGACTCATGGAAAGAAGTGTTTTCAGCGATCGGATGGTGTTTGTGTGAGCTATTCATGAGACAAAGTGGATGAATGGGATGGAGCTTAGCATCTATGATTCATGGTTTGATCCAGTTGTTTCTGTTTTACCTGGGCTTGTTCCTGATGGATTTATTTACTTGAGGGCTAGTCCAGATACATGCCATAGACGTTTGCAGTTACGAAAGAGAGCAGAAGAAAATAGCGTGTCATTAGATTATTTGAGAGGTTTGCATGAAAAGCATGAGAACTGGCTCTTCCCTGCTCAATGTGGTAAGTCATAGGTTGTTGTCTGTGAGCTAATTACCTATTGATATTGATAGGTCTCTACATCCAGAGATAAAAGATCGCACGTTTCTTTTGCAAGGAGAGCATGTACATTCCAGTGTTCAGAGGGTTCCAGCATTAGTGTTGGATTGTGAGCTCAATATTGACTTCAACAGAGACATTGAAAGCAAAACAAGGGTTTTTTTGTCTCGCAAATGGGTTTCTTTATCCCGAAGATAAATGGGATAATGTTACTAAAATTCGATAAGGCCAGTGGGCATGTTCCTTTAAAATTTTATCTATCAAGGATGGCATCTGGAAGGTTATTGACACTGCTGAGGCATTTGATGCTTTGTTATCATCTTTAGATATTCGGGGTGTTACGGAGGCCCATTTACATGTTGTCTTGAAAAAAGCTGGAGAACCCATTTAAACAAGCAGTGAAAACATATTCAGCATTGAGAAAGCACAATGATGTTATTAATGGACTGGAGGTTAAAACAGAAATTGCTTACAAGCCATCTTGTCCTGGCTATGTGATGGAGGATGGGGATCTCAGTGCCATTGATCATGATTCTTCAGATTCCTTAGAGCTTTCTAGATCCTTTACAATTGAAACTTGGAACAAACAAGGCTTGAAAAATGGCATAGGTGGCAGTCATTGCAATAATTGGGCGTTCGATTCATCTTTAGATTCAAAGAAAATATGTGGCTGATTTGACTCATATTTTTAGCATTAAAATATTGGAGACCTTTTCCCAATTTCGGAAAAGTGGCAAATGCATCTCCAAAATTTGAGGGCAGTTGTGCAGGAAGGTGCAACGTGGCATTCAAGAGGTAGAGTTTTTAGGCTCAGATTCAGCAAAGTAATCCTAGATTTCATGAACAAACTCCAGCAAACTTCTAAAAATTCGACATATTGCAGCAAACTCATTTTATTTTAGATGATTTAATTAAATTCTTTAGTTGTAATTTAATTTATTTTACTTGCTAGCATAAATATATTTTATTTTTTATTTTTATTTTGATTCCTATGTAGAGGAATCAAAATAAATTTGTAATATGGTATATATAGGAATATTTTTGAGGATGTAAGGGTTTGATTTTCAACAGAGAGACTGCTGCTTTGGATTGTGTAAATTTTCATGAATATTTTGTTAATGAAGCAGTTTCTGCCCTTTAAAATTTGGGATTCATCACGGTGTTTCATGTTCAACATGTTTTCCTTATAAGATCATTTTCATATTGTGTTTTTCTACTAATTTTGTTACAGCATTCTCTAAAGGAAGTGTTAGAAATCCATCCACGCATGATGCTCCTTTCACAATGACTATGTTGTTAAATGCAGTGGTTGTTTTTACAAAATCCATCCTTTGTTAGTTGCTCTATTTAATAACCCTGTGTTTTCCTTTCTGCTAAAGCTGCCACTGGAGATTCATCCATTGATTGATGCCTGCAGGGCAGCGAGCTTTCTCCTCTTTTCTTCTCCCATCTACATCATTTATCTGGCTAAGCATAATGCTTATTTTGCCCCAAGTTTGCAAGTAGAAACTAGCCTCGACTCCATAGCCCAATGATTGTTTATCTCTTGTTGTTTCAACCCAAAACTTTCAAATCAAATCCCCGTACTTCATAGCTAGCCTAAGATTCACTTATTAGGGCTGAGTGTCAAATGTGAAATCTTTGTTTGTGGTTACCTCGGATTGCCTCTTCTTAGCCTTCAGGTTCAATCTGAGTGCTAACAGAAAGTATGCAATGGAAGTGATCTCTATAGAGTACTTGACCTAGTAGTTTTTAAGGTAGGAATTTTAGTTCCTCAAGGGTGGGGTCCTTCAGCATAATTTCAACTACCTTGATCCTATCATCCAAAAGAAAAACTTAATCAACAAAGAGTAAATATGTCAAGTTTAGGGTAATTCCTATTTGTATAGTTGTCAAGCTTATAGTTCTTTTTGACTCTATTATAACTCTGTTGAGACCACCTACTCTACAGTCAAAATAGCAGAGAAGCCATTAGTCATACCTACCCATGGTCTCTTGTAGGCATGATAGAAGAATAGGTTGAGCCATTAATTAGAATTGCAAAGATATTGAGGAGAGATAGTTCATTATCTGGTTAACCAATTGCACATTGAACCGTATATGAATGAGTAGCCCTAAATAAAGCCAATTTTCTCTATCATATGCCTTGGAAAGACAAACTCACTAACATTGCTTGTAATTTTTTGGTTTGATGTTATAAATTAATTCTTGGGCTACTCCTATTTCGTAATGGACTTGTTTCCCAGAAAGGATGAAAAATTGTTCTAATGACATGGAATCAACTTAGTGGATTTTGACCCTACATGCAATAATTTTTGCAATGATTTTCTAGATGTAATTACATAGTGATATGGGTTTGAGATCATCTCATTCTTGTCTAATTTTTGGGATTAAAGCCTGAAATGTTGAATTGAAAGCTCCCAAATCCTGCTTTTGTATTTTAATTTGTCAGCAATTCTTGGTTTGTTTGAAGGAAGTCATAGAACCACTAGAAGAATTCTATTGTCCCACGAAGTGACTGAGGGTTCTTATAATTTTGGAAAGAATGCAAAATTGTTTGTAATTCTTCCTTTTATATTTGATCCATCAATGCCTCATTACCCACCTCCCCTACCAAACTAGGGAAATATGAAGTCATCTTTAACTATCTCTCTTAAATTTATTCTATCATCCTCTTTATAAATTACCTCAAAATGGTCGGTTGATGAGCAAATTTCTCCTCAAGATAAGACACCTTCTCATGAGGAAAAGTTCGTTGATAATCAACATCTTGAGGCAATTGTTCATTACAATTATGAGATGTTGAAGAGAGAAAATATCTTCTATTTAGTAAAGCTATGCACGAATGTTAGTGATTTGGTACAAGGAAAGACATTCACAACGAGGGAATTGTGGAGATTCCCTACAACCCTTTTCCCAAATGTGACACGTGAGGATGTATGCTTATTAAACAACTATATTTGAGAACATTCACCACTTTGAAGGCAAGACTATTTTGGATGTAGGCGCAGGAAGTTTGATGCAGGCTCCTGCACCCAACCCAACATCCCACCTGCTTACCTATGACTACGATCTATGTGCTTCCCTGCTTGTCAACTGCAGTTGCTCATTTTCTCGGTCAGATTGTGCCTGAAGGCCCGTCACTGCGGCTTCAACTAGGCTACTCGACCAGGTGTGGTGGCTACTAAACCTGCACTGAAACAGGTCAAGCTAGCTTTGATAGCACTCCTCCATCCACAAAATATGCAGACAATTGCCCTTATATCGGTCATTTGTGTGTCTTTTCCCTCGCGATTTCTCAAAATTTGAGTGGTGTCGACTAGTCTATCCCGTGTTGCTTCCTTCTTAGTGAGTTTCCACCTTATGCTTCTTGTGGTTTTGTTTTTGTCGAGTGCAGACTTGCATGCAGGCCACAGTTCTTCCACCAATAACTGTTGACCATACCTTCCCACCTCTCCTGGAAAAATATACTCAAAACTGCTTTCTTCTTTGATGTGATACTAGTAGATCCTTTTCTACCAACCAAAATGTCGACCACCCCTTCTTCGCACAGTTTTCTTTTCCTATTGGCAGAAGGGTTTGACCCTTATTTCAACCACTTTGGTTTTTCCATAACTGAAACAGACTTGTCACTTATGGATCATTTATTCAACCCCTATACAACATGCAAACTTATCTATATGACCCTTTTTCAATCCTTAAAAAAATTAACAATTGCTTCAAGGCACTATACGATCAATTTACTTTGGTCCTAAAAAAATTTCTTTTGCACGATCACAGTCAAACAAGTTTGGAAGGAACGAGTTGGGAATGTCATATATGTTTATATATATATATAAATAAATTTATAAATAAGTTAATAACACATTATCTTGCAAGAAAAAAGGGAATAAGACCCATAGATGACAAAAGGGGGTTCCTATCAGTCAGTGCAAAGCTTAACAATGCCCAACACAGAGCAAGGTTGTTCGAGCATATAAAATATGATATGTTACAAAGCTAATAGGTTGTGTAACAGTAATATTTTAGAGCCTTCTGTTTACTTCAAGTATATCAAACCTTCTAGTTTGGTACTGTCGGAAATATATTTGAGCAAAAACTTAAAACTGTGAAGGTTTCCAGCTAGTTAAATTTTTCTACATATGCCTCACATCATCAACCATGGCATCCACTATAAACAACAATTTCCTAAAAAATAAGGAAAGCCTCCAATGATGAATGAGCCAAATCATCATCTCCTGAAATGGGTAGATGCCAACATGCAGAGTGCAATAAAATATGTGCATATAAATGTGTGTTAGTAGCATCCTAAATAAAATCTACCCAAGAATAACCAGCCACTTTGATTAGGGAAAAGTATAAATTTAAAGATAAAAGGGGTTAAGAGATCCCTTGCATACACCTAAGAAGGTGTGCATGAAAGAAGGGTTTGAAACTCTAAAATGAAGATGATCTAAAAACCCTAGTCTTGCAACCCCTGGGGAAATGCCATTGGCCATTAGTCTAACTGATCGACTAATTAACCCAAAAAACTCTATCGCTTAGCAATTCCCTTGATAAAAATAGTAAAAATTGAGCCTTACTTGGAAGCTCTAAAAGGAAGAAACCTTAGAAAAGATGATTTTGAACCACTTCTGGATCAGCATTGTAGTGTGCCATTGAAGATGGGTGAAACCCGAGGAAAAAATTTAGAAAACCCTTGAAGAAATGAGATAACCCAAAGAGGCGAGTTCACACCTACTCTGATACCATGTTGATATTACAAGAGATAAACAAGGATTGAATGTAAACAACCAAAAAACCATAAAAAAAAGCATAAACACAAAGAGGAGAGAAGATGAACCCATGAACATGAGAAACATGAGATGTAGGTGCCCATAAGCTAAAGAATCACATAAGACAACACTTAGCTCATGACAAAAGAATTTGTGATGAAAATAATGATGCCAAAGCTAGTACTAAAGACATCACCAAAGCCCAAGAATATTTTGGAATGTTAATAGTCAGGACATCTTGACAAATTGAGGATAGATGTAGAGATGGCTAGTGGGGTGCTAGCTCCAAGGAAGTTGAACGTTGGCCTTAGCCTAAAATAGTATATATTGAAAAAATACAATAAAATGTTGTGGTTGCACATGTGTAGACTTATGGCCTTGATTACATGTAAGGTTGGCATGAGGCCACAAGTGAATATTACACCATTATTTCAATATTTTATAGGTATTACAAGTTTCATGGCATTCACAGAGAAAGAAATGTTGCAAAGGAAGGATAGATGTAGAGATGGCGAGGAGAATGATAAAAGGTAAAATCTATCAAATAATTTTTAAGTTGAAGTAATTAGTACACTGGTGTATTTTGTTGATAGAAATACAATGAAAATTGCAAGGAATGTTACACCTAAAGAAGCATGAAATGATGAGAAACCAGGGCAGAGTCATCCCAAAGTGTTTCTTTGCAATGTCTGTGTACTTGTTTCTGAAAAAAGTGCATAAGCACAAGGATAAAGGTTAGAAGTATTTTTGATAGGGTACAATGGAGAGTCTATGGGATATCAGATTTTTTATTTGGAAAAAGATACACTCAATATAGATGTTATATTTGAGGACAACTATATCCAAGGTAATTCAAATGAAATTGAAGTGCCATGGCCTATTGAAGAAAGACGTAAAAAGGTAGCAGAAGAAAGCATTCCAAGTCAGGAACAAAGGAGCAATCAAGAATCCAGTGATAATGAAGTCAATGATGTCAAAGCTAGTACTAAGGACATCACCAAAGCCCAAGAAGATTCTAGAATTTTAATAGTGAGGACATCATCAAAGCCCAAGAAGATTCTGGAATGCTAGCAGTGAGAACATCATCAACACCCAAGAATATTCTAAAACAACATTTTTGAACATTAGATGGCTCAAAGCTACAGGAACTACCTGAAAGCAATAAAGGAAGCAAGAAATCAAGAAGATTGTAGCAGTCTGCTTTACAACAGTTATATATGGCTTTGATCACAAATTCACCACAATTCTGGTATAATGTGATTCAATGCACATGGAAAGAAGAATGGGACAAAGTAACAAAGGTGGAATGTGATTCCATACAGAGAAATGAAACACTGGAACTTGAGGATATGCCTAAAGGAAAAAGTGCAAATGGTTAAATGGGTCTTCAGGGAAAAGTTCAAAGTAGATGGCTCAATTGACAAACACAAAGAAATACAGTGATAGTAGCATTACTATTTCCTTCTATTGAGGTGATAGTCAAGTCACTAGTCCTCCGAGATCATAAAAGACTGCCTATTCTTGTTCTTGTCATTTGTCCTACTGGGGAACCTGCAATTCAAGATGTTGTAATGTACTCCTCTTATCCTACTATGTAATGACTCAATGAGACATCACATCATCTAATGAATTAATGAATCCACCAGAAATTTTGCCACAAAAATTGTTTTCGTAAACTAAACATTTGGAAATGAATAGGAAAGTATGTATATGCATCATGAGAGGAAGTAAATAATGATAAAAACTTCAAACATGTTAAGAGGGAATGCCACTGAATCATTTGTTTTTGGAAAAAATTAATGTTGGATCACAATCATCCTTAAAAAACAAAAAAGTACAGGTATATGCACTGTTTTGAAAGGATTTGAAACTAAAGACATCAATTACAACACTTCTGGAACAGTAGATTTCCAACTATACCTGTTTACCATCTCACCTATAGATATTAAGAGCCTTAATAGCATCATGGTGTTGCATTTCAAAGAACTGCAGGTAAACAGTTGCAGTCATCAGTAGCTAGAGATTAGGGATGCAATTGTCTAAGGAAGAAATTGATGCTTTTCACAACAAGGTCAATTCAACCTTGATGAAGAGTTTATAAAAATCAAGGAGTAAAAGTCAAGGAGTTCATGATGAAAAGTCAAGAACTACATAGAAATGGCTAACTGTGGATAAGGATTTCATGATTATGTATTGAGCCTTTCTGATAAAAAAACTCTCAAACCAATGCTGTCAAACCCCCAATGCTAAACAAGCCAGTAATGTGTGGTGGGGACTGATTCCAAAATTCTAGAACTGTATGACTGTAAAAACTAGATATGTTTTTTAATGTTGTTGAAGAGCAAGATATAGCTTAGAGTCGGAGAGGAAAATATATAACAATTACCATATGACTTCTGCATTTGTGTGCTTGTCTACTTATAGTCATTGGGCTACCCAGTTTTCCTTTGCACCATATATAACTTGTGAATATTTAAGAAAGGAGAATTAAATATACTTGGGTCAATTCATTTCCCATTTATCAACATACACATCCTTATCTGCTTTCCCAAAGTATATGTTTGTTCTAAGTGCTATTGTGCATGGTTATTACTTTGGCATAATTCTAAGTTAAGTTCATTATTGACATTTAATAGGCTTGTGTAGTTATTCTGCATTCAATATCAAACATGGGAGGTATATCAAACCTACTTCTGGATATCAAACCGGGCAATTATAAAGCTTGAGTTTTGCATATGTCTGAGTTGTAATATTAATATGTTGAGCATTTGGGTTCTCAAGAAATGCACCGGGCATTGGCAATCTCAACGTGATGTGTCCATATTCAATGTATACAATACACCATCACACACAGTTTGAATGAATTAGCCCATCTCCACCTGGCTTCCACAATGCAGCTTGATTCGAGATCTAGTCAAGAGAAAATATGATAAAATAGATAATAAATAAGAACTACAGGAGAATCAGCCCAATCAAAAAAAAATATTTCTAGGTTTGGTCAAGGGGGGAAATTAACCTAGCACACACTAGGGTCAATCAGTACTGAACCCAGCTATTGTAAAGCTAGAGAGTGCATAGGTATTAGTTCCAATATCTTATATGATGACCATTTGGGTAAACACAAAAAATGCACCAGAGGATGGCAACTTCAATGTCCATATCATGACAAGGGTTAGATGGACCTATGCCAGTATTCCTACTCAATGTGCCCAATGTACAGTCTAGATTTAATGCACTATCAGCCCCACCATCGCCCTGGTTGTAAAATTCCTTGCAATAGATTTATGGGTTTATGTGAAATTTTCGTAAATATATATGTCAAAAAATTTCTCTGGGTGCACTATCAGCCCCACCATCACCTTGGTTGTAGAATTTTTTGCAATAGCTTTCTGGTTTTATGTGAAATTTTCATTCATATCTATGTCAAACAATTTGTCTGGGCACTGATGTAAGCGCTTTACTAACAATTTTAATTCAGAATATACTCATATTAAATGACATGCACTGAAAATAAACCACCCAAAGTTCAAACTAACATATTCCAAGCATAATATTCACACAGGACAGCCAAATATAACTCAGAAATAGGAGTAACAAGTATTCATATTAATTCCCAGAATGACATCCACTACAGCGAGAAGACTACCAATATTTTATGCTATCAATAAACACATGTAAATAAGGGACATTAAGTATAGAAACCTGGGACTGGTGCGTTCCTTTTGCTGGTTTCCAAATGACTGTATCACACGGAATGAAGAGTCCAGAAGTTCATTTTATGCCCAGATGTTTGCATTCACCCATACCAGAGATAAGGAACTCATGTTTCCCTTAGTGAGCAGCAGTAAATACACGAGTTAGTGATGCCAGGACCTCTGGATAGTGTAAACTCAGACTCGTTTAGCTTATACGCAGCCTTCAGAGAGTAATTTTCTTGGTCGTTGCAAGGGTGCACAGCTGTTATACGGTTAGGAAACTCGTGCTAATCAATATGATTACTCAGCCCTTCTTAGCATATTCGTCCAGCAGATGGAATGTGGAATATCGGCCCTCAAGCTCAGGTAGATGCGGCCCAATAACTCCAACCAGAACTGAGAACTTGTAAATGTGTGTCTCAGCTAGTAAAAGAATGTAGCTCGACCAGAAAAATAAAAGGGGACTCGTGCAGTGAAAGATTAAAGTTTCGTTTCTATCCCTTAGAAACTCATATGATGCCACCCAAAAATTCGAGGTGTTGCAGATTGGCAGTCGTGCCTATTTCTTCTTCACACTGAACCAAAAAGAGCAGATTTGGCTCCCTTTCCCTTGGCGTTTGAAGAGGCTAGGGATGCAAATAGAATCCCTTCTCCACAATGACCCTCTCCTCCTATGAAATCGAAGATTCATCACATAACGTCGAATTGGAGGTGCAATGAAAGGGGTCGGAGCTGAGAGGCGTCACTGGGCTGAGAACGAGTGATGGGAGATGGATCATGTTGGGCGATAGGATTTCGAGTGGTGGCATTTCCCTAGTAGATATCCTTCCGTTCAGATTGAGGCAGAGAGGATTGATCCCTAGACCTATCTGCAGATTTCTCAAATTCTGACGCCTTTCGTGCAGCTTGAAGGCCGATTTTTGAGGACCCACTTCGATTTCGGGAAGCGAGATTAAAATTTCGTTTCTATCCTTTAGAAAATCATACGATGCTTCCCGCCACTCAAAATAAAAAAATTCCCAAAAATTCGAGGTGTTGAATATTGCCGCCATTCAAAATAAAAAATTCGCAAAAATATTCGAGGTGCTGAATACTGGTAGATGTTAAGTGGTCCGTTCAAAAAAAATTATTTTATTTTTTGGGTGTTATAACCAAAAGAATTAAGTTCTAGATTATGTTAAATGGAATATTAAACTATTACAAACTCATCTAATTCCAACTATTCCAATCAATATTAAGCCTAACTATTTTGAATATTGAGTTTGCATATGACTAAGTTCCAATATTTGATATCTTAATGATTTGGTTAAAGTTGAGAAATGCACAATAAATTGGGAATCTCAAGTTGACTACCATAATGACATTTAGACTATGATATTATTTAATTTGATGATTTTAGTCTTTTGGAAACTACATGTAGTATTTTTGGCTCAACGGTGCCTATGCAATAAATTCTTGTTGAGCAAGATACATATTACTAAAAATTATATTTGGTGCTTGTAGGTCTTTGTATGTTCTATGGGGCTTGGATATAGCCAATATGTATGTCTTTCTAGGGGAAACAAGAGATAGAGACTATGAAGAGTTGATTGGAGGAATGCATAAAACATTGATATTGAAAGGGATCGTCATTAATGGAAGTGAAAATATTTTGAGGAGTCCTACGAGTTATGAAAGTGAAGATGTTTTTCCTTAAGAGAGTCCAAATATAGTGTCAGTTATTCTAAGTGATGATAAATAAGAATTCAACAACCAATAAATAATTGCATCTCTACATTGGTTTGAGGGATAGCTTTGCATCCTATCATATGTAGTTACTTCTCATTGTCATAAGTGATGATAAAGAAAAAATCAATAGCCAACAAATAATTGAATTTGGATGCAGAGTTAGTCTATTGTATGTAGTTACTTCTCACCGTCATCGCTTTTTGACATTTGCACATATGTGCATGAAGAAAAATCAAACCAATGATATATACTTCAAAGGAATTGTGAAATAAGTCTAATATTGATGAGAAAATTATAACTTATGTGGATAATAAAAAAGCCCAATTTTGATCTAATGTAATAATTCCATCTGTAATATAAATGACTGCACTTAAATTCCCTTGATAAAGTTTCACATTTCATTGTCAATCAAGCAAATCTAAAAGTGAGGGACACAGGGTTCATCAATTACCCTTACTGACAACATAACTAAAAAACTAACATCCATAATTTTACCACAAAGTTGCATAAACTCAAGGGTACTAGTGTGCCCAAGTAGTCATAATAGAGGTGGGGAACATGATACAATTTTGAAATGGTAGATCATAGTTGACAAAATAGGTAAAAAAATTCAATCGGACCATGTTTATCTAGTGAATATGGTGGCATGTCATTAGGCCAACCATCAAGATTCACTTCTTCACAAGCATAAGTAAGAGGTTTGGGCGAGGTGAAATTTATGGGTTAACCAAAAACTAAGTGTGATGCATCCTTCCAAGCCATTTCTCCCACGAGTGATGGCACCCCACATCTTAGGAAGAGTTGAAATGAAACCTTAAAAAATTATTGATACACACCTTCATGGACTGTTTTACTTCACTGTTGGAGGGTTTTGGGTACTTTAATTTGTATTTGGAACAATGGACGTCGGTACTCTATATGTTGCTTTACTATTCTACATACTGCTATTTCACTTTCATGGACTGTTTTACTTCATATAATATCTTCACTTTCATGGACTGTTTTACTTCATATAATATCTTCACTTTCATGGACTGCTTTACTTCATATAATATCTTCACTTTCATGGACTGTTTTATTTCATATAATATCTTCACTTTCATGGACTGTTTTACTTCATATAATATCTTCACTTTCATGGACTGTTTTACTTCACTGTTGTAGGGTTTTGGGTACTTTAATTTGTATTTGGAATAATGGACGTCGGTACTCTATCTGTTGCTTTACTATTCTACATACTGCTATTTCACTTTCATGGACTGTTTTACTTCATATAATATCTTCAAAACAGCGTTTCTCGTCTTTTAAAATTTTAAATTTTTTTTTTAAAATTGAACCCTCCGTCGGTCTACCGACGCCTTGTAGACGTCGGAACTGCGACAATCCAGAAACGTCGGACGAGAGACAGTATGAAAACGTCGGAAGCGCGACGTGCTAAACGTCGGAACTGTGACAACCCAGAAACGTCGGAAGAGAGACAGTATGAAAACGTCGGAAGCGCGACGTTCCAAACGTCGGACCACATATCGTCGAAATTACGACATCTTCCAGACGTCGGAAGAGTGACGTCATAAACGTCGGACCACGTTTAGTCGGAATTGTGACAGTTTACAAGCGTCGGAAGAGCGACGTCAAAACGTCGGACCACGTTTAGTCGGAACTGCGACGGTTTATGAGCGTCGGAAAAACGACGTTTAAAACGTCGGAGCCGCGACGGTTTGTGAGACGTCGGAAGAGTGACGCATGTTCGGAACGTCGGAATAAGTGTCGATAGTGCGACACTTTTTACTTGCGTCGGAACGGCGACGGCATGAGAAACCACGGTTTGTATGCCCTTGAACTGTCGCTCTTGCGACGAATATGTGTCGGAATAGCGACGAATTGGCCGTCGGAATTTCCGCCAAATTCTCTAGTGATGGGAGATAAGTCAAGGTACGGCCCATTTGTTTTATAATGAAAACCGCTCGTTTAACAAGTCTTGATGTGTGGGGCTGTGGTGATGCATTGAAAATGTCGCGTTGGTAGTGATAATGGGTTTAATGTAAGTGGGTTTTATTATAATGTCACAACATAGGCTGTAATATATGGTGCATGATGTATAAAGGTATGGAACAATGCATTGTGGGCCCGAAGGCTGTTTTAATTCAAAGTTGTGGTATAACGTCTAAAAGGTCTATCATACATTTCAGGGTTGATATAAATTGTATTGTGAGTGCAAAGGGATACTGTGGGCCCAAGTGTAGTTACATGGAGTTTTTGAGTTTAATATATGGTCTGAAGATAAGTTACATGCCCGTGAAGTACCACATGTAGACTTGGTTTCACAACCAAGTCGAACGTTAATTTAATATAATGGTATTGATATTATAAGATGTTGGATATTGATCCAAGGGCTTTGAAATATGTTGTGGGCTAAACTTTTATGTGTAACGAGTTATATGGTTATCTGGGGTTTAATAAAGTGCACCTGGCCAGCATGATATTTGGGCGTAAATTAGAGTCTTGATATGCGTTGAACAAGGATGTGGGCCCGAATACATTAAGATTTATATAAAGTGAAACCCTGCGCCAAATGAAATCTGGGGTTTGTATAGTCTTCATAAAGGAAATGTTGCACATAAAGATTGAAAGTTAAAGGTTTAAAATTGTCCAAAATTGTAATATTCAAATGATAATTCGACATTTTTATATGAATGATATGATTGAAATATAGCGGCAGACGTGACTTATTTAACTCAAAGGTTTTGTGGTAAATCTATTAAAAGGGTTCATCTCTTTTTGAAATAAACTAAGGGTGAAGAATTTGGAATATGTGGGACCCTTAGTTCATCGCACCGATTTGTAGGAAGGCGCGATTGTAATATTGCGATCGCGATAAAGAAGTGGACCCGATATATTATAAATGGTGATTCTCATGTGTTTGAGTTCCGGCTTAAAGGGCATTGAAGTGATTCATCGCATCGAAATAAAACAGAACAACGGAACATTGAACCATGCAATTGCGATGGTGCAATTTAATCGCAACCATCCAATCCCAATCAATGGCAACCATTGGATTCACAATGAGTGATCGCATCGAAGATTGCAAATCGCATCGGCGCAGAGGAGGTGAGAGTGAGTAAGGAATTATAAGTTGTGATTGCGATTGAGAAGATAAAACAGGCGGAGTGTATATGTAATGTGGGCTCCATACAAAAATAAATATTAATATACGTTTACTCCGAGTTTTTGACCAAAGCTGAAGAGTTAAAAGAAAACAAAACGACAAATATATATATGAAACAATATATATACATATTTACATTGGTGAACAGTGAATCATCACATTGGATTGAAAGAAGAGTATCGAAACATACAACTGGAAGTTGCGATTGTGATTAATCGCAATCGGAAGTATTCAAGAGGTTATTCATCGCATCAGAGAATAGAGCAAGTTCGGAAAGTGGGCCCAAAAGGGCATTTTATGTATTAAAAGGGTCTACTATGATTATATCTCCGAGAGGAATTTGCATTATATAAAAAGGGAAGTTATATATATATACAAGAGTTACACAATTGTTGTGAACAGTAGAGCAAGTAGAGACGAAAAAGACAGAGACAGCCACAGAAAAGACAAACACACGGAGATCCAAAACTGAATGGGTTGATTTGGAAACCATACTGTAACTAAATGTAAATTTTTAATTAGTTAATTATATTGTTTGTGATGCACTGGCAAGTCTCTAGAGGAAAACAAAAATCCCACTGTAATATTGAAGTCTGTACATAGTGTTATATTTTTTTAATGAGTTGGACAAAGGAATTGAAAAGGTAGAAGCCAAAAGGTCATGGCGGTTCACTCCAAATTCTCTGTAGAATACGAACAGTCAAGAGGGGAACTCTATAAATGATATCTCGTAGATATGCATAAAGAGGTAAGAGAATGCAGAAATGAAGCAGTGAGGCAGAGAAGAAGGAGGAGCGGAGAAGAGAAGAAGGAGGAGCTGATAGTAAATCTGATAAGATGCAAAAATGATATAAGGCAGATATGAAGACTGATGCATAGCATTGAAGAAGGTACATAACAGAGCTGATATCCAAGGTAAATCAGCAAGTGGTTTTCTCTTGAGAGAGTGAGGAAGTTGGAGCTTCCCTATCAAGTTGTAGCTTGATAGATGTCAGTTGTAGCTGACTGAGGTTGGAGCCTCCAGTAGGTTGGTGCCTGCAGAAAATTGATGGGAGTTGGAGCTTCCTTGCAAGTTGTAGCTTGCAGAATTGAGGTTGGAGCCTCCTGTAGGTTGGTGCCTATAGAAAATCAGTGCTGAGAGGGAGTTGGAAATTGCCTTTACATCACAACAATAATAAGATGTGGTTTTCTCCCTTTATGGGTTTCCACTTATATCTGTTGTCTCTGTGTGTGATGTTTATGTGTTGATATGGTGTATCCAATCTGCTTAATACTTGCTGCTCTCATATTAAGTCTGTTGTCACATTATCTTAATACTTGTTGTTCACATATGAAGATTGCTCACATATAAAGTTGATCATGAAATTAAGTTTTAAATAAGTTTTAAAGGTCATTTTAATTTTTCATGACTATGTTAAACTGATTCACCCCCTCCCCCCCCTCTCGGTTTAACTAAGGGTTCAACATCTTCCTTATACAGACATGGTTAAGTGGTAATTTGATCACTTAAACATTGGAGATAGAATATTCAAGAATTCGAGAGGAGAAACTATGGGTTCTTTCAGGGCAGAGGATTTAGCAGCAATGTACCATCTACCACCATTGCAGCAGAAATACGACAAAAAATATTTGCAGAAGTTTAAAGGATAACATCCAGACCTTAATGGAAGGATAATGAAGGGAAATTGAAGCAAAATAAGTTTGGTACGTACCCAATTTCCCAAATTCCTAATCCTTACTGTTATGTCGCTAGTATGTTATGTAGAATATTTTCCAAACCAAATAGCACTATATTCTTAAGAGATTGGGTTCCCCTAATTGATGCAGTCGTCAATTCATCTATTCTGAATTGGGCAGACGTTTTATCCAATAACCTAGCCAAACATACAACCAAATATAGGAATAAATTAAGAAGTGTTTCACTCAGAGAAATACCTCCCTTTTATATGCCTTCCTATGTCATGGATGCTATCTATTTTACTTCTATTTTTCCTACCATGGGTTGGAAATGGACTACCAAGAACCCTACCCCGATTCACATCTACCATAGAAAACTCTGGGATTATAATTACCACTTGCACTTCTATAAAGAATGTTATGGAGTCATATTGCCTATACATCAGATGATTTTTAACAAAAGGGCTCCTAGGGTTTCTGAAGAAGCCAATGTAGACATTCATCCAGTAGCTAGATGGTTTGCTGAAGAAAATTTTACATATATTAGATTATTTGGGAGTTATGCTTCTCCCCATATTTTACCCTATTATGTTCCCGATAAGTTACTTTCAAAAGAAATAACCTATCATCTTTTCAATGGTGTTACAAAGAAACTGAAGGATGCTAAAAGGCTATTTGGCCTAATTTCCCTCTACAGTGTGGCACCTTTGATTTGTTTAATATCGTCCATACTTACAAGGAGGTTTCCAAGATTCAGTTATTGAAATTGGCATTTATTCCAAGAAGATTATATGATCCCAATGATGTGATTAAAAATTACGTCGCAGAGCTTAAAATGAAGCCTTTTGTAAAGGAGGAAGACGGATTCAATGACCTCTTCCAGGACATGGAAAATTTCTCTGATATTACCAAGTATGTATCTAGTCAACTAAGTCAAAAGGATGGTGAAGCTTTTCAAGCAGACAGAAACAAGAGACTAGAGAAATTCCCTTTAAATTTGTTAAATATTGAAGATGAAAAACACACTCCAAGTGCTAGTCTGGATGATCAAATGAAAGAAATGTCTGAAGATGAATCAGGTCAGTCACAACAACAATCTAAGAATTTGGATCATTCTAAAAATGAATCTGAATCAAAGAAATAAAATTCAGAAAAGACAATTGACCAAGTTATTCGGGAGATAGAAATGATGGAGGAAACAAGAAATAATGGGACAGAATCAAATTTTGTAGTTTAGCATAGTCATAACATGCTAGATAAGTCCAGTTTATCACAAGCAAAAGATATTATAAATGAATGGGAAGAATTTTCTGAAGCAATAAAGACTTCCAAATAAAATCCGAATACTGATCAAGCAACAAGTTTCCAAACACCAGAACGTTCACAAAAGATAGTGGAGATTGTCAATCCACTACAAAGAGTTCCAACAATACATGAGAAAGAAATCATACCGGCCTACCCCACAGATCAGATAGTTCTACAGATTGAAGACATTCCTTCATTAGATATTTTCTACAGTCCTAGTTACAAGGCTATAGTCAAAAGAAATAAAAGAAGGAGAATTGATGAAACAACTCCAAAGCCTACAGATGAATCAGCTGATGTAATATGGAAGGATTCCTCATAAAATCCCACTGAACATCTAACTAAATTATCACAGTATGTAGAGGCATATGCTAACGCTAATGTTGATAAATCTACTAAAGTTAGAATGTTTTTAAAACTAAAGGAAGCCAGAGTACAAGAATTAGAAAAGTTGTTAAATGAAGAGAAATCCAATTCCAATGAAAAAGTCAAAGAAAATGCAGCCCAATTTCACAAATATATTGAAAGCCTCAAATTGCAGCATCAGATAGAGCTTAATAAAAGACAAGAACAGCTGGAAATAGCAACGACTAAGTTACAGAGTCAACCACAATTAGAACAATTGGTCAAATAACCGCTTGATTTGAACACCAAGTTAAAGAAAGAACAATAAGTGTTTCGTCACCAAGCTTCCATGATTGATTCTTATTGTGATTCAATTAAAGTAATAATCCATAAAATAGCAAATAAGAAACTGGAATGTGAAAGACTTGAAAATAAAATTGAAGAGCACATTCAGTGGCAAGTTTTAGATTCAGGAAAGCAAGCTAATATACCTCAAGTAGATAAGCTTCACAAAGAAATATTATTCACAGAATGGGAAGCACAAATCAAACAAGCAGATAAAGTAGCAGAAAAGACATCCAAGATATCAAATGATATTATTTAATCTATGTGTAAGCAACTGTCTAAAACAAAACTTCTTAAGGAAAACATGTCTGATGTGTTTTCAGAAACAAGACAGGTAGAAATGAAGTGGAGACAGAGAGAAGATACTCAGGAGGAAATGATCAAAAAAGTAAATATGTTTGATCAGGTAAATTACTGGAATTTTTTTATCAAACCTTACCATCAACATCAAACTCTTCAGTCTCTTACAGATTCAGCAAAAATATCTCAATCAGTAATATCAAATGCTATTTTCAAGGAACAGATTCGATCACGGATATCACAGCCAGCTCAGCTCAAAGAAATGTTAGATATTTTCCAACTTCGTGACCACATTCAGAAAGAAAGGCAGGATTCATAAAATTAGGATTGTTAGTTTAAATTCCTAGATTGTTGTTTAAGTTAGCCTTTTGAGGAAGGTTGTTTGAAACCTCCTCTACTTTTTTGTAATAATTTAATTTTAGTTTATAGTTAGTTTAGTATTTAAACCCTTCTCATGCATTTAGAGAAGGGTCTAGAAATTTTTCAAAAACATTTGCAAAGAATGCACTATCGTAAGTTTGTGAATGCTTTGATGAATTAATGGAACACAATCTGTTATCTTTTGACGATTAAAGCTGTTTAACTGATGTTGCACTATTGTACTCTTTAAATTTCTCGAAAGTGAGAAGGAATGGATTCATTGTTGTTAGTTTACATGAGTAGGACTTCGTACATATGGTACTTTTATTCACTTGTGTTAAGTCTTATTCCATAGATTGATAGTTGTCTCTTTATTGCATTATGTATTTGAAACGTCATCATATATAAATATTACATGCACTTCTGTTCTAATATTTAGATATGGTTTCTTATTGAATATGTAATCACACTGGTAAATGTGATATATTTTTCACAATTCTTCTATGAAAACTACTTTGTTAGAAGAATCATTTTACATAATTTTCATCTCTTTCAACTATTAAATGATCTATATTACCGATAGATGAAAGATATCATTTTAGATCGCATAAAGGAAAAACACCCCGGGTATATATTAGATTAGTTATTTAGATAAATGCATATAGATTAAAATCATTATCCATTTGCATGTTATATTCACAACACCCTCATAAACATCCTTATTGGGAAATTGGTCCCATTATCCCCAGTCGAAGCCACTATACCAAATGGAAAAGGAGCTTCTTTAAGGTCCGAACAGGGTGGTTTTCCCCCATGTTTTGGCCACGGAATTCCAAGGCCTCAACAGAATGAAAACCCAAAATTGATCACAAAAATTATTAACCAAAGACAAATAAGGGTAGGACTCCTTGTATTCTTCATAAAATATTGAATGGAAAACTCTAAGAGAACAAATATTGTCAGGTGGAAAACCTTCATACCAAGATCATGCTTTTCCTTCAAGAGAGTCCATTAACATCTTTAAAAGACAATCTTCAGGAAATTCAACCTTCAACTTACGTGCATGTGAAATTTAACCAGATGTAAAGCAGCATCATTCCTATCATCATATTTAAACATAGGAAAATTCCTTTTCCAATCTACCTTAGTCATTTTATTTTGGAAACCTGGAATGTGATCCCGGCTCATGGGAGCATACCTTCTTGCAACAATTTCAAAATTCTTGAAATTACTAATCTTCATGCAATGGAATCACCATGAAATGTTGATTTTCTAGATCTTTCATTCAATGGAGTCACCAGGTGAATGATTCAGCCTTCATATGTGTCCAACTATTGTTCACCATCAACATAGATCTAAATATTTGTCATTCTTTCCAAGGGCAGATATGATCTTTCGTTCCCCAGAAACGGCGCCAGTATGTTATCACTCCACCAGATTCCCAAGGTTGAGGAAGGAATCCCAACAGAGGTAACCACAAACCAAGCTTTTAACTTGATAGCTATCCCTATCAAGCTGGAGAGGGCTCTCTCCAAAAGTGTCACAGCCAGGAGGGCTGGAGAAAATAGGGTTTTAGGCTAGGTATAGAGTGCAAGGGGTTGTTTTGATTTGGTTTTGGTTGGGTAAATCATTAGATAATGAAATAGGTCAAGAAGAACTAGGTCATGGCTAAAGAGTGAGGGTTGCAAGGATGAATGGGGCAAGGTAGGTATAATGCCAATTACTTGAGGGAAATGGTTATGGGATGGTTTAAAAAATGTAAGTAGGTTGAGGGAAGCATAAGAGATGTTTTTCTGTCAGACAGAAGATATGAAACAAAATATGATCAATTAACCAAAACAGAGCATGGCTAGCAAGTATTCTGAATTTCACACTTATAAAATATCATAATCATAGACATGAAAAGGAAATGAAAAATACATTCACACATATGTCACTGAAGAAGAAACAATGAAAGAAATTTAATACCACAGGTATCCCATAAATATAGTTGCAACTCCTCTTGTATTAATGGTCGAAACTGAGTACAAAGTCTCCTTGATCAACTAAGAAAAATGAAACTGATTCCAACTTCCAACTACTATTACATTGAACTTCTGCAATTTCTAGACCAATTTACAAAATTTGAGGCAAATATCAGATCCATAATTATTGCAAACAACAAATTTTTTTTCCTAACCTCTGGGAGCATAAAATTGTTTATTTGTTTAAAATAAATTGAATTGCTTTCCCAAGTCTTCGAATTCATGATTTGGAGGAATTTGGAGAAACCTCCCTTGCATATATGCACCTTAAGAACAAGGATAAATGCTAATAATATGTTTTATTATGTTGATTGTTAAGCTGAATCGACCCATTTTTCTTGTGCTGCGATGTTGCTAATGTGTTGATGTAGTGGGTCAATTTAGGACGTGGACCAAAATTTGCAGATATGTTGGCAGGTGAGCTGAGATTTATGCTGGCAAATCTATTGCTTGAACGAAGTGTTGAATTCTTTTTGCTACCTGACTCGACCTTTCTGTTGTTTTTTCACCTAAAATCCTTTTGTGTCATGATTAACCCTTTTTCTAAACAAAACAGTGAAAAACTCATTATACCAAATATGAAATCCTTTATATTTCAGTTCCGAACTTTATCGCATTCATAGCACTATCACATATCGCATATTGAATAGTTTACAACATAAAAAGGAATCGATGGTGTGATGCAAAAATGGAAGTGACGTGGAGGGTAGGTGGCATGGAGGGTAAGTGGGACCGTACCACAGTGCATATCATAGTTCGTATCTTTTAGTTATAAGCGCAGAGGATGTAAAATTTAAAAACTGCGAAGTGCAATGTGCAGGGGAGGAGGTGAATGACATGGCAGGGAATATGTGGGACCGGATCACAGGTGCACATCGTAACTTTTAAGTTTTATTTATAAGCTACAGGGTTAACTCTTAAAATTTGTGAAGTGCGGGGAAGAGGGACCCACTGGAAATTGGCAGAGTGTTATGAATCGGCAGAAGGTTTTAGGCGATAAGTGTTATGAATTTTATATGATATAACAATGTATTGCAACGGCTGTGTAACGGGGGTGGAGCTATTGAGGTGGGGCCAACCTATAGCATCGCAAATTAAAATAAATATGTTGCGGGAACTCACAAAGGTAAAATAAATGTGATGCGATATCGCAAATCGGCGATCACATTATTTAAATTTTAGCTCCAATGCAAAACACGTAAAAAAAGTGAAATGCAATGACGGCCCCACTTTAATCGTGATCAGGGAATGAAAAGCGATGAAACGGTAAAGATGGAAGGGTAAAGAAAAAAGGCGGAAAAAAGGTAAGGTAATGTATGTTTCAATGGAAAATGAAATGGAAGGGATACGTGGCGGGGAATGGGCCCCACTTCATATCGCATTGGCGATTTATAAGTTTAGTGTTAAGAAATCACATTTAATTGTTATGATTTGCGATGGCCGATATGCGATGAAGGTAAGGGGTCCTACCAATGGTTTAAGCAGCCTTTTGTTATATATATGATATGAAATATATATAACGGTAAGTTTATATAACACAGTTGTTAGATGGGTGGCGAAGATTATAACATAAAGTCCGAAACTTTATAATAAATGGGTTTATAAAGTAATAAGCCCCGAAAGGTTGTATATGTGGGTTTTGGGGGTTAAATGGGATTTTAAATGGAATTCAAAGCGCTAAACTATGGGTATTAAATATAGTTTACGCTATATAGTGAATGAAGTTTGGGTTATAGTAATGACTTGGATAATTTAGAAAATGAGATGAATGTTTGGATATTGGAGAAAAAGGTGAAAATAGTAAAAAATGAAGCGAGGTCAATGATAATGACGGATATGAGGTGAAAACATAGCAAAATAAGGTGGGGTGGGTGGGATGCAAATACCAGTGCTAACAGATGGCTCTTTCTTAATTGTAACTCTCTTTTCAAATTTGATTTTTGATTTCTTGATCAACAAATTAGCTTCAACGCTGACAGCATTTCTTTGAATTTCCTCCAATGAGGTGGAATTTCTTTCTATCAGCTGATATTCCATGCCAGTTTCAAAGGCATCTGAATAGTGCAGAAAGGCCAATTGAGGTGGAGATTTGATATTGGTAGGAATGGAATTGTACACCTTATTGAAAAAAGCAGTATAGTCTTGAACTAATTCATTAGGTTGTATTCTCAGTGAGTTGTATTCAGCCAATCTCTAAAGAGGGTTTTTCTTTTCCTCCCACTTGGCAAGGAAAAGATCAGTTAGTTGTTGTGAATCTCACATTGAACGAGGTTCCAAATTTCGGAACCACTTTTTCACTTCTCTTGAGAAACTCTGAGAAATTATTCTCATTTTCGCATCATCATTATCTACCTCTTCTAAATCTATGAAATATGTGATTTTGTCAATATTTTTCCTAGTTGTATTCTTGGTGGTTCCATAAAAAGAGGTAGCCTTTTTCCATAGTTCTGAGGTAAATCAGTGAGTTGTCCCGACAGAGCTAACGGAGCAAATTTGGCCATAGTTGTTCTAGGAGGAAAGCTTGTAGTCACAACAAGAAGTGCTGGTATGAGTGATGGTTCTATGGGAGGAAGTGTGGATGATGAAGAAACAATAGTATGAGGGGATGTAGCATCAGTGTGAATAGATGAAGCTGAAAAAGGGTTAGAAGACAAGAACTCTTGTGGATATTGTATATATTCCTTCTCAGAGGTATATTGAATATGGTTTGCTAGTTTTGTAAGTATGTCAAATTGACTCCAAACCTTTCTATCAAAATATACTTTTGAATTAGATTCAATGGATGAGAAACTTGTTTCAAACTTTGAAGGATCGAATACAATTTCAGACAGAAATGTTTCAAATTTGGATTTAAACAAATAAAACTTGAACTTAAGATCAAATGGAATATCTTCAAGTGAAACTGGTTCTGAAGGAAAAGATGTAGACCTTACCAAAGTAGATGAACTTGACTGAAACTCTGAAAGCTAAATTCTTTTCTTTCTTATGATCCTTTCCGGATCTTCAACAGGAGATGGTGGATTTGGATCTGGAATTGATCGTGTATACCTTTTAGGATCCAATGTTGTCTTGTTTCTGCACTTTGGCTCTCTGTAACTTGAATCAGCATTCTTGAAAACAAGGTCATGTCACCCACATGCCTAGAATCCAATGAAAATGTAATAATATGCCCAGGGAATATCCGTCACTTCGCTCCTCGGCAACGGTGCCAGAAATTTTAGTCTCCACAATGTCCCAATGCTGAAAGGATATCAACGAAGGTAAACTCAAACCCAACTTTTAATTTGGCATCTAGACCTACCAAACTAGAGAGGGCTCTCTCTATGAAAAACACATCCAAGGATTTGACTAGTGCAAGAATGGATTTTAGGCTAGATATTTTAGATCTAGGGTTTAAAATATTTTAGGGTTTTTTGTTAGATCGAGAGTGAAAACCAAGGAGCTAGGTCAAAACATCAAAGATTCCAGTTGCAAGTCATATAGAGGAGCGGGGTAGGTATGCTTTTTTGATAGCTCAACAATTGGTCGATGTAGTGTAGGGTTGAATGATAAATAATATCATAATTATCATGTATGTCATGAATTCGTTAATAAAGAAGACAAAATACGCTAAATGAGATTCCTAACATTAGATAGCTTAATTAAAAGAATGTTGCTTAATACATCTTATGAAAATCACTAAAAATAAAATATATGGTAAGGATACTAATATATCATTAATAAAAATCTATAACAAAGAGAAAAAATTATCCCAAAATCACAACATAAGAATTCATGAATAATAGCTGCAATTTTCCTTCGATTTCCTATAAAACGTGATGAAGTACAAGCTACAAGACTTTCACCCTTTGATGTTCAACCTTTTGATTGACTGAAAACCACATACATATAGACCAAAAGAAAATTCCCCTCTCTTAAGGGTCGAATCCCTTAGTGTAGGAACAACTTACATGAATCTCTCAACAAAACCCTAATGACTAGGGACGTTAAAACAAATCCTCCATATAGACTTTAATTAACCTGCTCCTCATTAATGAGATCCAAAATTACATAAAAATGACTATAAAAAGTCCATTAACCTTCTATTACATCACATCAACTTGAAAGTAGATTAATTACACCATAAAACTAATATTTTACTGAAGAAAATTCAAAATTTTCACTAACAGGCAAAAGCGCAACGCCTCTCTACAAAACTGCAATGCCTCGAGACAAAAGCGTAGTGCCAAAATTCTAAGGGACTTTTGAAGGCCTTCCAATGCTCCAAATATAGCTATGAAAGATCCAATGGAAATTTTAGGATGTCTAATTGTCATTAGACACCTCAAGCAAGCAAAATGGACACTCCATTATAGAGAAAAAATCACTCCCACAACTACTCCCAAAAGTGCAACGCCTAGTCCAAAATAGTGGCATAAAGTGACTTGTTTGCATGTTTTTGGGCATTTTATCCCAACCATTTTGCTAACAAGGCACCCAAGTGGATATATGACATGTATAAGTGATTATCTATCCATCAATGCAAATTTTTTGGAAATTGGAGGTCTAATGAAAAAGTGCAGCGCCAAGGCGCTGCTCTTTTGGCTGAAACTGATATTTTCACTTTGGCCAAAAGTCACAAAAATGCAAAATTTCACAAAATTTCTTCAAAATTGCCTAGAATTACTCCATGAATCCAGATGATGATGTATCAAGCTATGATTTAGGCTTCAGCAATCAAATTAAGCTTATCCTTCTCTTTTTGACTCATTAGGGCTTGCTTGAGCTTCTTCTTCAACTACTTCATTCTGATTTGGGAAACCTAGTTCCTTATATAATAATGCATATCCATGTGTATTTGTAAGTTATTGTTCATGTTTTCCCTCTTGAGGATCTTTTCCAAGTGGAAATTCACCCTATCTAACCAGCCTACTTTGTCTTTCTCAATTTCTGCATGAATGAGTTCATCAAAAGTCATTTGACTCTTTGGTGGAGATGATTCTTTTTTTTGCTCAAGTTCCCTCCTGAGGCATGTTGTCCTTGGTATCCTTGTTCTAACCTATTCTTATTGATCCTTTGAATCATCAATATTAACAACTACCTTACCTTTAGCATCACACCTTATCAAATCTGCTTTGGGCTTGTTAAAGAGCAGTTGATTTACGTTTAACTACATTTTCTCCTATTGCAAGAATGAGACCAAGAAATTTGCCTTTGAAAAATTTTCCTTGAGCTCTCTAATCTCAGCCTCCTTCTCCATGATTATCTGCTCTATTGTTTTTCCCTCCTCATGGACCTCCAAATCTTCCATATCAGTGTCAAGATGAACTTTTTCCTCATCTGGCAATGGTGCTTCATGATGTGATGATGTTTCTTGCTCACTTGATGTAGGCTTGGCCCTTTCAAAAATGTCGGGAGAAAATACAAGCCTCTTACCTCTAACATATGTTTTAGTCACCTCTGCCCTAGGAGTTCTTAGTGATAGGTTTTCTTGTGGAAGCCACCTCATGTTGTGCTGGTGAAGTCAAAGGTGTAGAGTGACTGCTAGACTGAGCTAGAGAAGATAAAAGAGAAGTTGAATATATAAAACAATCCCATGAAAAATTGATCTATGATGACTGATGGAAAAATAGGATTTTCACCAAGCCATCGTGAAACAGACTAGCACTATGATTTTCTCCTAATATAGGTACCTTCTCTTCCATTTTTACCATGCTTTTGTAAAGGTAATGAGGCAAGTGTAGGGCTTTTACACTGGTGAAATGCATCAAGAGCCTGATATGATATATATAACCTTGAGTACCTACCCTCACATGTAAAATTTATCATGATAAATTTCATGAGAGTGGCATACTTGTCCAGCAACTGTCTAAATGGAAATATGTGTGTTGGAGTTGCTTTGTATGCAGGTTTCAAATACATTTTGTAGATTTCCAGGTCAAGGTATCTACTCTTGAACCAATTTTCTCCATTTTTTGGAATCCATGTAGCTGTGCTAATGGTCTCTATTGAAAGATTGAACACCACCCCTGCAATAGTCACCTTATCTTTCCTCAATCTGGTGGCAAAAGTGTTGGTAAGTTTGTCATGAAAACCTAGTTCCTCAACCTTTTGGAAAAAGGCAAGGCAACCAACATCCTAAAATGAAAGGGTGAAGACATGATATCATGTGCTAAGGTGGGCTCATACCTTCTTATCTAACCTCCCGTGTGCCTCTTCTACTCAATAGTTTCAGAATCCATAGCTAACCCTAGCTCAATGGGAAAGGGAATTAGGGTTTAGTGTAGGGAAAAAAAGGGGATTTGGGCAGTTTTTGGGAATGAAGGGAGATGAAGGGGTTAGGGGTCTCCTAAATTCTTGGGAAAATTTAGGGGGGTAGGGATAGATGTTAGGGAGTAGGGAGAAGTGAAATTTTAGGGAATGAGTGAGGGAAAGGGTGTCAAAAGGGGAAAAATAGTCCTAGCCTAGGAAAATGTAGTCTAGGCTAGGGTTTGTGGGAAAATAGTGTAAATGAGGGATATGGGTGAGGGAAAATCATTAGGAAGGTGTATGAAAGGTGAGGGAAGGTAAGTGAGCTTTAAACTTAGGGTTTTTCTCAGCAATTTGTCAATGAGGTTATGAAACCAAGTAAATACAACCAAAACCCTAAAAAAGGGAATTTATCCTTCCAAGAACAAATGAAGACGAAAGAGGAAATTTTAGGACCCACTTACTTGTATATGATACACTGGAACCTGCTTGTTGATGTAAAAACACTGAAAATAATTTTTTTTCCTCCTTGAAGAAAGCGTAGCACCTCTGGCAAAAGCGCAGCACAACAAATGATGAGGCACTTTGGTGGCAAGGAATGGTTGCTTTGAGGGTACAAATGGTATTTCAAGGTGGAGAGATGTTTCTTGAAGATGAAATGAGAAAATGAGAACCTCTCACTACAATAAAAAGCACATTGGTGAGGGTCATGCTTGTGACTGACCTTTAAGGTCCGTCACCAATGTCACATATGGTGATGGTCCTTAAAAAACCGTCACTGTAAGTGTATATAGTGATGGTCCTTTATGGTCCATCACCAAAGAAATTTTCAATGACACTTTTGGTGAGGGTCGTTAAAGTCCCATCACTAATTCTCTCTTTGGTGACACTTCTAGTGACCAACTTTTAATGACCCTCATCAATGCTCTTTTTGTTACTTTTGGTGATGGTCAAAAAATGTTCGTCATCATTGATCATTAAAAAACCATCATTGTAAGTGTATATAGTGATGGTCCTTTATGGTTCGTCACCCAATAAATTTTCAATGACACTTTTGGTGAGGGTCGTTAAAGGCCCATCACTAATTCTCTCTTTGGTGACACTTCTAGTGACGAATTTTTAATGACCCTCACCAATGCTCTTTTTGTTACTTTTGGTGACGGTCAAAAAATGTCCATCATAATTGATCATTCCAATGAGTTTTTGATGATGCTATGTGCCTGTTAATATATTTTTTGTCAAAAGATGACAATTTAATACCATTATTGTGGAGTATTTTTTATAATATGTCCAAGGCCATAGTGGTTAGGGTCAGTCAATTTTTTAAGAAGTCATTAGTGTGTATCATTTCCCTCAAGTAATGACTAGTCGAATAGAGATTTCCTATGAGTCAGCACATGATTCATATCTATTAAGTTTATTATCTATCAAATTCCCTTTAGATAAAGTTCCACTATTGTGTGTAGGAAATATATTATTTAATAAAAAATCAAGCTATGATAATTCTATTAATGAGAAAGACCTAACAATCCTCAACAATCTGGGCACACCTTAAATTAATTCTTTGGCACACACTAACATTTCTTAGCACCCCACATGTCTTGGAACATCTTTGTACCTAGAACATCTTGTGATGACACTGACACCCAAGCACATGGTGGCATGCGCTAGCACAACATGGAACTCTCCTAGCATGTGTTGGCATGCTGCATATAGTCCCTAGCATGCCTTGGAACACCTTGGTTGAATGAATTGACATACATTATCACTTGGCATGTATTGGGACCTATTATTAGTGTGAATAGCATGCCCCTTTTCAAAAAGATAAAGTCCTAACTTATTAACCCTCTTATTGGTTCTTCCTTTTGTTGCCTTGACACATATTGACATACCCTAGCACCCTGCACCACATCCTTAACACCTAGAATGTATTGGCATATCTTGGCACTATTAATTAGCACACCCTGGAACTCCCGAGCACACTTTGGGAATTCTTGACATGCCTTGATATTCCCTAGCATGCCTTACCAATTCTTAGCATACCTTGTCACTCCCTCCTTGGCATGACAACTAACACTCATTAACACTAGTCTCTGGCACACATTCCTCATATTCATTAACTTCCATGAAATTTTACCTAGTGCTCCCTTAATTTTTTTTCCTAGTACTCCTTAACACTCATCAACATTCATTATCACTCTCTAGCGCACCTTAGCACTCTTCAACATTCCCTTCTGTTACACTGAAATTTGTCATCCTGACATTCTGCTATGTGTATGAGCTCATTATTACTCATATTTATCCCTTTGCAAGTCTAACATATCATTTCCTCATGTCAAGCCTTGAAAATCAGAGAAATGTTCCTAAAAATCTCCTAAACTTTGGTGTCGCACTTTCTCTTTATCTTGCCTGCGGTCCCGCACCTAATGTTCAGCTCTCTTACGTACCTGAACGCACTTTATCTGTGTTAAAGGTGCGGACCTCTGTAAGATAAAAAAAGGTGCAAGTAAATTCCAAAAAGCTCAATAAAAGTGAATTCTAGAAGCTTCCAAAAAATATCTTGCGGTGATAGAACCGCTCTTATGAGGTGCATGTATCCTTTACCTTATGGAGCTAACCCCTTGATGTGAGGAGCTTATCCCTTTGAAGGAGGATTCTATCCCTTCATAGTTGGAACAGAAAACCTCCTCTTTTCCACTATAAAAAGAGGCATTGGGTAGCCTCAAGGGGAGTTCAAGCTTTAGAATATTTGAAGTTAAGTGTTGTTGAGATTCAGACTCAGTTGACTAAGACTTTTGTGAGGAGAGATTACATACCTCTATTCGTCTTGGTTGGAGGAGTGCATAGCTTATCAAAGTAAAGGAGACTCCTGCTTCGGACCCTGGGAAGACCTGTGCAACATCAAGGCTCAGGTTGTAAGGTTTTCCTTCTTTTGAAATTAATACAAATATACTCATTTTTCTCAATAAGCTTTCAGTTAATGGTTTATTTCATAGATTCCTTGATCACTATGATAAGCATGGTTTATGATGATTTCTATACAAGTGCTATGTAATATTTTTCTTGTTTGTGACTGCAGGTTAATGAGGAAAACTCCTTCAAGCGCGCGAGGGACAACAACGACTTCAAACAAGCGCTGGACATATGGTAAGTCTTTTACACCTCTATAGAGCTTTTCGTAGATCATATATGCTTAGAGAAAGATTAGTTTATTTGGCTGTTTGTTGCTAGATACTTTTAGTACTAGGAAGATCGGTCTTGTTTGCAAGACGGATTAATCCACACAACAAATTGGTGACTTCGCTGGGGAAAGAACTTGTTTTTTTTTGTTCTCTTTTAATTTGATTTGAGGAAACGTTTTTCCTGGTTTTTTATTGATAGACATCTGCCTGGGTAGCTTAGGTTTTCTCTATTTTTGAAAATTTTTAGATCTTTTATGTTTTTCTCTAGTTTTTCTTGGGACCGCACTTTGCCTTCTTTGCACAGTGCAGGCAATTTCGCATCTTTGCTTGAGTAAACAATGCGGTACCTCACCTGTTACTTCTGCAAGCCTGCGGACCCCGTTAAATTTTTGAAAAACGCTAGATTTCTCTCTTTAGTTTATTTTTATTTTGATTTAGAGTTTTCGGTTTATGCCCAGATTAATGATTGTTTCTGTCAAAAGCCTTCTTTGAATGAATCTTAGCAGTATTGGTGTTTTGATGATTTTCTAGAAGTTTTGTGTTTTGCATTGTTTTTCACTTGGTCTTTGTAGTGATTCGAAGCATTGACTGTTTGAAGTACCTAAGATTACATTGGTCTTTTTTCCTTTTTGCTGAATCTGACCTGATTGTGAAATCATCCTTTATTGAGAAATAGAGTTACCTGTTTCTTTGCAAATCTTCGAAAAGAAACTTTGTTATAGGTTTTTGAATTTCATTTTTTATAAAAAACATATTTGAGTGTTTTTTATCTATTTGTTATTTTGAACAAATAGATCCTTAGTTTGCTGAATAACTAAGTAAAACATTCTTCAAAAAAAATCTTAAAGCTTTTATTCGATTAGATTATTAAAATTTGTAGATCTTAGAATTAGTTTTATAGTTTTGAGTGCTTTTAAAATTTTGTAGATCTCTTTTGAAAGAAACTTGTTTTGTAGCTTCAAGTTTTTGAAAGTGAAAGGATTTTCTTGTGAGATTTGATAATTTGTTTCATTTTGAGTTATTGCTAAAAAGACAAAAATATTTTCTTTCAATTGTTCTTTATGGTTAAAGAAGGAATTGTTTATTAAAAGAATTGCATTCTCCAACTCTTTCTTAAATAGAATTTCATTGAAAGGAAACGATCCGATTATCACTTTTAGGTGCATTTTTAGTGTTTTTTGGAAGTCGAGTCTTCACACCATCAGAGTTTCATTTCTGCACCCATTGAATTAAGAAATAGCTCCTAAAAGTAACGCTTAATTAAAATTCATCTAGCAATCTTTTTATTTTCTAGGGCTCTTATCACCAACATAGCTTAGTCTAGTATATTGGAGTAGGGAGTAATTAACTCTCCAAGATAGTAAAAACAAACAAGTAGACAAATCTTGCGGTAGGAAATAAATCCAATTTTAATTTGTATAATCTGGGAAGCTTCTCTTAAATAAGTCAATCACGAGATCATGTCTGAACCTTTAAGACAATCAATTTTGTTTCATTTGGGAAGATAGAATATTTTGCGCGCATTACAAATGGCAAACCTCGGATTAACTATTGTCGAGGAGCCTGGGGTCACTTGTTGGTAAACCTCGGATTAACCATGTCGAGGAACCTTCAAGGGGATTGAGCTTTGTTACTTTTCCCTTGCGCGTGGGATCAAATCATAGACTGTTCCCCTAGTTATATTTGTTACTATTGGTAACCTTAGTGTCCACAAACTTAAGATTATTTCCTAAGGTGATGGTGAAGGAAAGATCTCACTGTACCTGGAGCAGATGTCGACTAGACTCACTTGGACTCTCTGGGGGGTTCTCTTCACGCGAGATGGTTTTGTGAGGAAACTTGTGCTAGTCTGTTTCATTAAGCAGGTTGTCGGGGTAATTGTTCCAACCGCCCTTTTTGTATTAAATTTCTACGAAGTTGGATTTCATCACCGACTAGTGTTTTTAGTACGGGAAGTTACTGTTTGTGTGTGGTTTGAACTCTTAGATTTTTAAGCTTGTGATTCAGCTATTTGTTTCTTTAGAGACTTTAGGTGTTTTCATTGAAATTTTCTTTGTTTGCGTGTGATTAGTTAAATATTTAATCGTGGCGAAATTTCCGAGACAATCCTGGAGACTACAAGGGAAACCCCCTGAATATACACCAAGTCAGCTTGAAGGGCTTCGTGCTATGGTATCATCTAGTAGCAGTAGAATTAAATCAACAGAAGTTGGGACTTCATCTATAGTTGTTCATCCTGATTATCAAACACCCATAACAGAACACATTCAAGAGCCGATTTCGGTTTCTGAAGTTACCGGTAGTATTTCTCCTACCAGTGAACTAGCTGATGAACCTGAAATCTCTGAACCTGAAATTGAACCTTCTATTTTGGAAACATCCTCAGGATTTATTACGCCAACTTCTAGTGATCCTAGTTCACCTAGGGTAAGAAATATTTTCACTGAAGATCTTCCATCTGGACTAATTTCTATTGAAGAACTTACTAATCCAGACGAAGAGTTATCTCTTCCCGACTCCCCTCAGTCTTTAAATCTTAGGGAACATGAATAAATTTTCTACAACCCTACTCGAACTACTGCTTGGTATTTATCCTTAACCAATCTTTTAGAGAATCCGGGTCTTTATTTTTCTCCACCTCGAATTCCATTTCATCCAACACCCAGAGGTTACTATCCATCATCCATTATGGCAGGAGAGTCATCCATTTTTTCCCAGACACCGGAAGCATTTTTACACGGTGGTCCTTCTATTCCTTCGGGATATTAGGCTCTGTCTGGTGCTTTCTCCAGAGAAGCTCCTCAACCTATTAAACAAGTGTTATCATCTAGTTTAAGTGGAATTAAAACTGAAACGTCAAACGTAGAGAAAATATTTATGATGTCTGGTAATATTCCAAATCCGCAACCTCGAGGCAGGTAGTTACCTCCTGGAGGGCAATCTCAGGGAAATCAGTTACCGCTTGGGGGGCAACCTCAAGGTGGTCAGTTACCGCCTGGAGGGCAACCTTCAGCAAGTCAGTTACCACCTGGGGGGCAACCTCAACGTAGCTTTTTCCCAGGAAAAACTGTGGAATCCTATTATTTTGGGGGAAAACCCCAAGGATAGTACATACCTCAAGGATATCAACCTTCAGGACAGTACATACCCCAGGGTCAAACCCAAGCTCAATATGCTCCTCAGGGTCTTTATCAACCCCAGCTTCAGTACGCGCCTCAGGGTTATCAACCTCAAGGTCAGTACCCAATTCAAGGTTACCAACAGCCTTCTAGTCAGTCATCTATACAAGGAGCCAAAAATTTACCACTTAATTATCAACCCTACGTTCAACCAAGTTATGGTCCTTACGTTCAACCTTCTGCGGGACAATACCCCGGAATGAATATGGTGTGGGATCCATCCCAATATCAACAACCTATGCAGCCTAATGTGCAGTTTCCTTTTCAATCTGGATAGCCTTTGGTTTCTGGTCCAACCTAGCAACCTATCCAGCCTACTATTCAAATTCCTACACCTAGTTCTGTTCAGCAGTCTGCGCCTAGTACACCTCAGACTCTGCCTCAAACTGCTGCAACGTCTGTTCAACCTGTAACATCTATTTATGGAGTATCTGTAACTCAGAGTTCGTTTATCCATGCATCCGTGCAAATCCCTCAAGTCTCTGTACCCCAGTCAGCACCTTCAATTTAGACTTCGGTTCAGATGCCTGCAGGACAAGCCGATAAAAGTACAGTTGTCACAAGTCAACCGCAATTCACGTATCAACCATACCAGGGATATCCTCAATTCGGTCCCGGTTCACAAAATCCAAGTTATTAGTATCAACCGTACCCTGGCTATACGTATCAACAGCCACATCAACCTCAGTTTGGTCCAGTTAATCCTGGTTTTCCGGGAGGTTACACAATTCCTAACGCAAATCCGATTCCCAGTTATCCTGGGTATCCACCTCTTGGAACTGCTTTGGCTACTCAAGGTTTTCATGACCCTAACTGTCAGTTACCATTTATTGCAACTTTTGATTTACCTGATTTAACGTGTCTTACGAATGATCCGATTTTCTATTATCCGTACTGGCCGCCAATGCTGCATAAGTTGCCCAGTGATATACCCAAATTCAAAGGTAAGTCAGGAGAGGATCCATCAAATCAAGTCATGACTTATCACCTCTAGTGTGCATCTAATTCAATTATTGATGATTCGATTCACTTACGTGTTTTCCAAATAACTCTTATTGGTATTGCAGTCAAATGGTACATTGAGTTACCACGAGGCTCGTTTAATAATTTCAGTCAGTTAGCAACTGCCTTCTTGACTCATTTTCAGTTGCCTATCAGATACGACAATGGCACGGAATTATTAACTTCACTAAAACAATCTACATCTACATATATTTCTGATCATATTCATGAATGGCGACGTAGAAGGCGTTTGGTGAAAGTTTACATTCCGAATCAAATTTTGGTAGAATGGTTTGTCAAATCATTGTTTCCCAAAATCACTGAAGATGTAGCTAAGGTTGGTGTTGTTATTGAAGAGCAAGTAATTTCTCAAGATCAGTACCTTGACCTCGTTTATACGTAGTCAGGTACTTTACACGAAAAAATCCCCGACCTTCCAAAACAAGGTCAAATAGCTGCTGCTCCCTCAGGGTCTCATGCCGTTGAAGGTATGATTGGTACAGTCAATACTAGAAGTAAGAAGAAATATTCAAAGAATTCTTCTCCTATTATAACTTTACGAGATTCCCCAAAAGGAGAATCTTGCCCTGAAATTTTTGCCGACATTCATGTCGTAGAAACATCTACGGAAAAATCTAAATCCGGTGGTAAATAGAAAGGGAAGAATAAAAACAAAAAGAATTCCAAAGAAAAAACTGATAAAAATGAATCCAATGATGAAAAGCGCAAACCTCGCTATCCTTGTTACATTTGTGACGAGGATAATTTTACTAAGGAATGCCCACATCGAGCAGAGGTTGAAAAATTTGTTAAAGGTTCACAACAGCCTGCTGTCTTGAAGGATCCTTTTCCGACTCAAGATAGCAAGATGGTTGGTTCCACCTCGACTGCTTCAGAAGAACCTATTTTGATGATGTCTCATGTAAGGATTGCGACGCGATCGCAAGATTATGGTACTAAGAATCCTGTTGATGGTAAAGAAGTAGAATATTCTAGTGCAAATACATCAACTACACCTCCTCCTATTTCTGGTCCACTACAAATCGAGAAACAAAATCCAGACTTAATAATCAAACTGCCAGCTAAAGGTGTTCTTCGTAAATCAGCTTTCAATCCACATGCGAGAGCTACTCAGAATTACAACATTGTTGAAGATTTAGCTATTTCTCCTTCAGCAATGTCAGCTTTGGAAGTGCTGCAATCATGCCCAGCACAACGTAAATTTCTTTTTTCTGCCATAGGAGCTGTAGATATTCAGGATTCTAATCTTATAATCTTCGATTTAGAAAATAATACGCCTCGCTTACCTCACCAAATGGCTTTCCAAATTCCAATTTTAGTAAAAAACAGACCAATCTAGCGGACTGTGATTGATGAGGGAGCTTCAATGTGTATTATGTCGATTCAGTGTTGGAAATCACTTGGTTCTCCTACACTTAACCAATCTCCGACGATTCTTAAGGCTTTTGATGGTCGAGGTTTCCATCCTTTTGGTATTTTGCAGGATTTACCCATAGGGGTCGAAGGTAAAACCGTAAATCTAGATGTGGAAGTGGTTGATGCCCCTCTAGATTACAACCTTCTCCTGGGTCGTAGTTGGACTTATGCTATGACTGCTATTGTTTCTTTGGTCTTTCGACTCATAAAATTTCCATATTAAGGAAGGATCGTTACAATAGATCAATTAACTTATTTTTCTTCTGACCCAGCCTCTACAGAAACAATCCAGCACGTTGGTAAAGCGGCTATCCCTTATAAGGATGTTGGAGTAGGTTTGATTAAAGATTCTGGTTTACTAGGAATTTTTTTTTTCCTCCTCCTAACGTATCGCCTTCTGTTGCAACTATTCACATGATTTCGTTAGACACTGTTATGTTTGATGATCCTTGGATTGTACCTTCCGACTCTAAGTTAGATTCAATTGATGGCATGATGCCTTTGAGTCCATTTGAAATTGCATACCAAGCTGTACAGTCACTTTCCAACCCCTCTTCAACTGAAATTGATCCAATGAATGGGATCCATGAGGAATCACCTTTTATATCCAGTTCAGCCACAAGGGCATTTCCTGATTTTTTTCATACTAATGAGCAGATTTGTGAATTTTTGTATGTTGATGATTCACCATGGGAAGATCTACATCACCGATCTTCGTTTTTACCTGAACTAGATCATTTTGAAGATGATTTCTCTTCAATTTTCACTGCTGAATATGTCAAAGAACCCCAGAATCCATTGCGAAATCCTGATTCTGAGTTAAATTTGGAAAATATTTCTCGAACGGTTCTAATTGACATTTCAGGAAAACCAGGAATAATTGAAAGCATTCATATAGGTTCTTGTTGTACTGAAGATGAAATTCAAACTTATAAAGCCCTATTTCAAGAATTCCATGATGTGTTTGCTTGGTCGTATGAAGAAATGCCAGGAATTGATCCGTCAATTGTCGTACATGAAATTAAGACTTACCCGGATGCCAAACTTGTTCGTTAACGTCTACGTCAAATGCATCCTAGAAAAGCTGTTGCTATCAAAGCAGAAGTTGAAAAATTACTTCGTGCAGGTTTCATTTATCCAATTCCCTTAACGGATTGGGTATCGAATATTTTTCCTGTGACTAAAAAACAAGGAACGATACGAGTATGTATCGATTACAGGGATATTAATCAAGCTTGTCCTAAAAACAATTATCCGACTCCCTATATCGATCAAATAATCGATGATTGTGGCGGCAGTGAAATGTTTTCCTTTATGGATGGCTTTTCTGGGTATAATCAAATAAACATACTCCCTACTGATCAGCCAAAAACAACATTTATTTGTCCATGGGGGACGTTTGCTTATTGCAAGCTACCCTTTGGATTGAAGAACGCTAGAGAAACTTTTCAAAGGGCAATGTCTTATGCGTTTCATGACATTAAGCACATTGTGTAGCCGTATCTCGATGATTTACCTGCTCATTCCTCGCACAGGGCCGACCATCTCACTCACTTACGAGCTATCTTTATGAGATGTTGGCATTATCGAATTAGGCTGAATCCACACAAATGTGTTTTTTGTGTAGAGTTGGATCGTTTACTGGGATTTTTTATTTCGAAAGTGGGCATTCACGTCGATCCATCGAACGTCGAAGCTATTGTTAAATTACCTCCTCCTTCAACTTTGCGTCAACTCCAAAGTTTGTAGGGGAAAGCAAACTTTTTACGTTGGTTCATTCCTAACTATGCCGAGCTTACAAAGGGTTTTACTCGGTTGCTAAAATAGAACATTCCATTCTTTTGGGATGAGATCGCTGATCGATCTTTTGATGCACTTAAACACGCGTTGACCCATGCACCGTTATTGCATCCTCCCAACTACAAGCAGGATTACGTTTTGTACCTCGCTGCTTATCATTCCACTATTGGGATGGTTTTAGTTCAGGAAGATGAATCTAACACTGAACATGTGATTTACTATCTTAGTCAGAATCTGCATCCGACTGAGATCAAATACACACATGTGGAGAAATTGGCATTGGCATCTGTTCAAGCTGTCCAAATATTTAGACACTACATCCTGTTACATAAAACCACAGTAATTTCTGATTGCAACCCTATGATGTACATTTTAACCAAACAATTGCTAGGGGGAAAGTATTCCAAATGGATAGTCATCCTGCGGGAATTTGACTTGGAATTTGAGAAATCCAAGGCAAAGAAATCTCTGGTATTTGCGGAACTGATGTGTGATTTCCCCTCTACTGATATTGAAACTGTGGCAGAAGAGCCCATTGCAGACAAATCTATGTTTCTTATCAGTACTCTGGATCCATGGTATGGAGATATTATTGTTTATCTCCAAACCCAATCTTTTCGGCCTGAAATCTCACGATCTCAGCGACGGAAAATACGCTTCCAATCCCAACAGTATAATATTATTGGTGATACACTCTATCGTCGTGGAGCAGATTCTGTTTTCCGACGTTGTCTTGTTCATGAAGAAGATGAAAAGGTTTTAAATGACTGCCATTCTGGAGCATGTGGCGGTCATATGTCTGGGTATGCCACAGCCCAAAAGATATTGCGCGCTGGCTATTTCTGGCTGTCATTATTCAAAGATTGTATTTATGCAGTCCGGAAATGCCACAATTGTCAACTTTTTTATCGTAAGATGCGCGCGCCACCCTCTCCTCTTCATCCCATAATTGTTTTTGGTCCTTTCACGAAATGGGGTATCGAATTTATTACATGTAACCCTCACTCGGCCGGGGGGAATGCGTATATTATCTTAGCAGTAGATTATTTTACTAAGTGGGCCGAGGCGATGCCTACATTTTCGGCTGATGACAAGACTGCTGCAACTTTTGTATTTAATCACATAATTTCTAGGTTCGGTGTTCCTCAAGCCATTATTACGAATCATGGAAGTCATTTTCAGAATTTCATGATGACTGAACTGACAGATCAACTTGGCTTGCGCCACGATAGTTCCACTCCGTATTATCCGCAAGCCAATGGTCTGGTTGAAGCCATAAATAAAGTTTTAGTCACCATGATTAGACAAATTATTGGTATTCACAAAATGAATTGGCATTCCATGTTATTTTCAACACTTTGGGCATATCGAACCTCAGTAAAAACATCAACTGTTTTCACTCCCTTTCAACTCGTTTACGGTTTGGAAGCTGTGTTACCGATTGAATGTGAAATTTCGTCACTGAAATTAGCCATAGAATTACTCCCAGCTACGTCTGAAGAGGAGAAACATTTCTTTTACTTGCTCAACTGGATGAGAATCGACGAAATGCTACAATAGAAAACGAGGCTCATGTTAAATGAATAAAAGCTCAGTATGATAGAAGTGTTACCCCTCGAAATTTTCCAGAAGGAGACCTAGTCTTAGTTTATGATCAAGCCAATGATAATCTAGGAGCTGGGAAATTTGTGCCCATGTGGCATGGTCCTTTCATTGTTAAGCGAAAGCTAGCAAAAGGGGCCTATGAGCTGATAGATTTTGATGGTGTCCCTTTAGATAAACCTAGAAATGGACTTTATCTGAAGCGATATTGTGCTTAAACTTGGTGTGGATATTTTTTATTAGATTAGATTTCTTTACTGTTGGTGTGTCTTATATTAGAAAAGCATGCCTAGTTTAGAAGTGTGTTTTTTCCTGCTTATTTGAGATTTACTCCTGATATTGCAGATGTCGACGTCTCTTCAAACCTACATTGGTTTTGTTGATGGTGCTTGTCGTAGTACACAGAACATTTCTTCCGCAGCTTGGGTTATCTATTCGCCGTCTGACAAGTTAGTATCCATGCATAGGGTAAGCCTTAGTCAAACAACGAATAACATTGCCAAGTATAGTGCAGTGATTGAGTTATTATTTGAATCCATATCATTTGGAATTCGGAGTTTGATTGTTAGGTTGGATTCTGAACTTGTTGTATTACAGCTTAACAGGGTTTATGCCATTAGAAATCCAGTGTTATTACGGTTATTTTTAAGAGTTCATCTCTTGGAACGTGAATTTGATTATATTGAATATCAACATATTCCAAGACATTTAAATACATTAGCAGACGCATTTGCTTCTAGTATTTTAATCGACATTTGCAATGATCAAAACAGTAAAACAAACAACATCCATAATATGTACACAGATAGTCGGTAAATAGTGATATATCATAGTATAGAAGTGTTTTCAAAAAATATACATCGTCTTCGATCATAGGTTGGAAACACCTTATGATCGGCAAAATGATAACACAAAAGTAAAAAATATGAGTCTACAACACGATCATCCCATCACTGATGGTGATCATGATAAGAAACCACTGCCCGGGCCACCCTACACACGAACCTCCTAAAAGGTCCTGGAACACCAATCATGTATCTCTGCAATTTGAGTGGAATCTCATCTATGTCCATCTCTGGAATATCTAGAGTCAGACGCTCTAGATGATGCTCTAAATCAGATAAGATTTCTGTTGATTGGCCTACTGGGGCTGGTGCGGCTGCAACTGGTTGTCTTCTGTCATAAGGCTGGAGATGGGCTGGTTGCCGTGGGCCCACATCTGCATTCAAAAAAACTTTTGGTTATTAATTTTCAAGACGATCAAAAATAATAATAAAAATAGAATTTAGAATTTGTTGAAAATGATTTTACCTGATTCATCCCACTATTCCCCTGCTGGGAGAGTCATCTCCCGGTCGCCGCGGAAAACTATCCTGACGTATGGAAAGTCCTCTATGACAAAAAGTTGGCGGTCCAGCCAACGAAAATAAGAAGGATGAAATCGAACAATCTCAGCGCCCTCAATACCGTGACGGGCCATCAATGCAACCCAACGAACCATCCTAGGTTCTCAGGGTCGACCAGCATCAACAGGAATACTCTGCGGAGCTAGCATGGGTACCCTCTCTAGAGAAAAAGTGACCACGATGGATCCATATCCAAAGTTATTTAGTTTTCCATTTTTCGCTCTAGTTAGTTGGCCTTTTACATTGGCCAACACAGCTTCGCACCAGTTGAAAATGGTGCCCTGAAAACAGTCCACAGCAATGCGCATCTGGGAACTGGTAGCTACATGTAGTGCTGCACTGCCACACAGTCTAGTAACAGTAAATGCAATAAATTTCAGCTCGGGACGGATGATATTTTTTATATCAATCTGTTTGTCCCTGGGGTCTGCCTCATCATTACAGAATTCTTGACAAAGACTAGCGACAGTTTGGCCACCTGGCCTAGTCCCAAACAAGGAAAGTTTTTCGCCCCTCTTGGACAAACCAGTTAGAAAATAAATATCCTCCAGCTCAGTTTCGAGCCGGTGGCCACCAATAATGAAACACTGGTCCTGCACGTTCCACCTATTTACCAGCCATGTCAGGAGGTCTACCTGTGCCCTCATGCTCTGAATGGCCCAGAATTTATACAAACTGCATGCTCTTAATGCCTGCATTGTGGGCAAATGGAGCATCGCAGCATCATCCACATCCTCATGCTCACATTCTCTCCAAATCAACATCTTGATGATCCTACAATGCATAAAAGGATATGTTAGAACAATCTAATTTGAAATTTTTTGGGTGCCAAATGAGAAATTTAAATTTGAAATTTAAAAACGCGGGGACCACACTTTCCCTTTGTACACAATGTGTAGAAGCGCATGCGCTCTGTAGGAAAAGTGCGGAACCACGACTTTTTTTACATAGGAAAAAGTCAGGGTCTGCAGGTCCCATGTGTGGCACCTACGAACCTCCGCGGGCAATTTCTTAAACTACTTTTCTCCCTTAAAAATAAGATCTAAAGCCTAAAAATGAATTGTAAATGGATGAAATGCAAGATTAAGAGGTCGTGGATTACCTGGGACTGACGGTTCTCGATTTCGTCAGACGGATTTTCCAGAATCTTCACAGGAACTTTTTTATCCAAAAGCTTCTACTTTTCACTCTGAACTTGAACGGTAAAAATAAGTTGAAAAAGTCCTTTTTATAAGCTTTTTCGAATAGATAAATTTTTAATTTGTTTATTTTTCACTTTAAAAAGGGTATTTTGAAAGAATTTTTACTTATCTTGAACAGGTATGTGTAATGTTTCAATTTTTTGTGCAGAAATTGGATTTTTCAAGAGAATTGATCATTTTTCAACAAAAGAGCATACTTTTATCACTTTTTCGGACTCTTTCAAAAATTTATGAAAAAGAAAAGCATCGGAGTTCTCTTTTAAGCCCTTTTCAGACTCTCTAAACATGAAAATATTGCCGAGCACTTGATTATTCGAACTCGTTAAAGTAAATGAATAATCGTCCCTTCAATAAAAGTTTACCCCTTTTACGGACTGAAATGGACTATTTACGAAAAAGGTATATGTTGACTAATTATGGTCAATAGAGTTCTCTCCCGCATTATTTTGTCCTTTTTCGGGCTCGAGAGACTAAATTTACGAAAAAGTACACCCATGGAGTTTTCTTAAGTTTTTTCTTCCGACTCCCTAAAATTGAAAAACACCAAGTTTCTCCTATACTGGACTCGTTAAAATTTAACAGTAAAGGACCTGTTCAATTTTAAACAGGAACGGACCACTCCTTCTTAGGGTTCGAATCTTAAACTAAGTTGGACTCATCCGAAGGATGAGCTTATAAATAAGCAAATGTTATCCTCCTCAAGCTTGTCAAAAATAAAGAGGTACTTGCCAGAAATGGTGGGGGAAAAGAGAGAAAAATGACTTGTTTGTTGTATTTTGAATTTTCGAAAATCCAATTAACCACTCTTGAACACGACACTTTCATTCACCTGGGTTGGGAAATCATTTGCCTAACAGTTAATCGAACCTTATTGAAAGTCTTCATCCGGTTTCTGGGTATTAGCTTTGGGTCAATTGTCACCAAGCCATCTACAGTGTCGTTATGTGTTCAAGAGGACAGTTCAAATAAACCATTCATCTGCAAAATATCTGCCATCCATTTTGACCATCCCTGAGTCAGTCCTTGCCAATATATTTTCAAAACTTGATCTATGATTTCGTGTTGTGGGCTTGCCTACGACGGATCACTTTCTATCGACGACAACTCATTATCTAGGAAGTTGATCTAGAAATCGTCAGTACCTTGAAATATGCATGCCTCAATGGCAGGTTTCTCGCCTTCGACGACAGGTTTCATCATTGACCTTCGATCGAATGATTCCGTGACATGTTCGACTTCAGCTCATTCATTCACATTTCACAGATTGTACTGGGTACTTTGAGAGCCATTGACATTACTGGTGGTTACTCTCACACTTGTTAATAGTTTACATCATTGACTAGTAATCAAGTGGTTTATACCATGTTCGACTTCGACACATTCATTCACATGGATAGAATCGTACTAGTTCGAGATGCGGAAATCAAGACCCTGGATCTAGTTTCTACCATCCAAGCTGCTAGGAATTTTGTTATCATTTATATAGTGGACTATTTATAAACAGATGGTTGCGTCCATACTGTGTCTACACATGTATATACTATGATGTACTCAAAATCATTCTTGTATCAAAACAGTTTGAATTATTTTCTAGTTATTTTTGATCTGAGTATGGGAATGCCTACCTCAGCGATGATATATATATATTTTGCATTGAATTTTTTTACAGGTTCCGACTGGGGTGTCCACAGGATGATCCTTGAAATGATAAAGTACTGCACTCTTCATATATGACAGACTTCAGCATCATCTATTCCAGACTTTACACTTTAGGGGGCAATCTGTTACACTGAAATTTGCCATCCTGACATTTTGCTATGTGTATGAGCTCATTATTACTCATACTTCTCCCTTTGCAAGTCTAACATATCAGTTCCTCATGTCAAGCCTTGAAAATCAGAGAAATGTTCCTAAAAATATCCTAAACTTTGGTGTCGCACTTTCTCTTTATCTTGCCTGCAGTCCCGCACATAATGTTCAACTCTCTTGCATACCTGAACGCACTTTATCTGTGTTAAAGGTGCGGACCCCTGTAAGATCAAAAAGGCACAAGTAAATTCCAAAAATCTCAATAAAAGTGAATTCTAGAAGCTTCCAGAAAATATCTTGCGGTGATAGAATCGCTCTTATGAGGTGCATGTATCCCTTACCTTATGGAGCTAACCCCTTGATGTGACGAGCTTATCCCTTTGAAGGAGGATTCTATCCCTTCCTAGTTGGAACATAAAACCTCCTCTTTTCCACTATAAAAAGAGGCATTGGGTAGCCTCAAGGGGAGTTCAAGCTTTAGAATATTTGAAGTTAAGTGCTGTTGAGATTCAGACTCAGTTGACTAAGACTTATGTGAGGAGAGATTACATACCTCTATTCGTCTTGGTTGGAGGAGTGCAGAGCTTATCAAAGTAAAGGAGACTCCTGCTTTGGACCCCGGGAAGACCTGTGCAACATCAAGGCTCAGGTTGTAAGGTTTTCCTTCTTCTGAAATTAATACAAATATACTCATTTCTCTCAATAAGCTTTTAGTTAATGGTTTATTTCATAGATTCCTTGATCACTATGATAAGCATGGTTTATGATGATTTCTATACAGGTGCTATGTAATATTTTGCTTGTTTGTGACTACAGGTTAACGAGGAAAACTCCTTCAAGCGCGCGAGGGACAACAATGACTTCAAACAAGCGCTGGACATACGGTAAGTCTTTTACACCTCTATAGATCTTTTCATAGATCATATATGCTTAGAGAAAGATTAGTTTATTTGTCTGTTTGTTTCTAGATACTTTTAGTACTAGGGAGATCGGTCTTGTCCGCAAGATGGATTAATCCACACAACACCTTCCAATTCATAACATACATAACACTAGTCCTTGACACATATCGGTGCTTGGCACGTGTTGGCGCTTGGAAAGTCTTAGCATGTATGGAATACGTTGAGATGCCTGGGTATGATTTGGCATGGTTTAATATTAAATTTATTTGTGATGATCAATTGTTGGAAAGTATATGAGAAGCAACAAAGGAATACTTGGCACTTAGAATGCACTAAGACTTTTCACTTGGCACCTATTGCCACCTTGTGTTGGTGTGCCTAGCATGCCCCTCTTGGAAAAGGTAAATTGATGACTTATTAACCCTCTTATGTGTTCATTTCCTTGTAGTTTAAATTTTTTCTCCCTTTTGTTGTCTTCAAAGTCCCTAACACGCATTGACACACCCTTGCACATCTTGGCATGCCTTATCACTTGGAACATCTTAGCATGTTTGACATGTATTCCCACTATCTGGCACATCAAGGGGGTGAAGAGAGATGTAGTCCTAAAGTAGGTCGAGTACGAGGGCTGAGTAAGGGTTGCTAAAGGGAGGTCATGATCATCCTCCAAGATCAAGATCATCATGTGGGGTTTCAAAAGAATGTTGCATACCTTAATGGTCGGTTTGCGCTAGGAAGTAGGATGGCATATTGTTGGTTCTCTTCTGACAGATCGAGCTTAAGAGAGGTTTCTCATGAGAATTTGGGCATGTGATTTCAATGGTGTCTTTGTGTGAAGGCTGCATCAAATACTGAAATGTTGAAATTTGCAACAAGAAACAATGAGATTGGAAACAAAAAAGGACAAAAGAGAAATGCACCCACACTGGTGAGGAATTTTGATGCACCAGGAGTGAGGAATGTGGGGCATCTAATTTATTTTTCCCTTAAATAAATTGGACAATAAATTGTAATTTCATCTCATAACAACTTATGTCTGTTAATTAAGTCATGATGACCGAGTTAGCTCAAGAAATTCGATTTGAGGGTCTAAGATGAGGCATCTATATGGATTCTAATATTTTTGGGGTCCAATTGAAGTTGATGCATTAGTGGGGCGCAAGTGTAATTAACTCAATTAAATGAGTTAAAATTAGTTTAACTAGTTCTAACTGAGTGATGAGCTAGTGAGAGGTCCAGTGAATTAAATTAGATTTAATTCACAATGAGTGATCAATCAGATAACTGATAATTCGCTATTAATAGTTGCAAGCATGTCAGTTTCGAGGAATACCCAGTTGAGACAGAGGTTAAAGGGAACATAACTATCAGTTGCCCATGTGCAATTATAAAGTCATTGGGATGCCATGATGGATTGCGCAATCAAGGAAGGTTGATTTTCCTGATTAATAAGGAGTTAATTCCCTAGGAATTGCATGAGCAAGGCAGGCTAAAGTAAGGATGAGAATTGGCTAAGTACTAGACTGAGTTTGCCTAGATCAACGGGAGACAATTGACAGAGCGCTGGAGAATCTCATGAAATATTAAGCATTGTATTGTTTCATGATTCCTTGACTTAATACAAAATAGAGATAAAGGGGTTTTGAGCTGTTGCTTTCCCCAAATACATCATGTTGTTGTGCGATTGATAATTTATTTCTCTTAATTATATGTAATTGTGTGATTGTGTTTTGTTTCCGCAAATTGTAGGAAGGATTCAGTATCCTATTTTAGTATATTACAAGATCAGATTGAATCTCATTGGTTAGATTTTATACATGGTATCAGAGCAGGAATTTTTTGGGCTGCGAGTTTGCAAAGAATATTTTAAGATTTTGGTGTAAAATTTTCAAAAACAAATAGAATATTTGGATTCCTTGCGAAAATATACCCAAATGTAAAAAAAAAAATCGGTCGAATCAGAGCTCAGATGAGGGAGATATCATCGATTTAAAATCAACTATGTTTTAGAAACTTATTGTAACGTCGGGACAATTACACTGTGCGTGAGTCAAGGACCTATATGCACTTGAGGTACCAAATGCATGCAAAGCTTTGAGGAGAAAGGCAGAATTTAGAGACTTGGTGGTTTAGAGGGAGCATAAATTACCTCTCAACATGCATCCTCATGAGAAGCAGTCTCAGAAGGTTGTGGAGTAGCTGCTACAATTGGAGAAGCAAAGAGGAGATCGAGTGGAAGCATCCACTCAAGAAGAGACCTCCACGAGGGGGAAATTTCGAGCCAGATGGGAAGAGGGAGCAGGCATACCTCGAGGTGTAAGGTGGGGTGATGTGTAGACATAATCCCAAGATAAGAAATTTGGGCAAGCTCCATTGAGATGGTGTGTCTCATGGATCAAACCTGGCTACGAGGAGCCCACAGTACAATAGTAGTAGGAAGGATCAGTTAGATTGACGTAGTCAGATGTCAGAAAGACAGAAATCAGAGTGACAGATGTCAAATAATGGAGCACAAATTAGAGTTAGCAACAGTTCAAAGGGCACGGATGTAGATGTCAGCAGCGGCACAAAAAATCCAGTATTAGATAGGTGCAGTAGCTAGCAGCAATCAGAAGACTCTGATGACAGATGCATTATACTGAGTCAATTGTTTGGATTCTATTCAGTTTCATGATTTGTAGGTGCAAACAACATTAGATAAGTGTAGATGCAAAACATTCCAAAGGTACCGGATGGGGATAGATTGAATTCCTTTCTTGTTGAGAGGGAGTGTTGAAATTTGCAACAAGAAACAGTGAAATTGGAACCTAGAAAGGACAAAAAAAAAATGCACCCACACTGATGAGGAATTTTGATGTACCAGGAGTGAGGAATGTGAAGCGTCTAATTTATTTTTCCCTTAAATAAATTGTAATTTCGTCTCATAACAACTTGTGTCAGTTAACTAAGTCATGATGATTGAGTTAGCTCAAGAAATTCGATTTAAGGTGATCGAGGTGGATATTGGTGGCCACCCGCATATTCCACTTGGGCCCTCGCCATTGTCTCTTTCAAATTTTCAGTTTCCTTAATTATAGCACAATTTACTATTTTTGTCAGTTTTTCGGGTCCTGACCTTCCGGAGACGTTTTGAGGCCCCAAACGACGTTTTTTGGCATGAAAGTTTTAGTGATTTCATAGAAATCGCATTAGCAGTTTTAGTCCTCGGAGAGATCTTTCTAACGAGCTATCATGTGCGTCAAACGAATATCATATGACCAAGTTACAACCCCAGGAAGTTGGCTGCCAAACTAACCCAAACGGGGCCCATAAACTCTTGGTGTTACATCTCCTCGGGTTAGGGTTTTGGTTGTCTAGGGTTTTATCTTATTTTAAATAATAAAAATACCCTTTATCTTTATTGTAACACAGTTCATAGGAACATAACTATCAGTTGTATTTATAGAAAATTTCCCATGTGCAATTATAAATTCATTGGGATGCCATGATGGATTGCACAATCAAGGAAGGTTGATTTTTCTAATTAATATGGAGATAATTCCATAGGAATTGCGTGAGCAAGGAAGGCTGAGAATTGGCTAAGTACTAGACTGATTTTGCCTAGATCAGTAGGAGACAATTGGCAGAGTGCTAGAGAATCTCAAAAGAGATTAAGCATTGTATTGTTTCATGATTCCTTTACTTAATGCAAAATAGAGATAGAGGGTTTTGAGCAGTTGCTTCCCCAGATACATCTTGTGTTATGCGATTGATAACTTGTTTCTCTTACTTATATGTGATTATGCGTTCGTGTTTTGTTTCCACAAATTGTAGAAAGGATTCAGTATCTTGTTTTAGTACATTACAAGATCATATTGAATCTCGTTGGTTAGATTTTCTACATGAAATAGAAGAGAGGGTTGATACCATCTTGCCTTGTGGTGGTTAGTAGGCCGCAAGGTCTGTGATAAAGACCAACATAAACGGAGGAGGGCTTGCACTGTAATTTAGAGCCATAACAGAAGTCGACGCAGGTGTAATATTGATTGAGTTAACTCTAGTTTGAGGGTTGACATTGAGATCTGAAGTTCATGTCAAGATTCAGTCAAAGAAATGCCCAGAATCTATGGATCCATATGAGCTAGGTCGAGTCTCTTATGGAGGCAAGAGTCGTGTTTTTTCTATGTGTGGATAGGGTTTGTTCTACAACAATTAGAAGTACATAAGTATAATGCCCTAGTTAGGATAGTTTCCTAGCATGTTTAGTTCATAAGGTATGCCCTTAAGACTATGAAAAATTTGCGTAGAAGAAGATGGGTTGTGACCCTTAGAGCGAGGTTTATTTCTACAATAAAGACCAAGACCGCAAATCTAGAAGATGGTTTGCAGATTCAGTATGTGTGGAGACAACAGATCCAAAGGAGGGTGGAACCTGAGCAGAAGATTGAGCATGCTGAAGAAATGTGCCATATGAAGAATGGATTGACATGTAGAGGAGTTGATTTTGGTGGACTTTTCATAGAGTTTTAGACAAAGATCTGAAGAAACCTATAAAAAATTAGTAAATGGATTGTTAGTGGATGATTTGTGACCCTAGTTCAATCATCTACATATTGTTAGAAAAATGATAAGAGGAGTAGTTCATATTTGTTCATAGATTAGAAAACAAAGATCAAATTGTCGATACACAAGAACAGTGATCTTGAGAGGACTCAAACCATTGTTAGGTGGCAGATTTGAAGAGCCCTAGATGAAGACAATATTGTGGGCCCTAGATTAGTAAAAATAATTGACTGTGGTTGGGCAGATTGATGGTAGTCCAAGTACAGTTGGAGGGTTGTTAGGTTACTGTCAAAGAAGAGCCCTGACTCTTGTTCGGGTGAAGGGCAAAAAAATTGGTAGAAGGGCAGGTGTATAGGGCCTAAGGATGTGTAGACTTTGAAGGACTAAAGTAACAGTCAAGTAGGCCAACCAACTAGCCCTAGTTCACTATATTGTAGAGGATTGATTCAGTGAGAAGAAGTGTAGCCTCCATAGCCCTGGACTTCTTAGATTGGAGTTGTAGTATGGCAAAAGTGGGCATACCAAAGAGTTGTTCACAAATGGAATTGTGAACAACTTGTTACCACTCAAACTAGTAGTGGACCTAAAAGGGGTTCCTAAGAGGGCAACTGCTAGGACAAGGGAAACGATGGAGGCTCAACCCATTGTCACCACAGCTAAGGCTCCTTGATCTTCACAGAATTTCACCAATGGGTGGAGTCCTGGTAGTTTAGGAAGTCACTTGTAGAGTATAGGTCAATGAATAGGTGGGAAGTGACCCTCGAAACCCTTTCCCTAAGATAAAATAAAGAGTGGGACTTGCTTTCCTTTTAAGCAAGGGAATTTATATTCTAGGGAGAGAGGAGGGGGATTGAAGGGTTGAGGGAGAAGAATAAGACTTACGAAGGAAGTTATCAATCCCTAAAATCCTTTGGGAACTTGGATTCCCAAATGGTCCTTGATGAAAGGCCTTTGAAACCAAATGGGACCACATAGGGCCAAGTGGACCTAGCCCAGGTTTGGGGATGGAATTTAGCAACAAATGATGTTCCTATCCTGGAAAAGGTGAGAGGAAAGGATCAGACAAGAGTTTTTACTTTGATAGGTCAAATTGATCCTACTAGGTTCTATCCTTGGGAACACCTAGGAAAAACTTGATCCTAGAGCTAGGGCTTGAGGTATCCAGAGATTCCATCATCGGAATTGGCCCAAGTTCTGAGGAGAGTGAGGGCACCCAGCAATGCAGCTTCCTCTAGGAGATAGAAGTTTTCCTCCAGTTAGATTCCTAGGAAATTGTTGCCCTAGGTGACCTAATGGGGCTAGACCTAGGGAATGTGAAAATTTCTTAATCTAAGAAACCCTATTGTAGTATCTTGATTTACTTCTCCTACTCGAATTAGGTTACAATTTAATTTCTGAAATATTCAATAAATTAGCGAAGTAAATAGTAAATACAACTAGCAACCTACACATATAGATCAAATACTGAATAACATGCTCATAGACAAAGTGACACACAGATTTTCTGGATAACTGTCCCCAGAAAAAACCCAATGCGGGAAAACTGGTGCAGCTAGCTTTGGAGGATTTTCATTACTATGCAGAATCTAAGTATAACAATCCTAGGCACAAAATTGGTTCACCCAACAGAGAAATAAAAACGATAGTAATATGCTGCTCTAAATCCCTATATGTCATCCTGAATGGTCTGCGTAGGCCTCTGAGCTTCTCAGTAAGGGCCTGTGTCACACCTGAAGGGCTTACATTGCCCTTGCGCTGCCCTGACTAGGCCTGCGTCACCCCTGCGTGGCTCTTGTTGCCTCTACGTTACCCTTGCTGGGCTTTGGCTAGACTGTGTGGCTCCTGCTGCCCCTGCTACTCTGGCTGGCTAGAATGCTTAAGCAGAAAAAGCATAGGTTAGAAAGAAGGCATTGGCCAAAGGTAACGCATAATAGTCAGAAAATTTGAAGAAATGAAATGAAAATAGACCAATGTCCACAAATAATTGAAATATCTCAATGGGACTAGAGAGTAAAAGCTTTGACAATAGCAATAAGTGCTTATAGCATCAGCTAAGAGAAAAGAGGAGACTTGTTCATGAGGTTAAAATGTTGTATAATTGTTGGAACAGGAAAATTGTAGAATTGTTAGAGTAAATCTCTGCAGGTACCATTAGTTGGCGATCATCGATAATCATTTCATTTCATCAAATACCCTGATGAATGGACCTTACAAGCTATTTGCATAAACAAACCCCACAAAAGTTGTGTGATGGAAAAATATTCACACTATATTGAAGAAAACACCTACCAAATAAGGATGACATTTCAAATGGGGCAAGAAACAATAGAGAGATAGACATCGAAAAAGTTAAAATGCTAGGGCAACAGGAAAGCAACTAGGTAGCATGGTAGAAAGCACAACAAAGAAAATTATAAAAATAGAAAACCCTACAAATTAGCACCCATCCAAACATCACCACAATTTTTTCTTTAACTCTAAATCTCTAAATTCATCAAATTATATCATGTATTCAAACCTGATCCTCTCTGTTAGCCATTTTGAAGATAAGGTTGAGAACTTACTACAGAACCATTGTGAAGACACGGAAAGGTAAACACTCTCTGCCAAGATGTTCCATACAACCCAGGTTGAGAAACCACATATACATCACCAGTTTTTTCTCTTCAGATTTGTAACTTAGAAGAGCTTTGTCTGACCACCTCCGGGTTGCTCCCAAAGTCACCCAGGCAAGCCCTCTTGGCATCATCCTCTTTCTGTAGTACCTAATTAGTAATTTAATTAACCATAACAGTTTCTTGATCATGCGGGTATTTCAAATATATTGCCACTAAGCATAAATCTTTCACGTTAAACAATCAAGTCAAAAGACTTTAAACTATGATGAAAAAAATACAAATAAACCTCACCAACACTAAAAGAACAAACAAATCAAACCTCTACAAAGTATAAATAGATATTTGATAAACTTCATTCCACCACAAAAATGTGCTTAACTAAAGAAAATTCTAATTACTGTGCTTTCGAGACAAAGCTTTCAAGGGCAGTGATGTTATAAACATACCCCTACACCTCATGAACAATCAATGTGTACTGATTAGACCATCATAAGGCTCATTTTAAACATCATTATTATCATTTTATAAATCATTTTTATTAAATCAACAAGAAGCAAGCAACAATTGCATTCAGTTCCACTGAAGCAAAGTATATGGAAGTTTCATATACTTATTATGAAGCTATCTAGATTTGCAACTTGATTGTAGAGTCAACCAATCAGTTGTTGAAGCCCAATATTGTCCCTTGTGAGAATCAAAGTTACATCAAGCTCTATGAAAATCCAATGTGTCATGACCATTTCAAACACATTGATATTCAATACAATTTTCTAAGATTCCAAGTTCATTAGGGAGTTGGTAGTGTTGGACCACATTCTGACAAAGTTGCATATGGTTAATAGTTTGAAAAAGCTCATAACAAAGGGAAAGTTTGACAATTTGGGGGAGAATCTTGGGCTATTGGAAAAAAAAAATCTCAAGAGTGTTAGATTACCTAGTTGGTCCAAGTTGGTCTCACCTCAGCCTTGAGAAGTTGAGCAGCACCAGGATTGCAGAGCTAGATTGTGGTACACCAGTCAGAAAGATTCTTAAATGTGGCTAGAATCTTATAACGACACCTTCGAGGATAGACGAATTAGTTTTTGGGTCACACCCACCAAGTATGGCACACTAGTTGAGGAGATTAACACCATCATCTCAAGTGCATTCATGGGTGCACACTTATGGAATGAGGCACCTTCAGGAGAGGATTTATATCTACTATGATAATGCACTACTCTAAAAGAAAAGCCTTGCATACAAGGCAAAGTTATGAGGGAGTTGCTCATGCTCAAGGGAGATGCACCACTAACGCTATCATTAGCTTGTTTTCTAACAGCACCTTCTCTTAACTTATAAATGAAAAGGATGGGCACACTAGTTAGACATTTGTATAAATAGATAATAAGAGTGAGTATTGTTAGCTTGTAGGTTGTAGTAGGAGCTTTTGTGAGATGACAACTTGTTGTGACATTATTCTATTTGAGTAATAAAGACTTTTATGGAATTGTTGTTGGAGCCTGCTCTTTTTATCCTGAATTCTTAGATTGCAGATTTGTGTAGAGTGGGTCTAATATATTTGTTGTTTTAATCCACTGTACACGCAGTGTTTGCACTCTTGAATTTACATCCTTCAATTTATGCTCGTACAAATCTGAAATTTTGATAAGCAGATACTAAAGTTCAGTCATGTTGTTAGGATTTTTTAATTCTCTGAGGGTATTCTCTTGCTTTTAATAGTATTTGTATATTTCTGCATCACACCTTATCTCTTCCATTTCATTCCACTATAATACATAAATAATTTCTAGTATAGTTTAGTTTATATCTGCTTTTTACTTAATTGATCTTTTATTTTATTTTATAGGAGCAGTACTTAGCAATCTCAATTCACACTCCCTTTTTATTCACACTGTTGTATATGTGTGGTCGTTGGACATTATCTCATCTTTATTTTATCTTTGAGTGCAGACTTGTGTATCACAATTCACATGTTAGAATTGAAAACCATGAATCAACATGTTGCATTTTCGTGTTGTATGACCTTAAGTTGTTGTTTCTAGTTAGTCTTGGAGCAAGTTTCTTCATAGACAACCCTGAAACCATAATTCTGGCTAAAAAAAATAAACTTGTGTCCAATGGCTGAAAAGCATGACAAATTAGATCTCAAAGATTAAGATAGTTCAATATAGATAATGTGACTGAAATTCTCCAAAACAATACTTGTAGCCAAGTATTATATCATTTTCAGGGAAAGCCAATAAACTCAATACAATTTTCTAGGGAAAAAATAATGTATAATCCAACACACATGGCCTTGGAAATTTTATAGTCTAATATTTTCCGAGATAAAGCTAGGAAAAATAACCTTTTCCCAACTGTAAATCGTTCATGTGTTGTAAATGTCATGAATTAAAAAGACACAATAACAGGAAGTATGGAATTGGTTTGTTGACCTGTCATTTGAGTAAATACTAAATGCCCCAGCAATATTCTTATGGGGCTAAGCCAAATGTCTACGTAATACTTATTGGCAACCACTACTCTTGATGCAATCACCCTTCAAAGGATTTATCATCACATGACTCCAATGGCTATTCTTGTTGAGCCTTTTCTCCCCTGAAATCTTCATGGGTATACACAAACTATTAGATATTCTAATGTATATTAAGGACTCAACGGAATATTGCAAGATCCAAATATGGGCACAAGTTAGACAAGGAAACAATCTCAAATCCTAGAAATGACAAAATACAATGATAGTCAAAGGAATGACTCAGAAGAGAGATTGCAACAGTGGAGGCACAAGCCTTTAACATCTCCAGGACTATAGAAATATTAATGCCAATGCTAGAGAAAAAGATCCTTTCAGGGATCATTGGCTGTAATATGGATGATGGTTGTCTCTGGATAAATAATAAAGAGAGAGAGAGAGAGAGAGAGAGAGAGAGACCAGGTTCTAATAATAGATATCACCAGTCTCTATTTAAAATGGATGCCTAGACACCAAGACCTATCAAGGTGAGATGAATGCTATAAAATTAAATCATTGGTTGCAGCAAATAAAATTTAGAAGTTTACTTCATTAGGGTAGCATCGGATGTGCAAAAATGGCATTCCTCATGTTCCCATGAAACCATCTCCCCTTTGGTTGGTAGGACACTAGCCTGTGATAAATTTTTCTCATCTTAGATACTCTACAAGTGATTTGGAAAGAGGAGGTAAAAATGGTAATTTTTGGCAGTTTTAATTTCAAGACATTTTAGTGGGGCATTGGCTGGTAGACAGTGAGATTACGTTGAAATCTGGCTTTGCTACAACACTACAGAATTATCTAGGAAAATTTTTGTACAAAAATTGCAACTAGAGGCAGTTCTGGCCCTCACAGAACTGAAACAGGGAGACTTTGTATGTGGTTGTAACTATTCTATATGTATCACATTAATACGGATATCAATCAACTAATGGATCACTAAGTTAATTACACCATTAGCCTAGACTAAAAGGGGGACATATTTTTCAAAGGTGATTCTAGAACTATATATCGACAAGACCTTGAAAAAGTTTTGTTTGATTACATAGTTATTATAGTTTTAAGTTCAAGTAATTAAGTTAAGAGTTTGCATCAACAAAACTAAAATAAACTAATAAAGGTGTGAACATAAGTTTGAAATAGTCTCTAACTTGGTGTTGTGAAATGACTTTGTTTCATATAAAGATTAGGTGTTGTTCTTGTCATAAAAAAAAACCCTATATGAATTTACCTTGTCAACGGTTAGAGTGCTTTCCATTTGACAACATACCTCATGTATGTGTTGAATTGACACAATGATACACATTACAGTGAAAAAACATAGTGATCATACAGTTTTCAACATGTGATAGTAATTCTTGCTGCAATCTCATTATGCATAGGTTGAATAAATTAAAGAACCAAAGGTAGTAACCCAATCACTGACTTTGAATTATATTTTTTACATATTGTTGACAAACCTCTCAATTCAATTATGAACCAAAACATAGTGACATAACATTTACCTTATATGACCCTAAAATATTGATTTGTGCATCAAATTTGTGGACATTAGTACACATAGACAGTGAACCTATCTACCCTACACTGATATGACCTTGAAATTTGAGAATACTTAACTAAGATATCATATTTGACGAAGTTTGATACATTGACATATTGCCACGATGTATTGGTCTTAACATTGATACATTCAACCTCCATTGACATTGAAATTACACATAGACGACAATGTAAGATAGACCTTTGGCATTTAGACTTCACAAATGTTTTGGGCATTGATATGTTGACCTCAGGTTAGTAGCGGCATTAGTATAAGAATATCCTAAGATTGCAGCAGCTAGACATTGATGGTAATGTGTCCTATTGACTTGATATAATTACACATGGGATGGTGAGTTAACACTTAGATATTAATGTCATGTCGTAAGTTTAACTTAACCTATCATGACTAAGCAGTATAACTAGCACTGCTATGTATAACTTGTTATAACATTAATACACTAGGTTGAATACAGATGAAATGATAGTTGATCTTATTATAGTACTTCTAAGGATAACATTGTCTTGAATGATAATTGACATAAAGAGGAGGTAAAAATGGTAATTTTTGGAAGTTTTAATTTCAGGACATTTTAGTGGGGCATTGGCTGGTACACAGTGAGATTACGTTGAAATGTGGCTTTGCTGCAACACTGCAGAATTATCTAGGAAAATTTGTGTACAAAAATTGTAACTAGAGGCAGTTCTGGCCCTCACAGAATTGAAACAGGGAGACTCGGTATGTGGTTGTAATTGTTCTATATGTATCACATTAATAGGGATATCAATAAACTAATGGATCACTAAGGTAATTACACCATTATCCTAGACTAAAAGGGGGGCATATTTTTCAAAGGTGATTCTAGAACTATATATTGACAAGACCTTGACAAAGGTTTTGTTTGATTACATAGTTGTTATAGTTTTAAGGTCAAGTAATTAAGCTAACAATTGGCATCAACAGAACTGAAATAAACCAAGAGAAAGGTTTTGTCCCTCACAGAACTGAAACAGGGAGACTCTATATGTGGTTGTAACTATTCTATATTTTTTTGGCGATGTCATGTTCAAGAGAAAGGCCATTCCTCTTATCACTCTTGTATGGGTAACTATGTTTGTGATGAAAAGTGGACATATTACTCTCTGGAACTACACCAAAGAAACCAAGTGGAGGATTCTTGAAATTTGGTAGGTCATGGTTGCAAAAAGAAAAATCATACATATATAGAGATCTGTTCTTCTTTTTACAAATCATCCAGATGCAGCAAATCTTGTCACTTGAAGGTTGGACATGAAGGTCTTCATAACTGTAATTCACCTCAACATTTGTAGGATGAATTTTTCTCTCCCAAGCTGCAAAAGTCCTTGTGTGATAAAATTGAGATTGAGTATCATGAAAAAAACACTTATCTTGGCAGATAATGTCCTAAAAAAATGCATCATGGAGGGTGTGATGAAAATTTGTGTGGTAATGAGCATGCTTGTTATAGGAAATGTGAATTTGATGCTTTTGTGAGATTTTCACTGAACTTGTGCGAAATACATGCTCATTTCAGGATAGAAGAGGTTTCATTGAGTATGAACATGTCTCTGAACAAAGTGGCATGCAGAAGGATGGTTACATTACCATGACACTTTTTGAAAAATACCATGATGGTTTGCATCTTCACACACTAAATCCAGATGCTGCACGTTATAGTAAGGTAAGATGTAAATATTGTAGGTATTTTTTTCAATGACCAATCAATCATTCTAGTTTACATCAAATGGTCTCACGGGAACATGAGGAATACCATTTTTGCACCAGAGCATGAAGAATTTGATATCCAGGGTAGGAAATATACATGGGGGATCACATCATTGCAGCTTTCCTTGTCCATTTTTAGCTTACAATTAAAGATTACATGCCCAGAAATCCTTGAGAAAGAGGATTGTTGCTCATCAAGATAAAACAAACAGCAAACATGGATGGAACTGTTAAACACCATGTTGAAGCACACACATGGTGTATGAGGAAGATGAGCACACACACAAGAGACTAAACACACAATGAAAGATAAGCGTGAGGCTTTCTTATTTTCCATTATACAAAGATGTACATTTATACTACAATGGTGTGACTCTTGGTTTCACATTCCAAGGTCACTTGGACTCCATTGTGACTTTTCGCATTCCACACCTACCCATGTAGGATTAGGTGTTCCAACATCCCCCCTTAATCCGAAGGGGTATGTGTGAGTCTAAGAAAAGAGTTGTAATACAAATATGCAAAGTATACATGGCAGCACTTGGGCTGAATCAACTCTCTGAAATGTTGGAAAAAAGAGATGGTTTAAGGATGACCACCAACACTGGAACGCAAAACTTGTTGCAGTTCCCGGAACTCTTCCAAAACTGGCAAGAAGCTGAAAGCTTCTGCTAGAGAAATTGTCCCTCATAAAAAAGGGAGACCTTCGACCTAAAAGAAGGGAGGTCTACTACCTGTGGTGGTTTTAGGTTGTCCACCAACCAAAGATGATGGTTTTATGTTATCCACCAACCGAAAATGATGGTTTTAGGTTATCCACCAACCAAAGATGATGGTTTTAGGTTATCCACCAACCAAAGATAATGGTTTTAGGTTATCCACCAATCGAAAATGATGGTTTTAGGTTATCCACCAACCAAAGATGATGGTTTTAGGTTATCCACCAACCGAAGGTATGCTCATGGGAATCCGTATCTCTGGCTACATCTCTGAATCCGGAATGACGAATTGTGGCTCAGGCTCGCTTGAACTGCTGGCTACAACTCTAAACATGGAATGAGAGATTATGGCTCAGGCTCGCTTGATCTGATGTCGAAGCTTGTGGAGCAAAAACAACTGTGCAAAAGGTCCTTTAAGGCAGCTGAAATTTCTCTTCAAAGAGCTGTTTTGCAATGATGGCAAACTTGTCTTCAAATGTCAATTCTTCAAAAAATCATCCTTATGTCAATGTCAATTTTCTCTATGTGTTCACTTCATTTTCTGATATGTCATTTTCTCTTCATTTCTGCTGTTCAAATTTTCTCTCTTTCCTCTCTCTCTCTGCTGTTTTTTTTTTTTTAATTAATTAAAAATTAATTAAAAAAATGGGAATAATTAAAAGGGATGGGGGTAATTAAAAAAATGAAGAGGGAAATTTATATGGGGGTGGGGAGGGAATATTAAAAAGAGGATTAATAAGATATGGGAAAAGGGAATTTTTAATATTAAAAAATTAAAAGGGAAAAGGGGAAAGTAATTTAAAAAGGAGTCGAATATTTAAAGAAGTGATTTAAAAAGGGGTCGAATAATTTATGGGAGGGGAATCGAATGGTGTGAGGGGAATAGTTATTATATGAAATGGGAGTATAAAAATCGAATTTTAAAATGGGTGGTGGTATTTAAAAAGGAGGGGAGGGAATTACAATGGAGGGGAAATTAATTTAAAAGTCGACTTTAAAAAAATTATAAAACAGGGATGCAATGGGGAAGGGGAAGCGTTGAGTAGGAACGGCGTATGGAGTGTGGAGTGAGGGAGGGTTATTAAAATGGGGAGGGAGGTCTATTATATGAAAATCAAATGGATATGGTGAGGGCGTATTGAGTGTAGTGAGGGAGGGCGTGTATTAAGGTAAGGAGAGGGTCGGGTGAAGAGTTGCAGAAGCGAGGGTATAAGGGATGGACGCAAGGGGGAATGCAGAGTTTTGAAGGTGGATAGGGAGCGTTTTGTGAGGTGGGAGCGGTGTAGTGGGTCAAGCATTGAGAGTGGTTGTCTGCGCAGTGAGAGGGGTGCGTGAAGGCGTAGTGGGTAGGTAATAGCGCAGAGTTGAATTCGTTGGAGTGAAGCGTATAGCAGAGGCGTAGGAGTGGGCGCCGAAAGGCTATGGATTGAACGCTGGTTGGGGTTGAAAGCTCGGGGGAGCTTGGAGTGATAAGGGGTGTATTGAGATGAGTGAATGGGTAAGGTTACGCTGTATAGTGTGGGATTGGGAAAGAGTGTAGAGAGGAGAGGGGGCGTAGCCAAGTAGGGAAGAAGGTAAGAGCAGTGAGAATGTTGCAGGGGCTGTGGGCCATATGTGTGTTTTTTTTATTTTTTTATTTTTTTTTTTAAACAGCAGAGAGGAGGGCTAGAAGGCTTGTAACAACTCAGAAAAATTTTTTTTTCTTAAAACAGTAGAGAGCAGAATAGCAGAGGACAGTAGATTTTTTTTTCGAAATGTATAGCAGAACAAATCCAGCAGCAACAGAAAGTGCAGAAATGATGAAATCTTCAGCAAAACTCAGAATTCTTTTAAATTAAAAACCAGAAACTTCTTCAGGAACCCAATTTAAAACACTATTCCAGCAGCTCTTTAAGATGCAGAATTTAAAAGACAGAAATTGCAGGAAGAAATCAACCTTCAGATGCGCTTCTTCAACACCACTGCTGCTCTTCTTCAAAGTCAATTTTTGAATGCCGCCACGGATTTTGAATGCTGCTCCTCTTCAAAACAAATTTCTGAATGCGGCAAAAACACTGCTGCAGAAACTCTCTAAATGCTGCAAAAATGCAGATATGCACAGGCCATAAACACAAATGGCTCACTCAATTTGGAGCAGGGCCAGCAATCGCCCGCTTTGATACCATGTTAAACACCATGTTGAAGCACACACATGGTGTATGAGGAAGATGAGCACACACACAAGAGACTAAACACACAATGAAAGATAAGCGTGAGGCTTTCTTATTTTCCATTATACAAAGATGTACATTTATACTACAATGGTGTGACTCTTGGTTTCACATCCCAAGGTCACTTGGACTCCATTGTGACTTTTCGCATTCCACACCTACCCATGTCGGATTAGGTGTTCCAACAAGAACTTACAGAGAACTTTCAATTTCAGAAATAAAAACAAAATGATGCTTGATAAATATGTGTTATAACAATTGCTAAATTTTTCTTACTATAAATATGTGTTATGACAATATGTAATTTTCTTACTATTCTAATTATCTTCGTTTGTGAGAAAATTCCAACAATTAGAGGAGCCTTATAAACACTATAGTGTGTCGATTGCAAGGACGCTCTGAAATCAAGGAATATACGAGATCCTTAATCATGTTCCTCATTTAGTACAGATTTCAAAAGTTAAATACTGGTATGACATTACACAAAATAAAAAGGGGAAACTATGGCATATGAAAAGACCACTGAACTAAATCATTTTCAGGGAAATTTGCAACTTACCCCTGTTCTCAAATGCAAATATTTAACATTAACAAGTGCAGGATGGATAATTTAAATGGTTTCAGATTTGTTTAAGCCTTAATTGAAAAGGATTATGGCTATCAGAAATAATCACACAAAGCTTGCAACCCTTGCGCAACATTTACAAAGCATGATAAGATAGTATATATCTAGCGTGATAAGGTTTATATATCCAGCTTACAAACAATAACCAAACAGTAGCAAGAACATTGTAGTAAATATGATGTAAAAAACATATAGCTTAAAGAAATATAATAGTAATCATGTATCCAACATCTTAACCATGATATTAATCCCAAGTAAGCTATCACATTCTGCATCCAGCATCCTCAAATGGTTGGGATAGTAATTTACCAATTTATTGTTCTCTCTCATTCATTGATCAATTCAATGTCACTGCTCTTCCAACATATAAAAGTGTTAAGTGTGTCTGCTAAATACTCACATCGATTACTTCTACGTTTAAGCTTAATTTCACAATCAGGATCAACCAAGATTGATTGTGGTCACATAAAATAATATCCTTCTCCTAATTCTTCTCCATTGGGCATGACAAAATTTGGTTCAGTGTTATTTATGTAACCCTTTGAAACCTTCACTTGACCATTAAAATATGTAAGTAAACATTTTTTTCCCCTTCAATCTTGTATTTGAAGGTATTAATTGCCGTTGACCCTGCAAATAAACAAATTCTTGTAAGATTTCATAGAATAAAAAGATAATATTAAACAATAAAATAAACAAGTATAAAACTTACCCGTGTTATTGAGTCACCAATTGGGTCATGAATAGGTTGTCCTGAAGTCAATGGAGTTTTTTCTAGCGAAGCCTAACTAAGACTTAAGGAACTCTGCTAAAAATAAATAGTTTGAATGCGATGCCATGAAATCAGAAGATGAATGGCTAAGCTACAAAATAATATTTCATTAATTACACATCTACAACAATACAATCATGTTCATATTGGCATTGTGTTTTTAAAATTTAAATCCTCAAAGATGGCATACATCAACAATTAAATAGCCTGCACGTAATTCTTACATTTTTGGTTGGTTCTGGATTAACTCGACCATTTTCTTTTCCCGCCTTTGTGGCAGCTTTCCATTGCATTAATTCTTCAATAGTTTCCTTCTAAATATTCCAAGTTCCTTGTCTTTTTCTTTCAATTTTTCTTTTGTATTATGTAATTTCCTCTTGTAAATACGCTCTTTTCCAAACAAATCAGTTGGAGTAACCCCATAGCCAACCCCACGTACACGGCCCCTCCTCTTAGGCCCCAAAACTGTTGCAATGGCATCTTCCTTTGTTGCATATGTAGGAGACACTGAATCATTTTGTATCGATTCAATTTGTTTCTAGCAAAGACAACATTTCAACAAATACATGTAAGAAACATCATTAATATTTTAAAAAGAAAGAAAAATAAATAGATACAAGAATAGGTCGGGAACTTACTATTCTCTTTGCACTAAATGATGACATTGGAGTGCCATCCTTATTTGTATGACATTTCATCCACACATCAGCCCTAGTTACAGGCACATCATTTTGATTGCAAGTTTGATTCTAGTCACAAAAATTACAACGGTCTAGATAAGTATAATTGCAAGTGGTAATTGTGAATAAAAAATAGATTTGGTTACAACTTACAAGGTCATGTTCAACTCTATAGTAACCTCTATGGCCAGAAGTGTGGGTCTCTAGTTCTAATGCCCGATTTTCTTGATTGACTTTTTCCTTCTCCTGCAACTCAATAAAAAATGGATGCTTAGATTGAAATTGATTATATGCAAGGATTCAAATTCAAATCTCATTTAATGATAACAAGTATATTTGTCTTTCATTTTTACCTTGAATTTTAGGTCAAATCGTATTCTAACAAATTCTAATCCAATTGGTTTCATTTACTCCGATAGGAACATTTGTCATCCTCTCCTCATCTGTCTTGTATTTCAAATAATAATTTTTATACAAATTATATCTGTAAGTTCTCAAGCACTGAGATATTGCTTTATAACACCATTGCTCCACTGAAAAATCTATTTGGTAGGTACACTTCAATAGATAAACAACGCATTATTAGATACAAATTCTTATTTGAAATTAAACTTATCATACACATGTTCACATACACCAATGAAATTTAGAAAAAAATCCAATAATAATTTGGTTGATACTCACATTGATTGCACTCCGTATGTCTTTTTTAAGTGCTTCAGACACTTGTTTCCATTCCATGTGTTTGATGCCTACAATCTCTCTTGCAAGGACACCTAAAAAGGAGGAAAATTTTTCTGACTGTGGACCAACAGGTTGTCCCCTCTCACTAAATTGAATTTCAGGCAATGCAGAGGCCTCTGTAGTTTTTCCAAAGAGGCATTTTATTGTTCCCCTACCCTTCCTTTTCACATTTGTTGTACTATGGGCTTCAATACATGAATCTTCCCCTTCCAAGCCATGCTCTTGTTGTGGTTGTTCTTGCTCCATATCATGATCTAGTTGTGATGTTTCTTGCTCCAAACCATAAATTTGTTGTGATGGTTCTTGCTCCAAACCATAAATTTGTTGTGATGGTACGTGCTGAGAATTTTCTAGAAAACAAATCACACCTTTTGAGAGAATAACAATATGGATCTCTTAACATAAAATCTTGAAGTATTTATACAAGAAATATAAATTTGAAAAATTATCATACCTTCCAATGGTTCATCCACATTTTTCTCAAGAATATGTACATTAGAATTGGTGCTGACACTAAAGAAACTAGATTCATGTTGTAATGGGTAAATGGATCTTGGTGCTCTCTTTTGTGGGTGTTTTTTGATGATGCCACATCGAATGTTGTCATTTTTTTTTGTAATGTGGCTTGACTTTGTGGTTTTACTCACTGTTAAAAGTGATCTCTTACTATGTATTTCATTCCTATTGGATACCTAAACATATATATTGCGACACTTAATCAAAGTTAGTAAGAAAAATTTTAAAGTAGAAAAGAAAACACAATAATTGTTAAAAAAACATTAACGTCCAAAATGAAAAATAATTTCTTACCTTGGTATGGATATCCGCGGATAGACTGCATAACAAAAAAAACATTTCTATTAGAAAATCCTTGCCATTTCATAAGAGTTCAATTCAGATCATAGTATTTTCAAGGGTCTTCGTTATGTAGATAATCACAACTATCATTTTTTGTATCTTGTGGGTGTCAGACAATCATTAACCAAAACAATTAGATACATTTCCATAACATGTTAACTCCAAATGCCAAAAACCATGCAGCATCACACCAATGAATCTAAGTAAGAAAGGTTTGGAACATGTAGATTTACCTTTCATTTATGTTCTCAAATATTGAGAATTATGAGTTGTAAAATTTTATAGTCTAAAGCCACAACGACATTACCATTTCCAGGGAAGAAATTGCAGGGTGGTGTGAATGGGTTCACATATAAAAATAATTGAGGAGTTATTTTGCCTAGAGATAAACAATAAACTATTTCCATGTAAACAACTAGGCTAAAAAAAGTTAAAAACAATTGCTATGTGAACAACTAGGCTGAAAGAACCATGACAGAAGTTCAATATAAAAAAAGAAAGAAAGAGAGAAAAGCATCTAACGGTAATCATGTTGAGTGAAACACTTGATTGATATATTGAAGCAATGGATGTCACGTGCATGAAAATAAAACTCCCAAATCTATTGTGCTTATCATTCTATGGACTCCAAAAAAGGCAACTAAACAATAGAGGCTCATACTTTTCAGGACTAAACCCCAGTTTCTCTGGAATCTATCTATATTCATCTTCATGTGACTACCTTTTAGGCTTCTACATAAAAAATTTAGCATACATTATTGTAAAGAGACATGTTGTGTCATTGAGCATCATTAAATAAGGATTAAAATTTTAATTCTAAGTGAAATAGTTTAGGAATGAGGGCTAGACACAGCTAAAACAAGATGGAATTGGTAGTTGAACAATAGTAGAAGAGAAAACTGCAAAGATAGTTGAACAATAGTAGAAGAGAAAACTGCAAAGGTATTTGAACAACAGTAGAAGAGACAACTGCACGCTAACATACTGGGCTTTTAGTTGAAAAAGACAAAGGAAAAGTCTGCCATATACGAAATTATGAAATTCAATGGGTTATCGTAAGCAGTCCAGATTCTTGATGTTGTTGGGCCTTTGTTTATAATTTAGGGACTTGAAGAACTATATAAATTAATGCAGGTCCATCTTAAACAAGGATCAGATGTATTTAGAGGTCCATCTTAACCATGGATCTGTTATAAATTTGGGTGTGAACGTGTCACAAGAGGGACTCAAACTTGGGCGGAGAGAAACTCAACACCCCTGCATTACCAACCAACCAACGAAGCTCCCATTTACAGTAGAATGCCCATTTAAAAAAAAAGAAAAAAGAAAAAAAAATTAACATATATAAACAGTGCATATGATAGTAGAATGCAGTAGAATGTACATTTGAAAAAAACAAAAAAATAAAAATTAACATATATAATCAGTGCATATGCCAGAGCGTCACACACATAAAAGCGAATTGTTGATGGATCCGGCTAGCTAGGTTGTGGAAATGCTTCTCAGATTGACATAAACAACTAGATTTGTTGATGGAGAAAATTCTCAACACATCTGCAGAGGGTAACACACATAACAATGAATTGTTGATGGATCCCGCTAGCTAGGTTGTGTAAATGCTTCTCAGGATCACATAAAAAAGAATTGTTGATGGACACAGCAACTAACATTGCACATAAACAACCACGAAATGTTGATTGCACACCTGTTTTAGAGATAAAGGAACGGGACATTGCTAAAGACTAAATTATACCAACCACTTCGATTTCTGAATTTTTTAAATCAGTTTTCTAAAAAAAAATATCAATTTTTTGAACAAATTTCTCCCTCGACACTTAAAGGTTTATTTCAATGTTAAAGTGAATATAATGTGTCATTCTAGAAAATTAAATCATGCACACCTGTTTCAGACAGAGAAAAACGAGACATTTCTAAAACCAAACACTTGCGGCTTCAATTTCTAAATTTTTTAAATCCAGATTTTCTAAAATATACATAGAAATTTAGTTAAAATCATAAAAATTAACTGCAAATAATTCAGAGTTATAAAATATAAATTTTCCCTTAAAGTTAAAATCGATCTAAAATCACAAAAAAAAACAACTTAAAATAATTGGTTATTATAAAATATAAATTTACCTCTTTTCATTTCCTTTCCTTGTAATCATGGCACACTTACTTCTTAGTGACTCCAAATTTATTTAAAGCACACTCAAATGCATCTTCAAACAAAATTTTATTGAATATGAATGAGTTCTATTCTCAATTTAAATAAAACAGTGCTTAAAAAAATAGTAAAAAACCCTAACAATATTGGTCGAAATATTGGTGGGAAACCTAAATCTTAATAAAAATGGTGGGAAATCTAAATCCAAATAAAAATGGCGGGAAATATAAATAGTGATTTCATTGAATAGGAATGAGTTATATTCTCAATTTAAACAAAATGGAAAATAGAAACTCTTAAAAATATTGGTGGGAAATCTAAATCCTAATTTCATTGAATAGTAATGAGTTTTATTTTCAATTTAAACCAGTTTATTAAAAAAAAAAAAGGTAGGAAAATCCGGAAAATATTAGTGCGAAATCTAAATCCTAATAAAAATGGTAGGAATTCTAAATCTTTTTTACTATTATGACACTCTTGAGATGTTTCCACTTGTGCAATTATGCTTCCAAATATGTGAACTCAACAATAAAACACACCTTAAAATCATGAATCATGTCTCTCAACGTGTGAAAGAAAAAGTAAACCAACTAGCTATGACGTTCTTCTTTTATACATGAGACCCTTGACTATGCCATGAAATCCCCCAAAATATTCTTAAAGGATGGGAGCTCCTCTTCATGCATGAAGCTAGTGGAATATGACAAGTTATCCAAAATTCATCCAAATATGTGATTTGTGCCTTGGGAAATGTGAAAGGTACCCTCGGTGGAAAAGCATGCATAAATATTTGTTGCCAAGTGCCTTAAATGTGAGATGTTTCCACTTGTCAATTGTGCCTCTTGTTGATGATGAAACTGACACCCTATTTTTGCAAGGATCACAAAGTGTCATTTTGCGTCAACCCAAGGTCGTTTCCATTGTCACCTTAGCAACGAATCCTCTCACTTTAGATTAATTATTGAATCTTACGGGTGTCCCAAAGCACAAATTTATGGGGTACTCTTTTATGTGACTAGATCACTAGCTAGCATTTAAAAGCATCTTTACATTGTATGGTTCAACATATTGATGATCCCTGTCATATTGACCACAACATTTGTATTCATTATTGCTTTCATCACAACACCTACAATAGATATTGATGGTGTTCATAAGCCTATTTCTAGTTGTGATAAGTGGATTAGGGGCTCCCTTATCACAACCCATAACTCCCAATACGTTTACTCCCTTAGCCAAGGGGGTCCAAGGGTGTACTTGTAGGGGCATTGAGACCAAATTTGGGGGGTCATAACATTAGGAAAAGTGGAATGACATGATAACCAAAAAGTTTATTGGGGGGTCATAACATTAGGAAAAGTGGAATGACATGATAACCAAAAAGTTTCTTTGGCGGGGGGGGTATCTTATGGTGTATTGAATGGGGCAAGGGGACACAAGGGTAGCATGTATGTGTAGAAGTCAGAGGTGCAAGCATGGTTTACTAAGATCTATAATCCTAGCATTAGAGAATGAGAAGGGGGCTTAGGACCTAATTTCATAGGGCCTAAGGGACCTAGAGGGAAGGCAGCGAGAGAAATTGATAGGGGAACCCCAAATAGTGGTGATAAGGGGATTAAGAGTCCAATTATTACAAAAAATAAGCCCTTAACCCATAACCACTAAATTCCCTATCCCCTTAACCCCCAATCCATATTCCCTTAACCCCTAACCTCATAAATCATAACCCATAAACACCTTGATTCATTAAATCTTCTGACATTAACCCCTAACCTATAATCCATGAACCTCCTAAGCCATAAATCCTTATCCTCTTAACCTATGACCCTTAACCCCTAAACACCTTAACTACTAACCAATAACACCTAAATCTCCCAAATATTGAGTCCTTAACCGCTAAATCCCCTGACCCTAAATCCCTTTGGCCCTTAACGCTTGACCCTTGAAGCCCTTAACCACTAAGTATCCAAGGCCGAAAACAACACCCCAAACCAGCAAATTGACCTTCTAAGAGAATCCTTCATCTCTAACTGAACATATTAGAAACATTAATTGATTCTTAGAGAACAAGGTACTGGTTACGAGGATATGTGTTTGTGGGTAATGCCATTATTATCATGTATACCAAATGTAGAAAATTGGATAATTTGCAAAGCCTCGATTTGAATTACTCACAATATCTACACTTCATCACATTGAGATGGAGCTTGTAGTGTTCTCTCACATAAGGAGTTGTAAATGAAAAGGAGCAAGCTCCCATTATAGGGAGGGTTTAAAGATTTTAAAGAGGAGTAGGGTTAAGGAGATAAGAGCGGGAGCGCAGTCCCGGTTACTTAAAACCTTTTTTCCAAAATTTCCTACTATGTTTCTAGCATACTTTTTCCCTGTCCTATTGACCACAACCTTTGTATTCATTATTGCTTTCATCACAACACCTACAATAGATATTTATGGTGTTCATAAGCCTATTTCTAGTTGTGATAAGTGGATTAGGGGTTCCCTTATCACAACCCATAACCCATAATACGTTTACTCCCTTAGCTAAGGGTGCCCAAGGGTGTACTTGTAGGGGATTGAGACCAAATTTTGGGGGTCATAACATTAGGAAAAGTGGAATGACATAACCAAAAAATTTCTTTGGGGGGGGGGGGGGCGGGGGTATCTTATGGTGTATTGAATAGGGCAAGGGGACACAAGGGTAGCATGTATGTGTAGAAGTCAGAGGTGCAAGCATGGTTTACTAAGATCTATAATCCTAGCATTAAATAATGTGAAGGGGGCTTAGGATCTAATTTCATAGGGCCTAGGGGACCTAGAGGGAAGGCAACGAGAGAAATTGATAGGGGAACCCCAAATAGTGGTGATAAGGGGATTAGGATTCCAATTATCACAAAACATAAGCTCTTAACCCATAACCACTAAATTCCCTATCCCCTTAACCCCCAATCCATATTCCCTTAACCCCTACACTCATAAATCATAACCCATAAACCCCTTCATTCATTAAATCTTATGACATTAACCCCTAACCTATATTAATTCATGAACCTCCTAAGCCATAAATCCTTATCCTCTTAACCTATGACCCTTAACCCCTAACCCTTCACCCCTAAACACCTTAACTACTAACCCCTTAATCACTAACACCTAAATCTCCTAAATATTGAGTCCTTAACTTTTGAATCCTCTGACCCTAAATCCTTTTGTCCCTTAATGCTTGACCCTTGAAGCCCTTAACCACTAAGTATCCAAGGCCAAAAACAACACCCCAAACCAGCAAATTGACCTCTTAGGAGAATCCTTCATCTCTAACTGATCATATTGGAAACATTAATTGATTTTTAGAGAAATAGGTACTGGTTACGAGGATATGTGTTTGTGGGTAATGCCATTATTATCATGTATACCAAATGTAGACAATTGGATAATTTGCAAAGCCTTGATTTGAAATACTCACAATATCTACACTTCATCACGTTGAGATGGAGCTTGTAGTGTTCTCTCACCTAAGGAGTTGTAAATGAAAAGGAGAAAGCTCCCATTATAGGGAGGGTTTAAAGAGTTTAAAGAGGAGCAGGGTTAAGGAGATAAGAGTGGGAGTGTATTCCTAGTTACTTAAAACCTTTTTTCCAAAATTTCCTACTATGTTTCTAGCATACTTTTCCCCTGTCCTATTGACCACAAATTTTGTATTCATTATTTGTTTCATCACAACACCTACAATAGATATTTATGGTGTTCATAAGCCTATTTCTAGTTGTGATAAGTGGATTAGGGGCTCCCTTATCACAACCCTTAACCCCTAATAAGTTTACTCCCTTAGCCAAGGGGGCCCAAGGGTGCACTTGCAGGGACATTGAGACCAAATTTTGGGGGTCATAACATTAGGAAAAGTGGAATCACATAACCAAAAATTTTATGGGGGGGTATCTTATGGTGTATTGAATGGGGCAAGGGGACACAAGGGTAGCATTTATGTGTAGAAGTCAAAGGTGCAAGCATGGTTTACTAAGATCTATAATCCTAGCATTAGAGAATGAGAAGGGGGCTTAGGACCTAATTTCATAGGGCCTAGGGGACTTAGAGGGAAGGCAGCGAGAGCAATTGATAGGGGAACCCAAAATAATGGTGATAAGGGTATTAGGAGTCCAATTATCACAAAACATAATCCCTTAACCCATAACCACTAAATTCCCTATCCCCTTAACCCCCAATCCATATTCCCTTAACCCCTGCACTCATAAATCATAACCCATAAACCCCTTGATTCATTAAATCTTATGGAATTAACCCCTAACCTATAATCCATGAACCTCATAAGCCATAAATCCTTATCCTCTTAACCTGTGACCCTTAACCCCTAACCCTTCACCCCTAAACACCTTAACTACTAACCCCTTAACCACTAAAACAACACCCCAAACTAGAAAATTGACCTCCTAGGAGAATCCTTCATCTCTAACTGAGCATATTAGAAACATTAATTGATTCTTAGAGAACTAGGTACTAGTTACGAGGATATGTGTTTGTGGGTAATGCCATTATTATCATGTATACCAAATGTAGACAATTAGATAATTTGCAAAGCCTCAATTTGAATTACTCACAATATCTACACTTCATCATGTTGAGATGGAGCTTGTAGTGTTCTCTCACATAAGGAGTTGTAAATGAAAAGGAGAAAGCTCCCATTACAGGGAGGGTTTAAAGAGTTTAAAGAGGATCATGGTTAAGGAGATAAGAGCAGGAGCGCAGTCTCGGTTACCTAAAACCTTGTTTCCAAAATTTCCTACTACGTTTTTAGCATACTTCCTTACAAACTGAAAAGCAAAGAAACACATTTACATAACATAATGGAAAAGGATTAATATATGTCTAGTGAAGATCCTTCTTTATATGCTGAGATCTACTAGTTATTTATTAAAGCATTTTTTGTTGTGTTGTGCCCTTTGTTTAATGCCTTGATGATTAGAGCATTTGTAGATAGAAACTATTTATTCCTTTTGTCCCTCAAGTTGCCTATTCAAGGCCATATTCTCTAATCTTACCTAAAACTTCAATTATTGTATTGTCTCTCTTACTTTTTCTATCATTTATTTGTTGGCTTTGCTCAAGATGCATCTCTTATTTTGAGAGGTTCTTTCTATTGAGTTCATATCTATTGCTAGTTTCCGAGGATACTTCTGGTCGATCTGTTGATGGTGAGAGATAGAGTGATGATCCCTCTATGCAATGGAGACAAAGAGATTTGGTTGTGCCTCCAGATGCACTCTAATGACTAGGTGAAGGACTGTGTGGAGACTGGAAAGCTACGGTGTAGAATGGAGGATCTAGCACCTCTTGAGGAGAATAACTTTAAATTCAACAAAATCAAGGATGAGAGTGAGGGAGGATTTGGAAAGAGATCTGCAAGGCTGCACAAAGGGACAACTTAGCAGAGAGAGCGAGAAGGAAGAAAAACAAAGCCAAAATGAAGCTAATGGATAAGAAGGCACAATTAGTGATCGAATGAAGCACAACTGGGCTCGAAGTAGAAGATCGAGATAGAGTGCGCGTGCTGTAAGATGAGTGGGAGAAAGGATGGAGAGATGAGAGAGTAAAGGGAGGGGCAGATAGCATGAAGATAAAGGAGTGTTCAAGCTTTCCAAGGAGCGTAGTCTTGACAACGATCAAGAATGACATCAAGAGGGAGATGGATCGAGCCCGATATGGAGGATCTTAATGCACTGATATGCTTAAAAGCACAAAATCAGAGTGGACAGAGTCGATGGGAAGGAATCTTTGGGCATGAATGCGATCAGGGATTTCAAGTGAATTGAGGAGGACGACACTTTGGATATTATATAAATACAGGGAGCTCGTCGATTGGAGAGTCACAAGAAAGAGGAGAACTGAGAGTAGAATCCAAGAATGATCGATTTAGATATTGTTGGTACAAGAAAATATTCGGTTTCCAAGCTTGTTAAGGGTATCGTTGATTTAATTGAGAGATATTTCTTCCTACATGCTTGATTTATAGTAGATTTTCTTAATTCTCACACGTCCTGCATGTTGTCCTTTAGCTCGCTCCTATCTATGTATTTTCCTATTGTGTTTCCAATGGTTTTGACAGATTCATCTCCCCATCAATGTAAGGGAATATGTGGTAGTCGAAACCAGACCGGGACATCATTCGGGACATCCAATTCAGGATCAAAGTCTCGAGTCCATCTATTCAGATAGAGACCTCTTGTATCCATAAAATACAGACCGCTTCTGAAGATGACTGTAGGTTTTAACCCTGAACAGAAATTATCTACACACGAATCTTATAACAGAAAATAAACAATAGCGAGATCATAAAACATAAAACAGATAAACACAGAGATTTTCCCCTGGATCCCAAATCAGGACAACCAGCTTGATTTTTCATTATATTCCTTTTAGTGTTACAACACATATATATACATGCCGAAGCATACATAAACCCCAATCCATAAACCCTGGATTAGAACATAACCGTAGTTACCTTAACCGGATCTACAAAAATACCAGGGGCCGAAAACCATCGTACCCCAAAACCATGTGCAAAACCATGCACAAAACCATGGACGCAGACTACCCACCGGAAATTAAATGACACATACCCAACATTCTCCCACTTGTTGTTTTCTTTCCACAGGGGGTCACAAGAGAGCTTAGTCATTGGCCCAATACTTCAACGCCCATTGTTTCTCTACACCAAGAGAACTTCTGAGTGCTCACAGAATTTGTTAATACATCTGCAACATTCTTCAAAGTGTCCACCTTTACCAACAACACCCTTTTAGCCTCAACCATATCTCTAAAAAAGTGATATTGAACATAAATGTGCTTTGTCTTTGAATGATAAGCAGGGTTCTTAGCCAAGAAAATTGCACTTTGGCTATCACAGTCTATCCTTATAGCTTGCTGTACCAACCCCATACTCGAACACAATCTCTGCAACCAAATTGCTCCCTTGCTTGCATGAGTGGCTGCTATGTATTCTGCCTCTGTAGTTGAAAGAGCCACTACAGACTGTCTTTTACTCATCCAACTGACTGCGCCTCCAAATAATCTAAACACATACCCACTTGTAGATCTTCTTTGGTCCAGATCTCCAGCCCAGTCTGCATCAACTAAACCACGAATGTCCAACATTCTTTCCAATCCTGGTCTTCCCTGGTAGCACAAGCCATAATCACTAGTGCCACGTAAATATCTGAAAACCCGCTTCACTATTGTCCAATGCTCCTTCCCTGGGTTTGACATAAACCTGCTCAATACTCCCACTGCATGTGCAATGTCTGGTCTAGTACAGACCATTGCATACATCAGGCTACCCACTGCACTTGCATATAGAACACGAGACATATACTCCTCTTCTTCTTGTATCTTGGGACACTGTTCAGCAGACAGCTTTACACCTACAGGAATAGGAACATTCACCGGTTTACTATCCTGCATATTGAACCTCTGCAATATAGTCTCGACATACTTCCTCTGGTTTAACCAGAGCTTCCTCTTTGCCCGATCTCTCTTAATTTCCATGCCCAAAATATAGTTTGCGGCACCCAGATCCTTCATGTCGAATTTGGAGAACAGTTGGGTCTTCAAATCTTGGATAATTTCTTTGTCATTTCCAATCAACAACATATCATCCACATGCAAGACCAAATAAATAACACGGTCACCAATTAATTTAAAATAAACACAGTGATCCTCCTTGCTTCTGGTGAAGCCAAGTCCCCGTATATAGGTATCAAATTTCTGATACCACATCCTTGGTGACTGTTTTAACCCATACAGAGACTTCTTCAACCTGCACACCGGTTCTTTCTTACCCTTCACCATAAAGCCTTCAGGTTGCTTCATGTATATCTCCTCTTCTAGATCCCCATGAAGAAATGCAGTCTTCACATCCATCTGTTCTATCTCAAAATCAAATGCAGCAGCAACAGATAAAAGTAATCTAATAGAAGTAACTTTGGCAACAGGAGAAAAAATATCACAAAAATCAATTCCCGGCACCTGGGAATAACCTTTCGCTACCAACCGAGCTTTGTATTTCTCCACCTTGCCTTCTACATTCATCTTCTTCTTAAACACCCATTTTCTCCCAATGAGCTTCCTTCCAGCCGGCAACTCCACCAGATCCCATGCATCGTTTTTGTGCAAGGATGCCATTTCATCAACCATGGCCTCCTTCCAGAGTTTTCCATCCTCTGAATCTACTGCCTCCCTGACAGTTCTGGGTTCATCATTAGTTATAGTTAAGGCAAAACCTGAACAGAAAGAAGATGGACTATACCTTTCTGGTTGCCTTCTTTCCCGAACTGATCTTCTCAAAGCTGGAGTTTGTGGCTCTTCATCTTCTGAGTCTTCTTCTGTTGTAGAGTCTGATTCATCCTCCTTTAACTCAAACTCTATCTTCTCAGGTTCCTTTGGTAGGACTTCATGTTTAACAACATCTTTCACTTCTCTAAACACCACATCTCGGCTGTACACAACCTTCCTTGTTTCTGGGTTCCAAAGCTTGTAACCCTTTAAACCATCCTTATACCCAATGAAGATGCACCTTTCGGATTTATTATCCAACTTGGTCCTTTTCTCCTTTGGAACATGTACATATGCATCACATCCAAATACCCTTAGATGTGAAAGAGAGGGTTTCTTACCAGTCCATACCTCATGTGGGGTATTATCCTCCAACGTTGATGAAGGTGATCTGTTAACTAAGTAACATGTAGTCTCCACTGCCTCTGCCCAGAATTCTTGTCCTAACCCGGTACCACTGAGCATGCTTCTTGCCTTTTCCATCAGTGTTCTGTTCATTCTTTCTGCAACTCCATTTTGCTGAGGTGTGTATGGAGTAGTATTTTTTCGTGCTATGCCACACTTCTTACAGAACTCTTCAAATTCCTTCTTGCAGAACTCCCCACCATTATCTGTCCTCAGCGCCTTTATCTTCTTCTCTGTCTGGTTTTCCACCCGAGCCTTAAATTCTTTAAATTTGTCAAAGACTTCAGATTTCTTCCTCAAGAAATATATCCATGTATTCCTTGAGAAGTCATCTATGAATGAAACATAGTACACGGACTTTCCCAGTGATGGAACTGACACAGGCCCAAACACATCACTGTGCACAAGTTCTAATATCTTGTTTGCCCTCTTAGCACCAGAAGGAAAACTCACCCGATTCTGCTTCCCATATACACAATGTTCACATAAATTGAAATCCAGAGAACAATTAGACATACCTTCTACCATACCATCTCTATGCAGTATCCGAAGGCTCTTCTCTCCAATATGTCCAAGCCTTTGATGCCATAGCATGGTCTTTTCTCCAGAGACAGCTAGACTTTCCGTCCCACTTTCAGGAACCACAGAACTGTTACACCCATTAATAAAAGTGCTACCTTGTAGCTTGTACAGAGTTCCAGTCCGAACTCCCCGCATTAATACCAGTGCTCCCCGAACCATCTTGTAGGCATCTTTCTCGAACACTGTTTTTACACCTGCATCATCCATCTTGCTTACAGAAATCAGATTTCTGGCCAATGCAGGAATATGCAGAACATCAGGAAGTGTTCTAATCCTTCCACCTTGCAGCTTCAGCTTGACTTTTCGACGTCCGAATATTCTGGCCTTCCTATCATCCCCTAGGAAGACATCACCACCATCATATTTCTCATACTCGCAGAACCACTCCCTATGGGGAGTGAAGTGAAAGGATGCACCTGAGTCAATCAACCATGACTCATGATCTACATGTGTATTTGAAGAAGAAGCTAAATACACATCCCCACCTTCATCCGAGGTGGTTTTTGCCTCTGCAGAAGGACCTTCATCAGATCCCTTTCCTTTCTCAGGAGCTTTAGATCTGCATTCCTTTTTGTAGTGCCCTTCCTTTCCTCATTTCCAGCACACCTTTACAAACTTTCCGGGAGATTTAGATCTCCCTCTAGATTTATATCTCCCACTCGAAACCTTATTCGTGTTTCTGTTCTGGGACCTTCCTCGTACAGATAAGGCATCTCCATTCTGACCCTCCATATTTCTCCGTCTCATTTCCTCCGACAGCAAGGCTGAGACAATGTCATCAAAATTCAAGGTAGTTGTATTGCTGCCTATTGCAATAACCAGACTGTCCCACGAGTCTGGTAGAGAGCACAACAAACTGATGCACTTATCTTCATCTGAGATTTTAATATCAACAGACGACAGCTGACTTACCACAGTATTGAAGGCGTTCAGATGCTCTGTCATCGAGTCTCCATCCTTCATCCTCAGGTTATACAGCTTTTTCCGCAGGAACAACTTATTCACCAGAGACTTAGATTGGTACAAATTCCCTAGCTTTTCCCACAAGGTCTTCGCCGTAGCTTCCCCAGATACATTCAACAATACTGAATCTGAGACACACAACCGTATTGTGCTTTTAGCCTTCCGATCCAGTTTCTTCCAGTCTTCATCTGACATTCCTGTTGGCTTAGTACCTGGATCTACTGCGATCCACTGATCTTTATCCACCAACAGATCCTCCATCTTGAGCTTCCACAACTCAAAACTCTGACCATTAAATTTCTCGATCTCTATATTTCCGCCGCTCGCCATCTTCTCTCACCGCAAGAATCGATCCCGCAGATCTCCCACTGAACAGGGTCTACCTCAGGCCCGAACTAAAAACCCTCAGCAGCAAAGGCGTCCCCTTGAAGCCGAAACAGCTCTGATACCAAATGTAGGTTTTAACCCTGAACAGAAATTATCTACACACGAATCTTATAACAGAAAATTAAACAATAGCGAGATCATAAAACATAAAATAGATAAACACAGAGATTTTCCCCTGGATCCCAAATCGGGACAACAAGCTTGATTTTTCATTATATTCCTTTTAGTGTTACAACACATATATATATGCCGAAGCATACATAAACCCCAATCCATAAACCCTGGATTAGAACATAACCGTAGTTCCCTTGACCGGATCTACAAAAATACCAGGGGCCGAAAACCATCGTACCCCAAAACCATGTGCAAAACCATGCACAAAACCATGGACGTGGACTACCCACCAGAAATTAAGGAAAGAATATAACACATGCCCCCCCGCGTGTGCTTAGTTGTGGAAAGAATATGACACATACCCAACAATGACGTCTCTATCCTCCTTTGTTTCAAAGTGAAAGGTGAAGTATCCCCTTCCGTAGAATCTGATGGATACTTTACCTTGTGTCACTTGAGACCAGTTTCTCTCTACCCACTTCTGTACTGTTTTTGGTGAGGGCCACAGTCCTGTGAACTACCCAATGAGTCATTTTTTTTGTTAATGAGAGGGATTCTCTGTGTGGGAGTGTTAGAGGCAAAGTGGTTTCTGGTATTCCATCAATTTTTTTCACAAATTTTGTCACAGTTGGGCGTGATCGCGGAGGTCCCATTGAGGAAACTAGAGAGAGCAAAAATATTGCAAATTTGTCATGAGGAGGCTACGCATCATTTTGAGGAGCAGCAGGGGGTGGTTCCCCACCGAGATCGAACTATGAGGGGCCATGGTGGCAGAGGGCCGAGTCCGAATTTCAAACACCAGCCTAGATCAAGCAGCACGCACGTGCTCCCGTGTAAAAACTATATTCCCTAATATAGTTTGTATTGATGCTCTAATTAAACTAACATTAAAATAACATTATTACTTTAGGGGTCTTCAACATCATTAAATATTAAATATAACTTCTATTTGAAATGAACTCCTTTTACTCAAACAAAAATAAAACTTAATGAAAACCAAAAATACTATATGACCTCCTTTTGCTCAAATAAAAATAAAACTTAATGAAAACCAAAGCCACCATAGAAATTGCCTTATAATTTTTTACTACCTATTAAAATCTAATTTGGCCGCTAGTCTAAAATCTAAATGGACCTATTAAAATTTATTCCTAGATGTGAAATGACCTCCTTTTCTCAAATAAAAATACTAGATGACCACCTTTTTCTTAAATAAAATTAAATCTTTATGAAAATAAAAACGACTATAGCAATTACTTTATAAGATTTTTCTACCTATTAAAATCTAATTTGGCGGCTTCTTAAAATTTATTTTCGGGCAGCTATTCTCCCTTGCTAGATTCGGGACAAAGTTCGATGATCTTTCCGTGCTAATAATCTTTATGATTTCGGCGCAGATGCCATACCCTTCTATTCTTTGCTACACTCTAGATTCGACTTATTTTTAACGCGATTTTATTATAACAGATCTGGTTTAGCTTTTTTTCCAGCTTTAATTGAGATATTCTTCTCCTGATTTGGGGGTTCCCTGCAATTCGGAGCAGAAAACATGTGGTCCGTTGCCAGCATATGGAGATAAAATTGCAACCTTCGAGAACTCAGAGAGGGAGAGTGTGTATTGATAAGTTTGAAAGGTATTTTCCTGATATCTATGATTTTTATTGTTAAAATTTCAAAATATTTAAACTTGTATACAGAATTATGTAGAAGAAGGCAGCGGTAGGGTTGACAAGATTTTATAAAATCAATCATATTTTTTTTCGTGATTACCAAGACTAGGCACTCCTTAGAGCTACTCCCATACACTGATTACCCTTACTTTTTTCTAGGAATTAGACCTTATGCCCCTCCAACATGCCTAATATAGATATGTGTGATCCTTGTAATAACTACAGTGCCTGAGACTCTCTTAAAAAATAAATATGCCACCCCTTTTGGTACCAAAACAACCCTCTTATCAACATATTTACGCAACTACTCCTCGACCCTGCTATATCTTCTAATCTGACCTCAAAACAGTGATTTCAGGCTTCAGCCTTCTCTTCTTCAAGCTATGGCTTACATCAGAAGGTGTTTTAATCCTAAATTTTTTCGCTTGGATGTTATCTTAGCCTCCTGATCTAGGTGGATATTGGTGGTCACCCACCTATTCCACTTGGGGCCCCACCATTGTCTCTTTCAGTTTTTCAGTTTCAGCACAACTTACTAATTTTAGCAGTTTTTCGGGTCCTGAACTTCCGGAGCCGTTTTGAGGCCTTAAACGACGTTTTTTGGGAAAACGGGGAGCAACATGGGTCCATGGACTGATGTTGCTCACTCAAAATTTGTATTCCTCAGATAGATATTTCTAACGAGGTATGGTACGTGTCAAATGGAGATCGTATGCCAAAGTTACGTCCCGGGGAAGTTGAAACACAAATTTACCCAAACGGGGCCCATAGTTTTGGCACTTCATCTCCTAGGGTTAGGGTTTTGGTTGTTTAGGATTTCCCATTGTTTCTAAATAATAAATAGGCCCTCGAGCCTCATGGTAACTCATTTCAGAGGCCTGTAGCCACCACATCTCTTGTCAGAGATAGCTACTAGCACCCTAGCTAGTTTTATTTCCATTCTGTCTGTAAGCAAATTTCAAGTCTTCGATATTAATGAAATGAAGTGTTATTTCCACTACATCTTTGTATTTATGGTTATATTTTTATTCTTTTGCATTCCTGCATAAATCAAAATCAGTGGTATCAAAGCGGTCTTCTTTTTCTCGATCCTTCTTTGCATGTCCCCAACGAGGTCGCGGTATAAGGAGTTAGGGCTCGATCTGGTGGAACCTTTGCAAGATCAGCCTCACAAACCCCGATGGACGCTCATGGGGGACGAAAAGAAATATAAGGGAGAATGAGATCCTATCAAAATATTGCTCGAGGAGGCCCTCTAAAAACAAAGGAACGGGATGATGGATAACTTTTCCCAGATCCTTCAACAACTGCCCACCAGCGGTGCATCTGCATTTAGTAGCCACTCTAGAGGTGTGACTCCTTTTAAGGTACAAGTAAATTTTTACATTCCCATATTTGAGGGTCAAATAGATGTAGATGTTGTAGATAGATGGTTGAATCTATTAGAAGGATATTTCTCAGTTCATGACTTTTCCGATAGGGAGAAGATTATTTTTGCACTCCTCAAAGCTGCCCTCCATGTCAAGGACTAGTGGGAAACCCACTGTGAGAAAAAGGATGAGACAGAACCCTCTCTGTTCTCGGTCATACCCACTTGGAATTCTTTCCGAGACGCCATCAAGGAACAATACTATCCCGTGGGGAGCTATGAGGACAATTACATACAATGGACCACGCTGCGACAACAAAGGGATCAAGATGTGCATGAGCTGACGAATCTGTTCCATACCCTGCGCACCAAGTTGGGTATCAAAGATTTAGAGAAACATCTAGTGCTAAAGTATCGCAGTTGTCTGCACAAATACATTCAAGAGGAAATGGATTTCCTCGACATCTCCTCGCTTGGTATGGCATACTGATATGCTGCCAAGATTGAGAAGAAATTCAAACAGAAGAAGTGAGACTTTGGATCTGCGAATCAAAAACAAAGGAAAGGTTCTCCCAAACTGCAGAACAAAGGACAGAGCCAAGGCATGGCGACTCAAGACAACTTGTCGAAGCCACAGGCAAAGAACAACATTGAAAAGCCAAAGAAGCACATGGGAAAGTGGTGTGAGTTCCATAAGAGCTCCACTCACAACACAAGTGAGTGTCAGGCCAAGCAGTCGCTGGTGGCTGAGATGAGGGCTTCTGAGTCAGATGCATGCTCCAACTCTGGATCAGAACCTGAAAAGGGGAATGAAAAAGGGAAACAAATTATTGATGTGGAGCCTAATGCCACTGTAGCCACTACAAAGATTCAGAAGGAGGAATCGAAAGATCCAGAGGAGGAGGAACGTCTCTTCCACTCCCAGATGTGGGTAAACGGCTCCACGGTACAGTTCATTGTCGACAATGGGAGACAAAAGAACCTCATTTCCGAAGACGTCGTGAAGCAGTTGGGCTTTCCGACCACAGCTCACCCACATCCATACACCATCGGGTGGCTTCACAAAGGACGAGATCTCCGCATCAGCCAACAGTGCCGCCTTCCCTATAGCATCAAGCCCTTCACGGATGAGGTATTATGTGACGTTGCTCCTATTAATGTTTCTAATGTATTATTAGGACAACCATACTTGTGGAAGCATCATGCTATGTATTAGTCTCGGCCTCGCACTGTTATTGTTACTTTGGGAAATAAGTTGTACAGGATACCAGAGATACCACCTCCTACCGCTAGCTCTTTGGTTACTGCAAAACAACGCAGTAAGCTCATTTCCCAAACCAAGAAATTTGTTTTCTTGATGATCCGCCCCCAAGGCAAGAAGAAGACTATGGCCACGACCTCCAGACAGGGCGCCTATGCATGACAACAACAAATGGATAAGATTGTGGAGGAGTATAGGGACATCTTAACCTCACCCACAGGGGTTCCTCTACACTGTCAGGTCAAGCACCCGATTGATCTGACCCCAGGTGTGCCGCTACCCAATGGACCGATCTATTGGCGCTCTGTTTTGGAGAACGATGAAATCAAGAGGTAGATTCAGGAGCTTCTGCAGAAAGGTCACATCCGACCAAGTTCATCTCCCTGTGGGAGCCCGATCGTGTTGGTATAGAAGAAGTATGGGACGTGGAGACTCTGTATTGACTATCGGGCGCTAAACAAGATCACTGTCCAGAATAGGTACCCGATCCCACGGATTGATGACCTTCTGGACCAACTCAAAGGTGCAAAATATTTCAGCAAGGTCGACTTGAAGTCTAGGTATCACCAGGTACCAATTGAACCCTCTGATGTGTGGAAGACTGCCTTCAAAGCCAAGGAAGGCCTTTTCAAATGGCTGGTCATGCCTTTTGGGTTGACGAATGCTCCCACAACCTTCATGAGTTTGATGGACAACATCTTGCGGCCATTCACCAACTCATTTGTAGTGGTGTACTTGGCTGACATTCTGATCTTCAGCCAGACTTGGGAAGAGCATCTTCACCACATCCAACAAGTCCTCCAAACACTGCGGCAACACAAGTTGTGTGCCAATTTGGAGAAGTGCACTTTTGGCATGACCCAGGTTCAATATCTGGGATACATTATTGATGAAAGGGGGGTGCATGTGGAACCAACCAAGATCCAAGTCATTCAGTATTGGCCAGCCCCAACCACTATAACAGAGCTGCACAGCTTTCTGGGTCTTGCTAATTTCTATTGTAGGTTCATGTTGGGATTCTCTCATATCACTTGGCCCTTGATTCAAGTCACCAAGGGAGGAGCGAGAGCAAAATTATTTTGGTCGGAACCTCAATAGAAGGTGTTCACATAATTGAAAAATCGCCTCGATTCTGCCCCAGTGCTCACATTACCAGACTTGCAACAGCCATTTGAGATTGAGACAGATGCCTTCGGCTATGCTATTGGGACAGTTCTTACTCAACAGGCACATCCAATGGCATATCACAGTGAGACATTGTCTGACACAGTTCGCAAGTATCCCACTTATGACAAAGAAATGTATTCCATTGTGCAGCTTGTCGACAATGGAAGAATTACATTTTGGGGAAGGAAACAATCATCCACACAGACCACCAGCCCCTGCAGTTCATACAGACACAAGGGAAGTTGCATAATGATCGCCATCATAAGTGGTCCACATATCTGCAACAGTTTCATTTGAACATCAAGTATAAGAAGGGTAGCACCAATAATGTTGCAGACTGCCTCAGCCAACCACCGATCGTGGTGCTCACCACCGTTCTCAACTCTTGTGGGCACGAGACTTCTGATTGGTCGCTTCTCTATGAGAGCGACCCAGAATTCAGCCACACTTACAAGGCACTCTTGGGGGGTACGCAAGTTCCAAATTTTCACCTCTAAGATGCACTTTTATGTCACCTGGGACACCTTTGTGTTCCTTCAAGCGAGCGTGCCAAGATGATATGGGAAGCACACTACAGTTGAGTACCTAGGCATTTTGGGGTCGAGAAAATAGTAGCAGTATTGCAGAAGTATTTCTATTGGCCGAACCTTCGAAAGGATGTCATGAAGCACATCAGATCCTGCACTGCTTGTGCCATTGCCAAACCGGCCATGAAGAGGCAAGGCCTATATACTCCGCTACCTACCCCTAGTCGACCTTCAGAATTCATCTCTATGGATTACATGTCAGACCTGCCTTCTACTAAGCATGGAAATGACTGTGTTTTCGTGGTTGTCGACAAATTCTCGAAGATGGCCATTATGGCGGCCTGCAAGAAGAATATCACAATAGAAGCCACTACTAAACTCTTCTTTGAACGAGTGTGGATGCACTTTGGGATCCCACAGTCTATCATATCATATCGAGATAGGAGGTTCCTCAGCACATTTTGGTCCAGCCTTTGGTCAATGTTGGACACCAAGCTCACCAAGTCCACAGCTTTCCATCCCCAAACAGATGGCCAGACAAAGGTCATCAACAGAATGATTGTACACATTTTGCGCATGTAAAATTCAAAGCATCCACGCACATGGGATGAGAGCCTCCTCTATGTAAAACATAGTTGTAATCGGGCTCTCCACAGTTCAATCGGCCATAGCCCCTTTCAGGTGGGCTTGGGATTCCAGCCACTATGTCCCATTGACGTAGCCATGCCATTTGTGGCTACTCAGGTCGATTCAACTCATGTCTAGTCTGAAGTTGACAAAGCAAATAGCTTCATCGAGCACATTCAACACATCCGCCAACAGGTTCATGACATATTGGACAGAGCCAATGCTAATTACAAGCAATTCCATGATCAACACATGCTGCCACACAACTTCCAGGTGGGCGACAAAGTATGGCTACATTTGCAGAAGGAGCGCCTCACTGGACCCCACCGCAAGCTTCGCCCACTCCGATACGGGCCGTACACCATCACCAAGGCTGTAGGGAACAATGCCTTCGAGCTCTGTATTCCACCATTCCTTGGTCTACACCCAGTATTCAATGTGGACCGCCTTCGTCCTTACTTCCCACCTCTACTGGACAACTCTGACATTGCAGAACAACTCACACCAACAGAGTTAAACCCAGACTACATGGAACAGGCCACCAAAGATTGTATCATGGACATTCAAATCAAGAGCACTCGCCAACAGAAGATCCAACTGTATCGGGTGGTCAAAGCTGGCCAACTCCTGTACCAAGGAAAGTGGTTCACTAGGGACCAAGTTCAGCAGAAATTTCCTCATCTCATGGAGGAACTTAACGCAATGGGGACCATTGCTTCCTAAGGGGAGAGGAATGATCCAGGTGGATATCGGTGGTCACCCACCTATTCCACTTGGGGTCCCACCATTGCCTCTTTCAGTTTTTCAGTTTCGACACAACTTACTATTTTTAGCAGTTTTTCGGGTCCTGAACTTCTGGAGCCATTTTGAGGCCTTAAACGACATTTTTGGGGAAAATGGAGAGCAACATGGGTCCATGGGCCAAAATTTCTCACTTGAAATTTTTATTCCTCAGATATATCTTTCTAACGAGGTATGGTACGCATCAAACGAAGATCGTATGCCAAAGTTACGTCCCTGGGAAGTTGAAACACCAATTTACCCAAATGGGGCCCATAGTTTTGGTGCTTCAACTCCTAGGGTTAGGGTTTTGGTTGTTTAGGATTTCCCATTATTTCTAAATAATAAATAGGCCCTTGAGCCTCATGGTAACTCAGTTTAGAGGCCTGTAGCTGCCACATCTCTTCTCAGAGATAGCTACTAGTGCCCTAGCTAGTTTTATTTCCATTCTGTCTGTAAGCAAATTTCAGGTCTTTGATATTAATGAGATGAAGTGTTATTTCTGCTGCATCTTTGTATTTATGGTTATATGTTTCTTCTGTTGCATTCCTACATAAATCCAGAACACCTCCAACCTCACCTTCTATTTATACGCAATATAAGGGCTTCATTTGGGTGTCCACATTGGCTTGACAAGTTGTCACGTGGCTTATTAACATCAAGCCGACCTAGACTCTTCTTGTGCAAACTCAAAATTTCACAACTCCCTCTAAGCCTACATGATCTCCATTGGCTCAGTCTTGCAAGCACTCATCCTTCTAGATCAAGTACCACTCGTGCAAATCCCTCCAATCTTGGTTATGCAACATCACGATTCGATGAAGACTCTAGTCTGCCAATATATAGTCCATCACATGAATCCATCTCAATCAACCTCATCTCATCCATGCCAAAGAAACCCTCGAGTTGTCCTAAGTTCTAACCATCCATGACAAATCAACAAAATTCCATGATCAAAAATATGCTCTACAACAAACTTTTGTTCACTAGGCTCTCCACAAATCCACCAGAACTCCCAGCCAATCTCGCCTCCAAGCCAGTAAAGACCACATCTCTATGTCTTTAGCTGAACCTTTTGCTCCTTGATCTAGACACTCACAACTCCCTCTGAGTTGCTTTGCTGAGCACACTCTGATTCACTATCCCTCAAAGTAGCTCAGATACTCTCTGATACCATGTTGTTTTTCCACGATCTTGGGTCTAGGATAGACTCTTAAAATTTTTCATGCTACCAAACCAAGAATCACAATGATACTACTTTGCACAAAAAAATATAAATAACAGTAAATCTACCAATGCACAAAATATAGAAAACTTTTTACAATTTTTAACCCAACTTCGTTATATTAATCAACATATAATACAACAGTCTAGGGCTCCCATACCAAGGATAATGGCCATCATACACCCATTTATACGAGATACAAAACTGGGTTTTGTGTTAGTCCATCGACAACCAATCTGCCCTCAACAAGATACTCTGACCATGTCGTTGTCGCATTCTCTCTTAGCTCTTCTCGGTCATGCCTTGTACCAGCTCGGTCCTTCGGCTCCTGATCTGCAGCTCTTGACTCTATCAATGCTCCAATTCCATCTAGCCACTAAAGCTTGGCTGCCAATCCGCTCACTAGTTATGCCTTATTCCATCAAGGGCACAACACATCGAGACTCCTGTCAAATTGTTCACAACTCCGTTTGTGAATATTTCTTAGTCTTCTCATTTATGCTCCTCAGTTACTTAGGGAATTAAACCCACTATGTTCTTCCTGTGTTGCACCGATGAAGGCCAACATAGGGCATGAAGGGCTACCACCTATCACTACAAGATGTCTATATCCCACAATGAACACGAGCGAGGAGGACTACCCATCATCTGCTATAGAAGTCCTCCACACACAAGTTTAGGGATACACAAAATTTCTCCTGATTTATCAGACCCTTGACCTCTAGCAACCACCGAGGTCCACGAAGATGGTGCACACTGGGCCGCAAAATGTGTACTATCACATTGTCCTCCAATAGACCATAAATGCACAATCCACATTCAAACTTGGCCCACTCTCACGTTTCCCTCCAGCAGACCACGAATGAGCAATACTTTTTGTAGCATCTACCTCTGGCCAGGGAATCCTCACACTTAGGAAACCCTCCTCATGGCTTCCATGAGACTTCTCTAACAGTCTTGTCCTAGAACACCCATTACTTCATTGCGAGATGTGCTCCTAGTTGGGGTTTCTTAACACCCAAGAGAACCCCAACACATGGATCCCACAGGTTGCATATGAATTTGATCCAATCACCAATCATTACACTGGTTAGGGCTTCTAACCAACACTTTAGCCCTCCCTTATTCACTTCCGCAAGTTATACTAAAATTATCCAACTATCCAAACTAGGACCAACAATTTAACACAAAAACATACCTTCTCATGTGTTGGTACCCTGTTGTATTCTGCAATCTAGTTAGGGCTTAACCATAGTCCATGTCAACCCACTCAACACTTGCCAACAATCCCTTCTATTAATGTGGCTTGCCTTCACCCTAGATTTTCTCCCCTACGCTGATTGTCCCTTAGTTATGTTGTAGGAATTAGGCCTTACGTCCCCTCCAACAAACCTAATACAGACATGCGTTATCCCTGTAATAACTACAGTTCCTGAGACTCTCTTAAACAACAAATATGCCACCCCTTTTGGTACCAAAACAACCCTCTTATCAACGTATTTACGTAGCTACTCCTCGGCCTTGTTATATCTCCTAATCTGACCTCAAAACAATCATTTCAGGCTTTGGCCTTCTCTTCTTCAAGCTGTGGCTTACATCAGAAGGTGTTTTACTCCTAAATTTTTTCGCTTGGTTGTTATCTTAGCCTCCAACCTCACCTTATATTTATACACAATATAAGGGCTTCATTTGGGCATCCACATGGGCTTGACAACTTGTCACATGGATTATTAACATCAAGCCAACCTAGACTCTTCTTAAGCAAACCCAACCATATAATTCAAAAATTCACAACTCCCTCTGAGCCTACACAATCTCCACTGGCTCAGTCTTGCAAGCACTCATCCTTTTAGATCAAATACCACTCGTTCAAATCCCTCCAACCTTGGATATGCAACATCACGATGTGATGAAGACTCTAGCCTGCCAATATCTAGTCCATCACATGAATCTATCTCGATCAACCTCATCTCGTCCATGCCAAAGAAACCCTCGAGTTGTCCTAACCATCCATGAAAAATCAATGAAAGTCCATGATCAACAATCTACCCTACAACAAACTTTTTTTCACTAGGCTCTCCACCAATCCACTAGAAATCCAGCCAATCTCGCCTCCACGCCAGTCAAGACCACATCTCCATGTATTTAGCTAAACCTTCTGCTCCTTGATCTAGACACCCACAACTCCCTCTGAGTTGCTTCGTTGAGCACACTTTGATTCATTATCCCTCAAATTATCTCAGATATTCTCTAATACAATGTTGTTTTTCCATGATCTTGGGTCTAGGATAGAGTCTTAAAATCTTTCACGCTACCAAACCAAGAATCGCAATGATACTACTTTTCACAAAAAAATATAAATATCAGTAAATCTACTAATTCACAAAATATAGGAAACTTCTTACAATTTTTAACCCAGCTTCGTTATATTAATCAACATATAATACAAAATTCTGGGGCTCCCGTACCAGGGATAATGGCCCTCATACACCCATTTATACAAGATACAAAACTAGGCTTGGTGTCAATCCATCGACAACCAATCTGCCCTCAACAAGATACTCTAACCATGTCGATGTTGCATTCTCTGACTCTCTCAGCTCTTCTTGATCATACCCTGTACCAGCTCGATCCTTTGACTCCCGATCTGCAGCTCTTGACTCTATCAATGCTCCAAGTCCATCTAGCCACTAAAGCTTGGCTACCAATTTGCTCACTAGTTTTGCCTTAGTCCATCAAGGGAACAACACATCGAGACTCCCGCCAAATTGTTCACAACTCTGTTTGTGAACAATTCTCAATCTTCTCATTTTTTCTCCTCAGTTACTTAGGGACTTCAACCCACTATGGTCTTCCTGTGTTACACCGATGAAGGCCAACATAGGGCATGAAGGGCTACCACCTATCACTACAAGATGTCTATATCCCACAATGAACACAGGCTAGGAGGACTGCCCATCATCTGTTGTAGAGGTCCTTCTCCACACACAAGTCTAGGGCTACACAAAACTACTCCTGGTTTATCAGACCCTTGACCTCTTGCAACCATCGAGATCCATGAAGATGGTGCACAACGGGCCCCAATATGGGTACTATCACACTGTCCTCCAACAGACCATAAATTCACAATCCACGTTCACACTTAGCCCATTCTCACGCTGCCCTACAGCAGACCATGAGTGAAAAATACTTGTTGTAGCATCTACCTCTGGCTAGGGCATCCTCACACTTAGGAAACCCCTTCTCTCGGATTTCTCTACAGAATTATTACAGCGAGGAAGGGTATGAAAACTGTTGAACCTTCAATTGATCTATGGAAAATAAAAATTTCAAACTGGTATATAGTGGCTCGAGCCTACAACAAAACCCTCAAATCTGTCTTAGAGCCTCAAACATACCTTGTCTCGGTGTTGTAACTTTGAATTGTGGTTTCATCTCTTCAGACCTGTGTGGTTGCAATGAGGGTACTTCAATCTGTTTCAGATCAAAATATTCACCTCATTTCTTTCAGACCTGTGTTGTTAAGGTGTTTTTTGGAGGTTAGCTAGGGCCTTCTAGGAGAAGTGACATTTTAGTGAATATTTATAGTGCATTATGAACTTTCTACAATGTGTGAGTACTATGGATCTGCAAGAATTTTGAACCTGATATGAAACACAAACACTAAACACATAATTTCCAAGGTTAAGTGTGAATGCCAATTCCTCTCTCAGGCCCGTTACCACAATTCAACAATGTCTTTTTAATGTTCACATTCAATCAAATTATTTTTTATTTTTCCCTCAATACCACACATTCGGGGAGCTATGCATTCACTTGTGTGGAAAAAAAAGCAATTTAACTTTAGGCTTCGCTATATTGTCTCTAGATTGTCAGGTTAGTCTAATAAGTGGTCAACATCGTACGGAAGGACTGATCACAGATACACTATAACCTTGAGTAGGTCTACAATAAATGTGGCCCTTGCAGTCATATACCAGCAAAACAGTGGATTTCTCCAACATAAATACACCATTAGAAGTTTCTTTTACATCTGATGTGTCATTATATAGGGATGTTAGTTTTTTGTTACAAATATAGGCTTATTTCCAGCAACATCTATCTTTAGTTCACTTTTTATCTATCTTTAGTATCAACTAACTTATATATATCTTTGCAGACGCAATTTCAAAGGACCTTGGAACATATTATCAAATGGACAAAAGAAATTGGATGAAATTGAAAAATAGGTATAGTTTGTATATTTGATTATTTATCATGATATGCCAAAAATGTATAAGTGGTAACTTTTTCTCAATTAAATTTATATGACTTGTAAATTGGTTATGTGTAGAACACTAAAAGAATATAGAGATGGGGTTGAGGAATTCTTAAAGTTTTCCGAGGAGCATTCAAGGAATAATATGTCCACAAAATGTCCATGTAATAACTATGGAATAGTGAAAGTACAAACATTTGATAAAGTACGAGAGCACTTTATTTGCGATAGTATAATTGAACAATATAGCATTTGGTATTTCCATGGAGAGAGCATTCCCAATCAAGTATCTTGAAATTTTTTTGAATTGATCTAGTTTCACTCTTATATGTTTTACAATAAAGATATCACTTATTTTTATATGTGCAAACTTCAATTTTTTTTCTTTGTCTCCTTTAGATTCCATCTATTATTGACAAGGACAAGCAACATTCTGAAAATGAGCCACATGAATTTCTCGAGCATATTTCATCTCAACTGGTAAGCCATTTCATATTAGTCAAGGGTCCTATTAGACTAGGTTGGCCAAATGCTATTGATTCTAATTTTCATAAAAACCATAAAATTATTAACATAAATTTTGATTTTCTTATTAATAAGGTTATGAACGTGTTGTGGAACATGATTATGATAATCAGGGTGATGAGCATGAAACGTTGTTTAGGAACGATAGTGAACCTCTAATTGATGATGATGATGCAACCATTTTCGGTGATCAAATGCTTGAAATGGTGAATGAAGTCAATCGATGTCTTAATCAAAAAATCAATGAGAGTTGTGATAATGAGGGGTTGGCATCAACAAATGTACTAAATGAAGTTAATGAATATAAGAAGCTTATCGAAGATGTCAAGAGGCCATTGTACCCAGGTTGTGTTGACTTCACAAAACTATCGGCCACTGTATAATTCTACAATATGAAAGTGAAGAGTGGATGGTCTGATACAAGTTTTGACCAAATGTTAAAATTGCAAAAAAAGGTGCTTCCTAAAGATAACACATTTCTAAATTCTGAATATGTTACAAAAAAGCTGATAAAATCATTAGGGTTAAATTATGATATGATACACGCATGTCCAAATGATTGCATTTTATATCGACGAAGTTATGAAAGTAAAGATCAATGCCCAACATGTGGAAAATCTAGATGAAAGGTGGATGTTCAATATCAAAAGGTGTGGAAAGGTGTTCCAACCAAGGTGTTAAGATATCTTCCCATAGCACCAAGGCTAAAAAGAATGTAAAGGTATGATCTTGAACACTATAATTTTATTCAAGTTTTCCCCTTCTTGTATTATCTTTACCATTTGTCATAGTGTTATTATATGATAATGCTTTATATAAATGATTTTTTTTTTCAATTATAGCTTTGCAGATAAGTTACAAAAAATGAGGTGGCATCATGAGAATGCAAGCAATGATGGTCAAATGCACCACCCTGTTGATAGCCCAGCATGGAAAACTATTCATGACAAATGGCCTAGTTTTTCTAGTGAACCTCGAAATGTACGACTTACAATGGCAGTAGATGGATTTAATCCTTTTGGAGACTTGAGTAGCACATACAGTTTTTGGCCTGTAGTGTTAGTTACATACAACCTTCCACCATGGTTGTGCACAAAAAGAAATTTTTGTATGCTAACATTGTTAATACCTGGTCCCAGGCAACCAGGAAATGACATTGATGTGTATTTGGAACCCTTGGTAGATGAACTAAAGGAATTATGGGACCAAGAAGTATGGACATATGATGCTTATAGTAAGACGTCATTTAACATGAAGGCAATTCTTATGTGGGTGATCCATGATTTTCCTGCTTATGGGAATATGGTTGTTTGCACAACAAAAGGCTATAATGCATGTCCCATATGTGGGAGGAACACAGAATCAGAGTACCTTAGTTGTAGCAGGAAATGTGTGTACATGGGACATAAGAGATTTCTTCCTCAACATCATAAGTTGCGCTCCCAAAAGGCATCGTTTAATGGGAAGGAGGAGCATCGTTATGCCCCTCCAATTGTAAAAGTGTCAGATATTTTTAAGGAAACAAAGGGAAAGGAAGCAATATGGGGGAAGATTGAATCAAATAAAAGAAAAATAAGCAGTAAAATAGGTGAAAAAATTGATTTTGTGGTGGGGAAGCAACAATCAATTCTATTCAATCTACCATATTGGGAGGTATGTAGACCCATGATCAACCATGCCTAATTATTGGACACAACTTGCTTAGTTGACCTCATTGTGATTATATGTCTTGGTTGAATTGACTGTTTATCTTTTTGTCCATATTAAATATTTTTTTTGATATTCTTGATGTGTTGGAATGCAGAAACTCATAATACGCCACAATTTAGATGTAATGCATGTGGAGAAGAATGTGTGTGAAATCAATTTTGGAACCCTTCTGGATATAAAAGGGAAGTCCAAAGATGGAAAAAAATCATGTGATGACTTGCAAAAAATGGGCTTGAGGAAATCACTATGGCCATAAGTTAAAGGACAAAAAATATTCCTTCCACCTGCACCACATACTCTTTCAAAGAAAGAGAAACAGACCCTATGTCATGTTCTTTTCATGTTAAAGGTGCCATACGGTTACAACTCTAATCCAAAAAATCATATATCTATGGAAGATATTAATTTCCATGGTATGAAAGCACATGATTGTCATGTTCTAATGCAACAAATCCTCCAAGTGGCTTTGCGTCATGTGTTACCAATTGTTGTCCGAAATATGGTTTGCAAGTTTTTTTACTTCTATAGGCAAATCTGTGCAAAATCAGTTTCAGTAGAGAGTCTTGATAAGCTGGAAAATGATATTGTGGAGACATTGTGCTTTCTTGAAAAGTACTTCATTCCTTCATTCTTTTATATAATGTTGCATTTGAATGTACATTTGGTACGTGAGCTTCGATATTGTGGCCCAGTTGCATATAGATGGATGTACCCGTTTGAGAGGTACGTGAAACTTTACTTTTTATCAAGCACAACAAATATTTTTTTTGAAAGCTTTTGACATTACTTCATTTATTTTTTTGTTAATTTTGTAGGAACATGAATGTATATAAGAGTTATGTTAAAAACAAAAATAGGCCTGAAGGATGCATTGCTGAAAGCTATACTGTGGAGGAATCAATAAAGTTTTGTGGAGGATACTTGAAAGGTATGGAAGCTATTGGATCCACACATGGTCGAAATGAAGTGTGGGATGAGGAAGTTGAAGAAGTTATCCTTGATGGAAAGCCATTATCTGCTCCAATTCCTTCAGAATTGGATGGCATTAGTTGGGAACAAGCCCACAGGTGGGTTCTATTTCACACAAATGAAGTTGATCCATGGATAGAGTAAGTTACATATTTGGCCTGTAATTTTTTTGTTTGTTTGTTTAAGGTTGTTTAAGGTTTAACATATTTGACCTTTAAATTTTTTTTACTCATATTTAATAAAAACACAATAACCACCATATCTATTGTCCATAATTGTTGAATTAAGATGCACAAAATGGAGATTTCCAACTCAATTACCCAAACGAAAAAAGATGAAGCTCTATTGCAGAAATTCCACACCCATAAATTTACTAGTTGGTTAAAGCAACAGGTAACTGTATTATTTATATTATAAGTGTACTTAAAAATCATTATATGGGAATATTATCATGTAGGAAATTAAATATTTTTTTAGAGTTTGAATGTATGAATTCTAACTACATTTAAAAATCTAAAACTATACAGGTGGAGGGAGATGGAAATGTGTCTGATACACATAAATGGCTAGCGTGTGGCCCCAGGAAATTCGTGAATAAGTATAAGGGATACCTAACCAATGGTTATAGATTCCATACAAAAAGCATGGAGAATAAGAGAACCACCCAAAATAGTGGTGTGTGTATGGAAGCTCAAACAATGATGAGGTCAAGTTCCAAAGATGCAAACCCTGTACTTCAAACCACAACATTTTATGGAATGGTAGAAGAAATAATTACATTGGACTATTTTTGTATGGAGTACACATTGTTCAAATGTAATTGGATTGACGTATACAATAAGAGAGGGATCAAAACTAATGATTTGGGTTTTACAATGGTGAATATGAAGAAACTAAGTCAAAATCATTGGCAAGATGATCCATTTATTCTAGCATCACAAGCTAAACAAGTATTCTATGTACAAGATCCAGTTGAGACTGATTGGTATGTAGTGTTAACATTTCCTCCAAAAGGATTGAGAAATAATACATCATATGAACCCGAGTATGCAGATTTGTCACATGTTGTGGACTTTCAAGAAAAAAAATGTGTAAGTGAGGAAGATATAGCTGATGTCAATGTCAATGTTGACGTGAACGTGGATTATGTCCGTTCATATTGTGAAGGAATATGGTTGAACCTTAAGAAATAAAATATACTGATTTTTCTATTTTTGTTTCGAGAACTCCAAAATTGATATTTGGTTATGAAGAGAGATTCCTTTGTTTCTTATCTATAAAATGTTTTAGGCCCATTTAGTAGATATATTTTTAGTCCCTACCTATGACAGTGAATATTGTTTTCGGATTGCACCATTAATCTTGTCCATACAAAAAATTGAACACATAAAAATTTGATATGTGCGAGGTTTCTGCAGTTTTTATATTTTTTAAGATTGAAATGAGAATTTTCTATATTATTATTGGATCATAGCCCTAGAAATTACTCATTTAAAAGAGCCTAGAAAATACAATTTTTTTGGGCACATGCCATTTTTTAGCCTTCTTCTGCAACTGTTGGTTGCAAAACAAACTATTCAGTTGTGGGTTGCAAAACAAACTATGGAGATAGAGTGAAATTATTGGGAGGGAAAAAAAGGAGCATAAACAATCTGAGCATATTACTCAACGGTCAATTGGAGGATTCCTTAGCTTAAGCACAGTTAAGCTAATAATTCTGCATTTTCCTTAATGCGGGTCGGCAAAAACCAGGATAAACATTTACAAAAACGTAAGTGTCATTCTCACATCTCAGTTTCTTTGCCAATAGTGTTGTAGGATAATATGTGCCTTTAATCTTAATATTACTTGTTTTATTTCCTAAAGGTTCTAGCTTTAAGAGACTGTATAAGCTAATAATTCTGTGTTTTCCTCCTAGTCCTTGAGATAATATTGACTGGTATTCCATCTCCATTCTTGGTGTTTACTAGTGCTTTAAAATATTACATTGACATTCTGATATACTGGAGATTTAAAATTGTAATTCAGATCTTCTTGTGCTTCTTTATGTATTGTCCATCTGTGTAGTTATTGTTTTTCTCCAACTGATAAATTTCTTCTTGCAACAGTTAAAAAAAAGAAAATATGGCTGTAAACTTGCCATTCAAGTATAATTGTTTATTTCCTTGGAAACTATGTAGGTGCTTGATAAGGATGGTGGATTTCTTTCAAAAGGTAACTTGGAAAGTGGTGCAAGATGGTCAGTGGAATTGGGTTGTCAAACTATGGGGTGCCCTATCATAGTGGATAATATGAGTCAACCCCAAGAATCGGTTATAGAGTTCAGTTAAATTCTTATATTAACAGGGTTTTTATATGTACTCAATAATTCAATTTTGTTATTTTGAGACATGGTTTAAAGTTGTCATGTTATCTTCTGTTGGTTTTCACCAATTTTGTAGATGCTTTGTGAGGAGCAGGGGCTCTTTATTTAAATGGCTGACATCATTTGAGGCTTTAGGTTTATGATTTTAAAGGGAGTCATGGAAGCTCATAGTGACAAGATCTGGGATCGCTTTATTGTTGACGTAATGCCATGGTTGCAAAGACCTTTCATTCCATGTAAGTCTTCCTCTTTTGTTTATGTTTGGTTGCTTGAACATACCATAGACTTCAATAATTGGCATTGTGATTTATAATGAGAACAAGGTATGCAATTTATTTGAAGGTTGTGTGTGTTTCTAGAGACCAAACAAATTGCATGGTTGATGCTTAATAATTATCACTTGGATATTGTTCTTGGGAATTTGATTGTGTAGGGTTGTAGAACATAATATATTCTAGATATAAACCTCTATATTTCACCATATGTGCTCTATGTTCTGGCATATAAAATTCTGAAGGAACCATAGCCTGATTTGTTATGTTGTGAAATTTGGCAGTTTCAAAATATTTTTGCACAGTAGTGGCTTCCTCGATTGGAAGTGAAACTATAACAATGTAAAAATATCAATAATGTTCTAATAACCACACAGAAATTTGAAAATCACAATTTTGATCTTTAGTGAGCCCTGGACATGCATGCTATTAAACACTACTTGCACTTAGCAAGAGACAGGTAAATCAGTGAAACTGTTTTGGTAGACTTAGTACTCTCACTTGAATTTGTACATTAGAATTATGGAACTGTAGGAAGATGCATAGGGAGAAGTACTGTAGCACTGTATTTTATGACTTTTCCATAGGTATATCTGCAGGATTTTGTGTGCAATCAGGTCAGGTTGTAAGTTGTAACACAAATTTTTAACATGAGAAATGAAAATTGCCACTTGGCATGCAATTTTGACACCTTGGGGTGCGTTCTAAGTATGGAATATGATGTTCTGTGGCATATAGGATAGCCCCTTTTCCTTATCATCCATCAGGTTTTCTATTAATGTACATGGCATGCAGTTTTTAATGCAAGTGGACATTTTGGCACTATGAAAATAATAGGTAGAAAGCACACTAGTGATAAGGAGACACATGACCTTGGAGATGCATGGGAACTTAGGACCTTTGGAGGATTGTTGGACCTTGGGGAGCAGTGCTCATGCCATGGAGGGCTTTCTTGTTAATTACTATCACCTTTGATGTTGACACATGTCACATAGAGTAGAGTGCTTCACTTGGGTGGACCTACTTGTGTCTTGCAAGTTTGCTTGTAGTGGACTAGGTCCACTAAAGCCCCTTTACCTCTCATATAAAAAGAGGAAGGAGTGAGTTGTTATTATAGCCGATCATGCACTTGTGCATATTCCTTTCAAGCTTGGGTTAGGGATGTAAGAGCAGTGCTACTCTCTCTCTCTCAGTGACAATATATCTGAGTTGATGTGTATGTTGGTGACAATATATCTGAGTTGTGGTTTGCTCTATCTTCCTTACAAGGATTCCTTGAAAGATAAACAGATTGGTGAACATAAGTAAATAATCTGAACTGTAGTGAAAAATATGATATGGATCTGCTATTAATTGAGGTTCTAATACCAATGATGTGAGCCAACCTAGAATTCTTCTATTATAACTGAAATTTGAAATCCAAAAATTCTGGAACTAGATCTAAAATATAAAAAATAAAGCAGACCAAAAAATTAAAATCATAAATTAAGAAGGCCCTAACTGTAGCAAAAATTTTAATAATTACAAAATAATAGCAAATATATAGGGACAAGCAATGACAAAAAATACTAGTGATTTCAACCAGAACTGGATAATGATTTTGAAGAACAAATGTAAATGCTAGGAGGAATTAGTTTGTAGCTGACTAAACTAGAAAATAAGTATGCTACAAATGAATTCTCTGAGAAGGTATGGATGCCAACTCAAGTCAAATCAACAGCATTATGGATGCTGCCTTTACCCCAAATACTCTCTTCCAAAATCCATGCAATAGCACACTTCACAAACAGCTCCATCAAGGTATGGATGCCAACTTAAGACCAAGGTAGTATGGATCTCGATTGCTGCCCTTAACCCAAATGGTCTCTTTCATACCTCCTTCATAAAAAGCCTCTAATCTAATGTCTAATGGTAATTTTATAGTTAGTCTTCCCACTTTTTATTGAAAAGAGGAGCTGAATTTTTTTATTAATGACACTTATGAGTGAAAGTTGTAACTAAATATGCGTGGAGTTACAAAGGATTTTATGATGAGAGGGACATAATTTTTATCCTTTCGGGTTACTTTGAAAATGTTTACACCACGTTTAGGCCTTGTGGGTGCTTCATGAGATGTGGGGTGCATAATGAATGGTTGGCCCATGCTCTTCCATGATGGACTTGGACATTGGAGGTGGTTTACCTTTTGCTGGTAGACCTCGTTTGGATGTTTGAAATACATTCTTCCTCAAAGTGTTGGATTATTATGGAGCTTGGTGACTCCATGTTGTTGATGCATGAAGGGAGTTTGTGTGCTTGGAGTAGAGTTGGGTATTTCACCATGACAAAAACATCCTGAAATCAACATGAGCACACAAAATCCCTTGACATGTGAAATCTTGGGTTGAGGGAGTGGATATGTAGGTGTGTGAGTCCTTAAGGTGACACATTACCTTGGATATGCATTGTCCTTAAGGAGACACACGACCTAGGAGATGCATTGGAGCTTAGGACCTTTGGAGGATTGTTGGACCTTGGGGAGTAGTGCTCATGCCATGGAGGGCTTGCTTGTTAATCACTGTCACCTTTGATGCTGACACATGTCACGTAGAGTAGAGTGCTTCACATGGGTGGACCTAAATGTGTCTTTCAAATTTTCTTGTAGTGGACTAGGTACACTTGTTATTGTAAAACCCCTTTACCTCTCATATAAATAGAGGAAGGAGTGAGTTTTTATTATAGTCGATCATGCACTTGTGCATATTCCTTTTCATACTTGGGTTAGGGATGTAAGAGCAGTGCTACACTTTCTCTCTCTCATTCAATCTTCTTTGTACTTTATGTGTTTTTTTTCTTAAGGTGTTAGGATTTGTTGGAACATTCACCCGAAAATTTCATATATATAAAGAATAAGTGAAACCCATGAACACAATCACAACCTATCATATAATTATTCATGTTTTCGAAAACCATAGACACGGAAAACCAAGAGAAACCCAAGCTCCACCAAAGATTCTCCAACAATATAAAATAACCATGAGAAAAACCTCCATGTCAGAGTATCTTTCATGAAGCCATTGTAAACCCTAAGTTATTTTGGAATTGTGTTATTTCATATTTGACTTCCAGCTTACCACTGGCTTTCATACCTTGTCACTTCCATAAATTATGTTATTTTAAATATTTGAATTCCAGATTTTAGCAAATACAATGTCCTCAATAAGATAGTTGAACACTTCCATATTCATAGTTAGATCATATTCCAAGAATATATACATTTTTTGTATTGATCAACAATTGTCTCACAAAGAGAAACCACGTCACAAGCGGAAATATATGCACATGGTTCATCACCTCCGAATGCCATAATTTCAATCCCTTCCTATCCCCCATGGGAAAAGCCTGTGAGAACAGAATCTTGACCAAAGGTGTGAAACTCCTCGCTAGCAACTGCTAGTCCCAAGCCTGTTGGGCATTGGTGTATTCTTCCCATATCTGGATGTTGTTTTTACATTTTTGAGCAAACTTATTTAGCTATTTGGCCTTTTCTACCAAGGGAGTCACTATGTTTTGGGGTGCTCAAGGTGATATGACACGGTAGGATGGCAAGGTGGTTAGTGAATTGTATCCATTTAGCTTTAAAACATGTTTCTTTAAGAATATTTTGATAATAATGGCTCTCTATTCATGGGGAGTCACATTTGAAATTTCATTGCAAGGGAGCATTTGTCCTAGCTTTTTTCTTGCCAGTTACATCCTCCCTGTTCTGGACTTCATGGATAATTTTGTTTGTAGGTTTTGTGGCTCCCATGATACATATCTGGTGCACTCATCACACAAAAGAACTTATGGTCAGTTGTGGGAAAACTAGCTGTGCAATTCAGCACAACAGACTATTAAACTACATCTTTTGTGGATTAGGACATGTGGACAATTCAACCTAAAAAGGTGGTGTGATGGGTGCAGCTGTAGTGGATGCAACATGCAAAGCCCTAGGTGTGGACAATTCAACCTAAAAACGTAGTGTGATGGGTGCAGCTGCAGTGGTTGTAAAGCCTCAAGAGTTGTCTACGAGTTGCCATGACTCATGAGGGATGAATTCACATTTTGTACCCATTTATTTTCATAATTCCTTCATTAAGCATTGGTTTAAGAGTCAAGACTATGTTCTCTAGTGATAAACCTAAACTCAGAAAGTTGTATATGATATCTCCTTTTCCTTGATGCAAATATTTTAACTTCGAACCTTGTACTTGTTTCCTGACTCAAAATTTGTCTAATATGATATAAAATGTTAAGTCATGTTGAAGATGGATTTTATTACTATAATTTTTAAAATTTAGAACAATATCTTCATAGTTGCAATCTAATTTTCTACAAGATTTTTGTAATAATATCTTCATAGTTGCAATCTGATTTTCTGTAAGATTTTTTTAATAATATCTTCATAGTTGCAATCTTATTTTCTATAAGATTTTTGTAATAATATCTTCATAGTTGCAATTTGATTTTCTACAAGATTTATGTTGAAATATGACCTTGGTAATTTTATTTGTAAAATGCTTTAAATTCTGAAACATCCAATCAACAATTCTGCCATATCTGTAAATATAATAGTTGGTTAACGAGAACCTTATCATTTTCTTTCTTGGATTCATGTTTTTCGTCTTTTCAAGGATTAAATTAGTAAGGCATTAATAATTTAATTATGGTTTTCATTGTTGGCTCATGTTATTTGGGACATGCAGGTCACATTGTACCATCATACTCACAATAAATCTCAAATGATGAAGTGGCTGAGAAAGCCTTTTAAAGGTTCAAGTCACAAAGTGTCAGACGGACACTACGTAAGGGTGCATTTGGAGATGATAATTTAATTTGGCATGTGTCCTCTAATGCCACGATAATCCCTAATTCATCATAGTGTATTGTCTTTTAAACTTCAATCTTCTATATGTTAGCTTTAACAAAGTTGATTAATTTGAAACTGTATTTTAGTGGAAAAATTCACTGCTTTTTGGTGGAATAGTTCATAAATTATTCTGATATTTTTTTGCAAGTGTACTAGTCACGATGATAAATGTGTGGTTTACTTCAGAGGGTTCTCAGTTCTTTCTAGATACGCTTTTCATCATTTTATTTGAATACTTCTCCAGTGCTTTACCTTCATATTTTATCCCCTGCACAATTTCTCCTGAGGTCCATGTTGTTATGTTTGCTGGCTATTTCTATGGAAAATTTTTCCTGAGGTTCTGCAAGGTAAATCCAAATGCAAAAAATACTATTTTACATATTGATATTTGTTCAATACATTGTTGTGTGATACTTGAATTTCATAAATCTATATTTCTATTTCGCTATCTATATCAATATATAAGAACAGGTTCATGGATTGTTCATATTTCCCAAACTCTGGATTTTTTCCTTTCCTGTTGCATGTTCTTTTTTATTGTTATGTTGTGATTCAAATTTCTAGTTGTGCTTTCCAATTATTCTCCTACATAGTACATACTTTGATAGATTATATAAAAAGTCTTACCAATATGATAACATTGATTGTTGTATGTAGACATTTTTGTTCAAGATGGTCTATTACAGAATCAAGATGAGGAGCTGGATCATGCAATTGCACTTTCTCTTTCTGAAGAACTAACCAAACCAAATGGTATATGATGGCAATTTCATTTTTTTACAATTACTTTTAGTTTAATTATATCATTTATCTCGATCCTTTTCATATATTCAACTAAACTTTTGTTGCTTAATAAGACTTTTTCATTTCCATGTTTTAGTGAAACTGTTTATGGTTTGATATTCTCATACAACTTTTATCAAGTTACATGCACCCTCATTATAAAAAACAAGGGAATTTTCCTTGCCATGACTATCTTTCTTTGTCATTGTTGACTTAAGAAAGTATTTTAGCTAAGAAACTAGTTTCAAGGTTATGGCATAACTTGTCATATAAATTGAACAGAAGTTATATCCAAAATGTTAACTTGTAAACATGTTAGTTGGTTTTAGGCTTTCCATTTAAAATCTACTTCAATTTGAACTTTGAATGAGTTGTTCCATAGACTTGAATATTAAGAGATTTTGGTGTAAGGATTAAAAATTAACCCATAAGTCCTCTCAGTTATTCATTTATTTTATCTGAATATAAAATTTACTATTAAATTATAACCACTTGGCACAAATACGTCATAGATCAAGATCATACTTTGTAGAGTGTCGTAGAATAAAAATAGGAGCAAGGACATTGAATTCTTTCAGTTTTCCTGGCTCTTATTCCTTTGGTGTATCTTTGCACCTTCAGGGGCAATTGTTAGTTTAAATTCTAATTCTTTAAAGGGTGCTAGCTCAATGGAAGAGCACCTGCTTTACAAGCAGGAGGTTGGTGGTTCGATTCCATCGTGCCCTGATATTCATATATAGGGAATGACGAAGATCAGTTTTTGGTAACGGATGCTCTTTTGACCATCACCAATGAGCTTATGGTCACATTTTTCGACCCTCACCAAAATATGAAATGGTAACGGTCAACGAATGCCACCATATATACGCATCAATAGTAACGACCATTAAAGGTCCGTCACCATAAATCGTTGTTGTTGATATGAAATGTGAGGATCATTGTTTGTCATTATAGTCATTATTCATGACGAACCTTGATGTCACCAATGAGTTTATGGTGACGATTAATGAATGTCGCCATATATAAGCACCAATAGTGACAGCCATGAAAGGTCCATCACAAAAAATCGTTGATGTTCATATGAAATGGTGACAGTCACTATCCGTCATTATAATCAATATTCGTGACGGACCTTGAATGTCACCACAACATATACTTTCGGCAACGCCGCCTTTGGTGACGGAAGCTATTGTCCATCACCATTTCTCATATGAAATGGTGACGATCACTATCCATCACTATAAATCATTATTGGTGACGAACATTGAATGTCACCACAACACCTATACTTTCGGCGACACCACCTTTCGTGATGTTCAGTTTTTTGGTGACGGAGGCTATTGTTCATCACCATTTCTCATATGAAATGGTGACGGTCACTATCCATCACTATAAATCATTATTGGTGATGGACCTTGAATGTCACCACAACACCTATACTTTCGGCGACGCCACCTTTGGTGATGTTCAGTTTTTGGTGACGGAGGCTCTTTTGACCCTCACCAATGAGCTTATGGTGACCATTTTTGCCCCTCACCAATGTGATTTTTTCTTGTAGTGTATTTTGCTCTTTTGTAGCTTGGAAATCGATTTTCTTCTTTGGTGTTGTAGTGGCCCCACCATGTACTTTCACTTTTTGATTTGGAACTGGAGATTTTAGAAACGTTTGAAGCATATTGCATCATGATAGAGATACAATCAAACTTTTGAAACCTTTATTTAATAGTTTTTACTATTACTACTCTTTCAATGCTGGATTTGATGGTGAAATGACAAAATTTTATGATTTTGACCCTCAGACCTAATGATGACACTACATGAAATGAGTTGAATGATGACCATGGTGATGTGATTGAGATGGTGATGAAGACATTTTAATGATGAATCATCACAATGAGAGATGGAAATAACCAAAACATGGACTGAAACGAGTAGTAACACACCTAGACACACTAACCAGTGACCAAATTTTTATTTGAAAACCTATTGAAATCTCAAAAAATTGCAGGACCCTATCAAAAACTTTGTAAGAGCGTATTTGATCACTGGTGACTGGCAGGACTTGCTGATATTAACATCCCCTTTTCCATCAATGACTATAATGTCATCAGTGTGGGCAGAAAATGAAGAAATTTCAGACCTTTTCTTCTATGCTAGTCTTCTTCTTGTCTTGTAATGGCATATACCTTCCTTCCCTAGGATTTTCACACTTATTTTTCCACTTAATATTGAAGATCAAATTATTTCTTGTATGATTCCACAATAGGTCATATACATCACTTATTTATAGTATTTTTTTGAGGTCGAGTTCCCTTCATGAGGATGACTTGATGGGTTAGGAATCCAACTTGGTGGAGGAGGGACAAGACACATTTTGATAAAAATATTTTTCTTTCTTGACATAAACAACCCAATAAGTGTCAAATACATGATGACAAGGACTATGTCTCATAACACAAACCTAGAAGAACTCAATGGGTTCTTTGACATATAAGCATGATAAATTGAGCATGAAACCCTTGCTTATAAAAACAAAAAAATTTCTTTAATCTTTACAATGATTTTGTTTTATTTTATTTTGACAAATATATAAACATTGCATTATGTCCTCAATTATGAAGACTGATATTAGTTACACTTTTAACACTCCCTCTTAACTAGGGAGGTATTCATAATTGTTCAACCGGTACAAGGTTGACCTCAAGTTGAAATGTTCAAGGAGAATACAATAGCATACACAACCATCAAGGCCTAAAATACCAAGGTATCGTTTAGGCTACTTGCCAAGGTACCAACTCAATAAGGATCCATGTGTCACCAACTCATCAAGATACTTACCAAGACACCATCACAACTCATCAAGAATCCATCTGTCAAGACACTAACTCATTAGGGATCGAAGTGTCATTTAATAACTCATGAGGGATCCAAGTGTCATTTGCTAACTCATCAGGGATCTAAGTGTCATCTTCAAATACATTAATGCATCAGGGATCCAAATGTCATATACTAAGACACTAACTCATTATGGATCCAAGTGTCATTTGCCAATACACTAACTCATCAGGGATCTAAGTGTCATCTACCAAGACAATAAGTCATCAGGGGCCCAGATGTTATCTGGGATACTTGCCAAGACACCTACTTCTCACATATCCCTATGTCATCTAGGCCAATATATCAATTTCAACAGAGCTATGAGCATCATCCAGGCCAAGACACCAACACAAACAAGGAATCTAGGTACCATCTAGGCTACCTACCAAGGTACCATCCCAACAATGAATAAGGTGCTATCTAGGCTAATATATAAAATTTAACTAATATCTCAATACCAACTAAGTAAAGACACCAACCCTCTCAGGGATCTAGACATCATCAAGATCAAGTTATCCACCCTAAATAGGTATCTCCATAACATCTAGACCAGGATACCTTCCCTCATAGGGATCTAGGTATCTACACCAAGATGTCCTCCTTTACAAGGAGCTAGATATTAACTAGGCAAAGGAAGAAACCCTAACTGGGTTTTATGTACCATCTAATCCAAGATATCCTCCCTCACAAGGTTTTATGTATCGTCTAGGCTAACTGCCAAGATACCAACCCTTACACCATTATCTCCTCATGCCCTTCACTAGACATACGGTTGTTAGTCCTGGCCTAGTGCATGACACATGAAGTAGAGAATAATTTCCTACCTCTCAACTAGGGAAGAATACACATTTTCCTTCACAAAGGAAATATATCCAATCTCCCTCTCAGTTAGAGAGATAATTCCATCATCAATTATTTTATTCTTCCAACAACATAGGCTCTTCTTATTGCATCATCATGTGATTAGAGAACTTCAATATTCTGGAACATCAATCCTTTTATCTTTTATATTTTTCAATTATCAATGTCATTGGGGTTTCTACAGCTTCCTCTATCCATCGTTCTCATCATCCAAAAAATTCATCATCAAGCACGAGGTATAATTTCATGTTTATAACTTTTTACCTGCAAATATCATCAACAAGTACAACACAACAAAATAGGCATGTACAAGAGCATGACGTTAAGTTTATCAATATAGGGTTATTGGAATTTTAATTAAGGGATTAAACCTGAGATATCCCAAAATCTAAACATTGTTAGGGTTTCAATCATGGTAGAATAAATTACACCTAGGGTTTCACTATCATGCCCTAGGTTCTTATATCAACCTTAGCAAGGGATTTTTCATATAACATAGATATTATCATCAAACCCTAAAAATAAAAAGCCTCGGGTTTTACCAAAGTGAAAAAATAGCAAAATATAGTTACACTACAAGGGTTGATTTCATCTAGAAATAAAAACACCTTAACAATATAAGAATCTTTATGATTCTATAGAAAATCCCTAGACATGAGAGATTCATAAAGAAATTTTAAAAATTATCGTCCCTTCATAGCTTGATGGAGAACTGCAATAAATTTTAAAATTTAAACATATCTTGAGTGGCTCCTTTTACAAACCTTGAAGAGCTCCTTTAACAAACCTTCTTTCGAGACTCAAATTTTTATTTGTGGGCTCCCTCGGAATCTAACCATAATCTTTTTTTCTTTAGAATATATCTACAAGACTTCTTCTAGGAAACACAAAAAAGAAAAGGTTATGATAAAGTAAAAAAATTAAGCTAGATACATTGAGGTATTAACAATGTAATGAAAGAAATAGAAACCAAAATACTTATCTTTTGTAAAAAGTAGAGGCTCCCTCTTCATCTTGCATTGATCCATATATTGTGAGGGATTCCTTCAACTTATCAAAACAACTCAAGAAAAATCTATCAAAGCATATTAGATCTACAAACCCTAGGAATCAAAAGCAAGAGAAAGAATGATCCTAGAGTCAATCATAAAAGAAAGTTCTACAACACCTAAAATCAATGAGTTAAACAATAAAAAAAGGATATACAAGGGATAAATTCCCATAAGACTTAATAGAATAAGTCTTTGACATTTGAATAATTTGGTTTTGGTTTTCTTTGGTGGATCTCCATTAGTGGCGACAGTGGATTGATATCTTTCTCTTTTATTGCTCTTAGGATTCTCAAGACATGTGTTCTTATAGTGTCTCATCTTGTGAAATGATAGTATTCTATTTTAGAAAGGTCAATATTCCCACTGTTGTAGCCTAATTTGACTCAGCTAAAAATCAAGAGAGGTTCTGAGCAATTCAAGGCTGTCGAGGAACAGTTGTTAGAATGCAAGAAGACTGCAATATGCTTAAAATGATAACCACAAGCGCAATAAGGAATCATTATCAAATGTATGATGGAACCAAAGTCAGGGAAGCAACATCAGCATTAGACCATCAGCAAAGGCAGAAAAGGAAAAAAGGCAACAAAGGAAGTTAAGGAAGAAAAGGAGCAAAGGTAGAGTTGTGAATGTGCTGGACAGAGTCGTGAACGGTAAGCGGGTCAAGTCATGAACGTGGGAAACGTCGTGAAAGATTCAAGTGTTCTACGAACCACAAGGAAGAAACGAACATGCACAACCAAAGAAGAAAATTCGGCAAGCCGGAGTAAAGGTACAATGAGGATCGTTGGATCTGGGCATAGATTAACGTCAGAGATTAAATCGAAATTAGAGCGATTTTTAAAATCATAAATTTTAGAGTTTAGCGCTAAGGAATCACACATTATGTTATTTGGATTGCGATCCAATGAGGAGAAGGGCCACGTGTCGACATAGCACACTAGCACATATCGCACATCACGTAAATTAGGGTTTAACTCTTATCGATATAGCCTTAAACTTGCAGGCGACGATTTGCGATAAGTTGTTAAAGTTCCAATGTTGCGATGTGACATCACCATCGCAAATTCGCATCGGTGATTTCTTTTTTTACCATTTAAGCTATTTGTTATAATTGCAGACATGCAATATCAAATAAGTTGCGAACTATGATTGCTTCCGATTGGTCACCATGTTGTGGGACCCTACAAACACAGTTCTGTGTGTATGTAAGTGGTTTGAGTTTATGTGCGATCTGTTTTAAAGAGATCACTGTTGATTGCTTCCATATGTATGTTTAATAAAACTCCAATATTTGGATGTGATGTGGTTTCAAAGGTGAATGCCAAAAGTTTTAAAATCCCGAGGTAAGGTAGTTCTTGTGTTAAATCGCATTAGAGAGAGAAAAGAGGATTATAACGTAAAGCCGATGAAACGCCTTGGTAATGAAAGAAAGTCTGAAACCAGGTAGAGAGACTCAGGTATGTGGTCTGACGTAGGGAAAAGGAGAAGAAAATACATAATGCAGTAGGCACGAGCAGAAGAGGTAGAATCGAGTAGCAGGTGACATGATGATAACATTCGAAATGCAAAAGCATGGGCAGAGTCGGGTGCAGATGCGTTTATAAAAAATATTGGGACATCACATCCAAAACACACAGAGGCATAGGCAGAGTCAGGCATAAGAGCATATAGTGGCCATGTTGGAAGCATAATATCTGGTGAAATTCAGGGATAGGGGCATTGTTGCAGAACTATGCAGCTATCGCATCATAACGAGAAAGGACACCTCAGCACTTCAGAGGGACACATCAGCAACAAATCAGACTCAGCAAAAGGATTATTCCTACTGTATTATGTTTTCTTTGTTAAGATAGAATCTACAATGCTGTCCTTGATTGAAATGTAATAATTAGTTTAACAGTTTAGGCAGTTTAGGAGTTCCAATAAGCTTGAGCAGTTACAAACTGCTTTTGTTTGTATTTAAGCAAGAGAGAAAGACAGAAAGAGGGTTCCGAGTTCTGGACCTCTTGGGGATTACATTTTGTACTTATTTTTCTGATTGGTAAATGAAAGAAGCAGCAAGTTTCCTACAACTGTTGATGGTGATTTGTATTTACTGTGTCATTTTGTGTCCCTTCTTCTTTGAATGAAGTGAATTAATGCAGCAGTCGGTCTCTTAATTACATTTGTGTGTAAGATGTTGGCAATATGATGCAGAGTGTTGTCCTTGATGGCAACCCACTGAATGAAGATGAAGACATGAGATTGTTGGCATGTGTTGTCCTTGATGGCAATACACCTGATGAAGTTATTCTTGACTTGATGGACTTGGTAAATGATGTAAATCTGATGTGATATGATGTTTGTTGAAAATATGATGTAGAGAGTTGTTCTTGAATGGCAACCCACCTGATGAAGATGATGGCAACTTACTTGATGAAGTTGTGCTTGATAGAATATGTCTTGATGAAGCTGTTTAAAGATGAAAATATGATGTATCTACAGAGAGTACAGAAGATAATGAAGAAAGGAATTCAATATGTGCTAGATCTATGATGAAAAGAGTATGTCTCAAGCCATACGCGGATGTGCCTAGGAGAAGTCGCGTATGCACGCGGTAAAGTACATGCCAAGTCGCGTATGGGCAAAAGCGCTCATAAAGTGCAAAACCAGGGGTAACCACCATGGTATTGACCCATTTTTTTGGGTAATGATTCGTCTAAATGACCCCGTCCAGGAATACCATCGAAAGTAATGTAGTTTTGGGCTCATGGTATTGTTTTGGCTCATGGTATTGAAAAAGGGGCTCATGGTATTGAAAAAGGGTAAACCTATATAAGGAGAAGAAATTCATTGTGCAAATCAGAGGTGTGGGTGCAAGATGTCTGAGCCTGAATGAATACTTCTCTGTGAAGTATATCTGTATGGAAAGGGTAAAGGTTTGATGATAGATATGAATCTATGATGCACCTATGAAGAAATGATGAAGCGGGATATCTAGATCTGAAATGTATTTGTATCTACTAGATCTGTTTATGGAGTGATTAGATATGTGATGAGGCGAACATCTGTCTGAAGTAAAGGGTTGAATCTGAACTGAATATCTGATCTGAAGAAGTATGCAGCTCTGTAATGGTTGAAGATCCATACGCTAGTTAGCCGCAGAGGAAGCGCGTATATACGCGGCTTCTCTGAAGAAAAAGCGCGTATGCGCAGTGAAGTTTATGTGCAGATGTATACACTGGTTGATGTGGACGGAAGCGCGTATATACGCACCATCAGTGAAAGAAAAGCGCGTATGCAAACTAGGGTTTGTTGAAGTATGGGGTATGAAATGTCTGATCTAATCTGCTGTGTTTTAGCTATCTGTTGTTGCTGTTTGATTGTGCTTAAATGTATGGAGAGGGTCCAGTCTGAAAATATGATGAAACGTGGCCTGCAAGTTGTGTTCTATTGAAGTTGTTGGATCCAGTATGAAAATTGATGAAACGTGGTCCATAGAGGTGCTGAGGGTTGTAGCCTTCAGTCGGAGGTCGTAGCTCCCCTTCGGTGAGGCTAGTAAAAAGCGAAACAAAGGGTCGTAGCTCGCTTCCAGGTGAAATTTTGGTAAAAAAGCGAGATCGAGGGGGTGCCGTAGCTCTCTTCCGGAGAGGCGAGGAAGTAAACGAGAGTCGGGGCCGTAGCTCCCTTCCGGGAGCGTAGCGAGCGCGGTGGGTGCACAACGTGGCGTAGATGCTGACACATATGTTGTAAGATGTTTCTCTATAATAAAATATTGAAGGCTGAGCAACTGCAGCGGTGGTTTTCTCCCGACTTGGGTTTCCACCTAAAAATCCTGGTGTTCATGTGTGATGCTTTGTGTGATGGTTTATTCTGTTGTTACTGCACATGTTTTCTGTTAACTTAACATCAGATGATTGAATAGTGCAAAAGAACTAAGCTAATAATATCTGCATATTTAGATCTCTGCTAATACGCGAGTTGTATGAAGGATATCCGTGTATATACGCGAGTTTGCTAAAGGAAAGTAGCGTATGGGTTTTGGAGAGTGAAAAAGTAAAAAATTTTGAAGATGCTATAAATACTGATTCACCCCCCCCCCCTCTCAGTATTTTTCCCAACAATTGGTATCAGAGGAGGTCCTTCTGTAGAAGCTTGATCGCTTGAAGGAGATCTGTCGCAATGGGAAGTCAAGAAGGAGTAATGTCTATAAAGCCACCTCTATTCAATGGAAGCAATCTGATATTCTGGAAGGTACGAACAAAAGCATATCTGCAAAGTCTTGGTGCGGATGTATGGGCAATCGTGGAAGAAGGTTATCAATACCCGGCAAGTATTCCTACTGATGCAGCTGAAAGAAAGAAGTATGAAATCAATGCCAAAGCAGTGAATGTCTTATTGGGAAGCATGTCTGAATCAGAATTTGCTAAAGTAATGCAGCTACATTCAGCAAAAGAAATATGGGACAAAATCATTCTAAGCTATGAAGGAGACACAAAGGTAAAAAGTGCAAAACTTCAAACTCTTAGAATTGAATATGAAAATTTGAAGATGCATAGTGATGAAAGTGTTGCCAGTTTCTTTCTTCGTCTAGATGATATTGTAAATCGGATGAGAAATTTGGGTGAAACCATAACCGATACTACTCTGGTGGAAAAAGTCTTAAGATCCTTGACTTGAAAATTTGACTCTAAAGTTTCAGCTATTGAAGAAAGGCAAGATCTGCAAACTCTTACTATTGTTCAATTACATGGTATTCTGACTGCTTTTGAAATGAGACATGGAGGTCCTTCTCAAATCAAAGAAGCTGCTTTTAAGGTATCTGCAAGAGGAAAAGAAAAGGAAGTTGTCAAAGAATCCAGCTATATATCCGATGAAGAAGAAGCGAATTTCATGAGAAAACTCCAACTAGGAACTGGAAGATTCAAAGGTAAGCTTCCTTTCAAATGTTTTGAGTGTGGAAAAGTTGGTCACTATGCTGCTAAATGTCCTTATAGAGAGAAACATGGTAAAGGGAAACAATTTGAAAAGAGGAAGAGTTATTATACAAATGAAGATGATGATGAAGTGTCCAGTGAAGATGAAGAAGATTTTGACCAAGCTCTACAAGTGCTCATGGCAAAGAAGCAAAAGAAGAAGGCTACTCGAAGAAAGGAGATATCTCAGAAAACATGTATCGCAGAAATTGAAGAAGATGAATCAGATAGTGATTGGGGTCCTAATTTTCTTATTGGTGCAAACAATGATGAAGATAGTGAGAGTAAATTTGTGGATCTAGAAGAAGCTATCCAGATCAAAGTTGAAGAACAACAAAAGGAAATTGATAAGAAATATTCTATCTACAAAGAGATGATCTCTCAAATGAAAGAACAAATAGAAATGTTGAATGGAGAGGTGGACAAGTATCAAAGGTTTCATACTTATGCATCCAATTGAATTAAAGAAATTGAAGCAGAAATCAACGATCTAAATGCAGATCTCGAAAAATCAAGCAAGAAGAATGAAGGTCTTGAAGCTGCAATCATCTCTCTGCAAGCAGATCTTGAAGCATCAAGTAAGAAGAATGAGGAACCCCTACAACCATTTGAAAAAAAAGGCCTTGAAGCAGAAATCGTCTCTCTCAAAGAAGATCTGGAAAAATCAAATAAGAAGAATAAAGAGCTGCAACAAACATGTGAAGAAAAAGAAAATTGGTTGAAAGAAGAGATTCTAAATCTGAAGGATCAAGTAGAAGATGGAAAAAGGAAAGAAGAAAGCATGACAAAGCAATGTCAAGCCTTGGAGGTTGAGGTAAACATTCTCAAAGGTAAATTAGAAGAAAAGGTTAAACTTTTGAGGTTTCAAGATAGTACTAATATCTTGGACAATATTCTAAGTAATCAAAGGTCTCCTGCTATCAAACTTGGTCTTGGTTTCCATGAAACTGTTAAAGGAGAATCTAGCTCACAAGGAAGTGCTAAAAATTCAGAGGATGTCAATGCAAAACCTGAAGTGTTGAAAGAAACAAAAATTCAACCAAAAATGATGAAAACTCAAAGGAAATCAGTCAATAATGTTGAATGCTTTAAATGTCATAACTATGGGCATGTTGCAGCAAATTGCAGGAGCAGATCATTTCAGCCTCAATCAAACAGTTCCTACATAGAAAGGTACTCTGGTTTCTTCAAGGGATATTGTTTTTCATGTAACAAGTATGGACATGTAGAAAAAGAATGCGAGATGGAGCAGAGATATGAGAAATTGGATAACTTCCAGCACACAAATAGAAAGTTCAAACAAATCTGGAAAAAGATGGAGGACCGATCAGAAACGTAGGGAATTTTGACCCTGCTACAGTCATCCACTTCTGAAGCTTACTTCTCTTATTGACTGCAAAAGTGATGTGAGATACATTATGGAGCTTAGTAATGTATCATCATAGGAGGAGCTATGTATGGTGATTCCCATGGTTGTTTTGGTGATTCTGGTTATATTTATCTCTGACAGTGCATTTGATGTGAAGAAGACAGGTACAGGAGGCATAAGTTCAGGGGGAGATGAAGGAATGTGAAAAAATTTTATGCTTCACTTTCCATACGCGGGTTCTATTAACAAATGTCGTGTATACACGCGAGTTACAACAGACACAGTCGCGTATGCATTGATGATAAGAGAATGTATATGATAGTTTAAGATCTGGAGCGGAGGTTCAGGGGGAGCATCAGTCTGACTGTTGATAACTGTATTATTGACTCTGTTTCAGCTTAATTTCTCAGTTCTAAACAATGATGATATAATACTTGGTTTCTTATGTTGAAAATCATGGATGAGCCCGGAGTGTTACTTGATGAAGAGTGTCTGTTGGATATGGACAGATCATGGAGATTTTGTTGCTGGTGACTTGCTGTTGAAGATGTTCAGGTTGCACAAGTTAAGGAAGAGCACTGGTTCAGGGGGAGCAGCAGGTTGAATACTAATGATTGCATTGTTGGCACTATGACTTCTTATTCCTTGGTTATTGTGATACTCATGCTCAAATGATGATGACTTGGTATATGGTTTATTATGATGAGATTTTGAGCCCTGTTTGCTGAAAAGTATCTTTTGTGCTCACACATGGATGAGTTGGAAGTCGTTTGATTCAGAAATAAGAATAGATCATGCAGAGTTTGTTACTATGGTTGAGATATTTTCCTTACATATGTTACTTCATGTTTAAATCTTAAAGATCATGGTGACATTGGACCACATGGATGATTGACACATATTTGAAGATGTTGTTCTGGTATGATAATTCTCTTGGAAAGAATGTATTGATGCTGCAAAGAATCTGAAGGCTTGGTTACTAATGTGCTACAACCATTGATGTCGCTTGAAGACACAACTACATTTTTCTATCAATCTGTATTCCAGGGAAGCATTCAAATATCTCAGAAAGAAGCTGAACACTGTCTCTGCCTCACAAAGGATCAGATCTGGTTAAAATATAGAAGATGGCACTGGATACGCGGGTTTCATGAAACACAGTCGCGTATATACGCGAGTTCCTGCACCGAAAACCACGTATGTCTGATTGCTGACAATTTTTCTGTTTGGAGTCAGCTCTCTTCAGCACAGCTGCAGTGCTGCTTGGTATCTCTGATACTGTTTGGTATCTCTGGTGGTGTTCCAGTTCTCACAATTCTATTTCTAATATTTTGATAAAGATGCCTTGATGATTTGTTGGTGAAAGTGTTCAGGATGCACAAACTAAGGGGGAGCCTTAGTCATAAGGAAAGGATGTTCGGATGCACATTTTTAGGGGGAGCCCTAGTTTTGCTGAGTATAATGCATTGTTGGCATTCTAATGGTTCTGAAATATGTTCTCTTTCTTGAGGACTTTCTGGTGTTGGTCTTAAAGTTATATTTGTAGGTTGATGAAAAGGTCATGTAGAGATCCATAATGTAAAATTGTAATATTCAGTCATGTAAGGACTTGACAAATTTTGTAATCCCACTTGGTTGGGTAGCTGAGTCAAATTTGTAAACCCACTTGGTTGGATAGCTGAATTGAAAATGTGTAAACCCACTTGGTTGGGTATTTGAGTCTCATATGTAAATCCACTTGGTTGGATATTTGATGTAAGTATGAGTCTTTGGTGATAGGAAGTTCATAGAGTCATGTACTTCATTGAAAAATATGTTTGAAGATTCAGCATGAACTCAGGGGAGCTTGGTCACTTCAGTATACTTCAGATCTGCAGAACGCTTCTTCTACATGAGGAGAAAAGGGGGAGAGTGTGTTGGTTTTGATCCGCCCTTTGCCCTTGATGTCAAAGGGGGAGAGTGACATGGTGTTTGAGTGAAGAGAAAGAATGGGGAGAGTGACATGGTGTCATTGTATTCTTAATGTACCTATCTGTTGTGATGATCAAACACCATCGTGGTTGCCATCAAGTCCAAAGGGGGAGATTGTTGGCAATATGATGCAGAGTGTTGTCCTTGATGGCAACCCACTGAATGAAGATGAATACATGAGATTGTTGGCATGTGTTGTCCTTGATGGAAATACACCTGATGAAGTTATTCTTGACTTGATGGACTTGGTAAATGATGTAAATCTGATGTATGATGTAGAGAGTTGTTCTTGAATGGCAACCCACCTGATGAAGATGATGGCAACTTACTTGATGAAGTTGTGCTTGATAGAATATGTCTTGATGAAGCTGTTTAAAGATGAAAATCTGATGTATCTACAGAGAGTACAGAAGATAATGAAGAAAGGAATTCAATATGTTCTAGATCTATGATGAAAAGAGTATGTCTCAAGGCATACGTGGATTTGCCTAGGAGAAGTCGCGTATGCACGCGGTAAAGTACGTGCCAAGTCGCATATGGGAAAAAGCGCTCATAAAGTGCAAAACCAGGGGTAACCACCATGGTATTGACCCATTGTTTTGGGTAATGATTCATCTAAATGACCCCGTCCAGGAATACCATCGGAAGTAATGTAGTTTTGGGCTCATGGTATTGTTTTGGCTCATGGTAGTGAAAAAGGGTAAACCTATATAAAGAGAAGAAATTCATTGTGCAAATCATGAGTGTGGGTGAAAGATGTCTGAGCTTGAATGAATACTTCTCTGTGAAGTATATATGTTTGGAAAGGGTAAAGGTTTGATGATAGATCTGAATCTATGATGCACCTATGAAGAAATGATGAAGCGGGATATCTAGATCTGAAATGTATTTGTATCTACTAGATCTTTTTATGGAGTGATTAGATCTATGATGAGGCGAACATCTGTCTGAAGTAAAGGGTTGAATGGGCGAATATCGATGCGAAGAGTATATTTAACTCTTATCAATAGTTGAATATCCATACGGCTGGTTAGCCGCGAGAGGAAGCGCGTATATACGCGGCTTCTGCGAAAAAGCGACGTATGCGCGATTGAAGTTTATGTGCGGATGTATACGAAATTTGGTTGATGTGGACGAAGCGCGTATATATGCGCCATCGGTGAAAAGCGTGCAAAAACTGGGGTTCTTTGAAGTATGGTGTAAATGTACGATCTCTGATGCTTTGTGTTTTAGCTATACGTTGATGATGTGTGATTGTGCTTAAATGTATGGAGTGGGTCCAGTCTGAAAATATGATGAAACGAGGCCTGCAAGTTGTGCTCTATTGAAGTTGTTTGGATCCAGTGTGAAAATTGATGAAACGTGGTCCATAGAGGTGCTGAGGGTTGTAGCCTTCAGTCAGGGGGTCAAAGCGCCCTTCCAGGTGAGGTTGGTAAATGAGAGAAGGGGTACGTAGCTCCCTTCCGGGTGAGGGCAGTAAACGAGAGCAGGGGGTCGTAGCTCCCTTCCAGGAGAGGTTGGTAAACGAGTCAGGGGGTTGGAGCTCCCTTCCAGGAGAGGCTGGTAAATGAGCGCAGGTGGGTGCCTGCATGCTGGTAGGAGTCTGCACCAGCACATATGTTGTAAGAAGTTTTCTGTATAATAAAATATTGAAGGCTAAGCAACTGCAGTGGTGGTTTTCTCCCGACTTGGGTTTCCACCTAAAAATCCTGGTGTTCATGTGTGATGCTTTATGTGATGGTTTATTATGTTGTTACTACACATATTTACTGTTAACATAACATCAGATGAATGAATAGTGCAAAGAACTAAGTTAATAAATATCTGCATATTTAGATCTCTGCTAATACGCTAGTTGTATGAAGGATATCCGCGTGTATACGCGAGTTTACTAAAGGAAAGTAGCGTATGGGTTTTGGAGAGTGAAAAAAGTAAAAAGTTTTGAAGATCTTGTAAATGCGGATTCACCCCCCCCCCCCCCCCCCCTCTCAGTATTTTTCCCAACATAAGAGTTAAATAACCTTAATTTGCGGTCCTTTACTCCAACTTTTCTCTCTTCACCAATTCCCTCTGAAAATTTAAAGTGGTAGATTCTGCTCCTCAGCATATCATTTTGAGTTTCCCCTCTCTTCAAAAATTCCTGATGAAACTTTAAAGTAATATATTCTGTGTTGACAACATATTATTTCGAAGTTTCCTCTCTCTCCATGAATTTCCTCTGAAAAATTAAAGTGGTAGATTCTTCTCCTTAGCATATCATTTTGATTTTCCCCTGTAGTTCTTCTTTCCATTTAGATGTCAGCAGTGAATGGAATTATGAAATCTTTTATTATTCCATATCATTAAGGGTTTTAGAAAACTAGTTCCCAGAGGGATAGAACAAAGACCTCATGATGAAATCATTCCTATGACACACTTTTAAAATGTTCTTAAGCATTTATTCCTTTCACAACTGAGGGATTGTCTCTTAAGATACAACATTTTTTGGCATCGTTGTTAGGGAATAAGACACGAATTTATTTTTCCCTTGGTATTGAAATCTATTTCTTGATGGTGAACAAGGTTTAGATACAAATTTGGTTGTGTATTATTCCTCCGGCGACTCCACTAATGAAGGTTTCATTAGATGAGGAATTCTGTGGGCAAGGAAATGAGAAAGCATCGTGGAAAATATAGGTATCAGAGTTTGAATCTTTTAATGGAAGTTTTATTTTTCACTATCAGTTTGATGGTCTATTTTCCCTTACATATCAAGAATATTTTTTCCTGCTTTATACCCTCAGAAGATTATAAGCCCCAAAATTTACATTCTTTATTGGAGAAAGAAGATTTTTCCTCTGATTATATTATTGATCTTGACGCAACCTTACATGAGAGGATAGATGAATGTTGCATTACAATTCCTAAATGTTTTTGTCAAGAGTTGGCATTATATGAAGAATATTAGCATTATGAGGAACAAACCTTATAATGCTCTTTCTGGCCTAAATTGTTTTCAGCAAAAAACAACAATCAAAATTCTCACATACAACCTCGAATTGAGGAGTCAAACAGTGAAGGAAGTTTCCATGTTCAAAGAAGTCTACATCAACAAGATGTTCAAGAAAAGGAGGCAGCCGAAAATTTGTCTCATCAGTTCTATGATCTAGTGGTTGACCATATGACAACTTTCTTTTGTCAGCAAAAAGCATTTATACAAAGGTATGTGCAAAGCTTTGTATATGGAAAACTTTCATGGTACCTCCCTATTGAGATATTCAAATTTCAACAGTATGAAGGCATTAGGTATAGCATGCAGATGTTGGGTTGGTGCCATTGGAAGGTTGAATTCACCTAATTAAGTTCAGGAATAAATGCACACGTGGGAGTTTTTCATAAATAAGCTCAGAAGTTGAGAATTTTAAGTTGTAGTATTTCTAGTTCAGTATTTTCAGTTTAAGAATAAAGGAAGAAGTCCAAAGTGTAGCAGGTTTCGGGGGGATTTCATACTGGATCAACTCCCATTTGGGATTGACTCCATGCCCAGTAAAGGCTACTGATTTACAAGTGCTCCTTGACTCCATGCCCAATAACGGCTATTGATCTACAAGTGTTCATTGACTCCATGCCCAATAAAGGCTACTGATCTACAAGTGCTCTTTGACTCCATGCCCAATAAAGGCTATTGATCTACAAGTTCTCAACACTTTGTTACCAAATTGTTGTCCCCAATTGGAGCCAGATGTTGTAGCCTAATTTGACTCAACTAAAAATCAATAGAGGTTCTGAGCAATTCAAGGTTGTTGAGGAACAGTTGTTAGAATGTCAAGAAGACATGCAATATTCTCAAAAGGATAACCACAAGTGCAACGAGGATTCATTATCACATGTGCGTTGGAACCAAAGTCAGGGAAGAAACAACAGCGTTAGACCATCAGCAAAGGAAGCAAAGGCAGAAAAGGAAAAAAGGCAGCAAAGGAAGTTAAGGCATAAAAGGAGCAAAGGCAGCCAATCAACAAACGCAGAGTTGTGAACATGCTGGATAGAGTCCTGAACGGTAAGCGGGTCAAGTCGTGAATGTGGGAAAATTCATGGATGAGTCAAGTGTTCTATGAACAATAAGGAAGAAATGAACGGGCACAACCAAAGAATCAAAGTTGGAAAACCGAAGTAAAGATACAACGAGGACCGTTGGATCTAGGCATAGATCAACGACGGAGATTAAATCAAAATTAGAGTGATTTCGCAAATCACAGATTTTAGTGTTTAGTGCTAAGGAATCATGCAGTATGTTATTTGCATTGTGATGCGATTAGGAGAAGGGCCATGTGTCAGCATAGTGCACCAGTGCATATCGCACATCGCATAAATTATGGTTTAACTCTTATCAGTATAGCCTTAAACTTGCGGGCAGGGATTTGCGATAAGTTGTAAAATTGTGATGTTGCGATGCGACATTTCCATCACAACTTCACATTGGCGATTTCATTGTTTACCATTTAAGCTATCTGTTATAATTTTTGACATGTGATATCAAATAAGCTGCGAAGTGCGATTACTTCCAATTGGTCATCATGTTGTGGGAGCCTACAACCACAATTCTGCGTGTATGTAAGTGGTTTGAGTTTATGTGCGATCTGTTTTAAAGCGACCGCTGTTGATTGCTTCCGTATGTATGTTTGGCAAAACTCCAATATTCAGATGCGATGCGGTTTCAAAGGTGAATGCCAAATGTTTTCAAATACGGAGGTAAGGCAGTTCTTGTGTTAAATCACATCAAAGGGAGAAAAGAGGATTATAATGTAAAGTCGGTGAAACGCCTTGGTAATGAAAGAAAGTTTGAATACGGGTAGAGAGACTCGAGTATGTGGTCCGACGCAGGGCAAAGAAGAAGAAAAGACATAACGCAGTAGGCACGAGCAGAAGAGGCAGAGCCGAGTAGCAGGTAACATGATGATAGCATTCGAAACGCAAAATCATGGGCAGAGTTGGGTGGAGATGTGTTTATACAGACTATTAGGACATCAAAGCCAAAATGCACAAAGGCATAGGCAGAGTTAGGCATAAAATCATATAGTGGCATTGCTGGAAGAACGACAGCTGCGGCAAGTTGGGCACAAGGGCGTTGTTGCAGAATTGTGCAAATATCGCATCATAACGAGAAAGGACACCTCAACACTTCAGAGGGACACATCAGCAACAAATCAGACTCAAAAAAAGGATTATTCCAAGTGTATTATGTTTTATTTATTAATATCGAAGCTACAATGGTGTCCTCGATTGCAATGTAATAATTAGTTTAATAGTTTAGGTAGTTTAGGAGTTCCAAGAAGCTCGAGCAATTACAAACTGCTTTTGTTTGTATTTAAGAAAGAGAGAAAGATAGAAAGAGGGTTCTGAGTTTTGGACCTCTTGGGGATTAAATTTTGTACTTCTTTTTCGGATTGGTAAATGAAAGTAGTAGTAAGTTTCCTACAACTGTTGATGGTGATTCGTATTTCTTGTGTCATTTTGTGTCCTTTCTTATTTTAATGAAGTGAATTAATGCAGTAGTCAGTCTCTTGATTACATATGTGTGTAAGAGTTAAATAACCTTAATTTGCGCTCCTTCACTCTAACTTTTCTCTCTTCACCAATTCTCTCTAAAGCTTTAAAGTGGTAGATTCTGCTCCTCATCATATCATTTTGAGTTTCCCCTCTCTTCACAAACTCCTGATGAAACTTTAAAGTAATTGATTATGTGTTTACATCATATTATTTCGAATTTTCCTCTCTCTCCATGAATTTCATCTGAAAATTTAAAGTGGTAGATTCTTCTCCTCAACATATCATTTTGAGTTTCCCTTACAGTTCTTCTTTCCATTCAGATATCAGCAGTGAAGGGCATTGTGAAATCTTTTATTATTCCATATCATTAAGGGTTTTAGAAAACTAGTTCCCAAAGGGATAGAACAAATACCTCATGATGAAATCATTCCTGTGACACACTTTCAAAATGTTCTTAAGCACTGATTCCTTTCACAACCGAGGGATTAAGATACAACACCCATGACGATTCTTATTTAACCCTTTAAATTTATTATTTCCTCATTTATTCTTGAAATGGGAAGAATAGGTATTTGAGGTGGTATTCTCTTCATATTATTTATTTCCTCCTATTAATGCAAGATAAGCTTCTTCTTGAGTACAGGCAGTCCATGTTTTCTCAAAGGTGGAACTATCTTTCCAACCACTAATTCTAGCTACAAAGGCATTCCGAGACTTTGGTAGTCCTAGTAGGGCAGAAATCACAAGCTCCTTATCAAGGATTACTTCATCAACTACTTGCAATTGATCTCTTATATAGACAACTATTACAAAGTAAGAAGACATTGTATCATCCTTGGTCATTTTGACAGTTCGAATTTCATTCTTTACACTTGTCACTTGTCCAATATTCTTGATTGTAAATAACTTGGAGAGGGCATCATAAATTTTCTTTGAAGTATCTAGTGTGGATATGTATGGAATCAATTTTTCTTTAACTCCATCCACAATTAAGCTCATGGCTATAATGTCATTTTCCTTGTACTTCTCCTTTCCAGGATCATCATTTGGTTCTTTGAATATTCCTTTTACTAAGTCTAATAATTTATTCCTTGCAAGGATGAGGTCCATCCTTGTCTTCCATTCTCTAAAGTAGAATCTCCTTGAAGTTTATTCTCGTATTTCATTGATGATTCCATATATATATTTGATAATGTCACTTTTGATGAGGACTTACTCTCCTTTAGGTCTTCTACTGAACATCCAAAGGGTTTCTTACTATTCTAATACCTTTTTAAAGGGAGGTCACAAAAATTCTTTCAAAACTTCAAATACTTATTTCTTCCAAATAGACCTTCAAGAGTCCAAAAAATTATCTTCTTTATCCTTGAATCCTTTCCATACTAGAGAGCAAATGATCTTCAAGCTACCTTTTTCCTTTCTTCACCTTAGCTTTGATACCATGTTAGAAAATCAGAAAGGCAAAAATCTTGATAATTACGTGTGATGTATATATACTTTTGTTATCTTCTTCATGTATTCTTTAACTTCTTTTCATCAAGAAAATACCAAAACATAAATGAATGAAAATCAAAACAATAGAGGACATAGGGGATAGGCTCTCAGGCAAGGAAAAACCCTCTCCTAGGGGAGAACCCAACCAAAATTACTTTCTTCTTCAAGAACGAATTCAAAGTGAGACAACCAAGACCATTAGACCAACAACAAGACCTACTCCATCTACCAAGTCAGCCTTCCAACCACTCTTCCTTAATCAAGACAAATATTCCCAAGTCTACAATGCTTTGACAATCCAAAGTCAACACAATTCAAAGTAAATCTTCCCCAAAACAAGGTCTCGACCTTCCTTCTTATCTCTATAATTTATGCCTGCACCTTTGGACCTTGCAACTCGCTCTTGTACCTCAACCCTCTCGCACGTGTGGGCAGAAAATTAAGAATTTTCGGACCTTTTCTTCTATGTTATTCTTATTCTTATCTTGCAATGCTATAGACCTTCCTTCCCTATCATTTTTCAGACTTATTTTTGCACTTAATATTGTAGATTGAATTATTGTTTGGTTGATTGCATAATAGGTCGAATACATCACTTATTTATAGTCTTTTTATGAGGTCAATTTCCCTTCATGAGGCCAGTTTGATGGGTGAGCAATTCGAATTGATAGAGGGACAAGACACATTTTGTTATAAAAATAGTTAAAGAAGAGTTATCCAGAATATCCACAGTGTTACAAATAGTTTTATTTCTTGACATAAATAGCCCAATAAGGGTCTAATGCATGATCAAAATGACTATGACTCATGACATAAACCTAGAAGCATGCAATGGGTGCTTTGACCTATAAACATGATAAATTGAGCATGAAACACATGCTTATAAATATATTTTTATTATTTAAATTTTACAATGATTTTCTTTTATTTTCTTTTGAAAAATACATAAACATTGCATTATGTAATTAGTTATGAACACCGGTACTAATTTCACTTTTAACATGCCATAGGGATGGTAAATGTCAAATGGAGTTGTTACAACCCTAAGTACACTATGTGGAAGCTAGAGGAGGTTGTGTGAAAGGCATACTTGCACTTATTTTTATTGTACATATGCTTATGATGCATTGAGGACAGTGCATAAATAAAGGGGGAGGATGGTAACACCCCTAGAAATACCCATATATTTATTTTAACATATTTCTATTAGGTTGGTGATCCAAGTTGTGTTGGACCTTTATGTTCTTATCTATATTATTTTTTGTACCTTCCATTCCTATGGTAATGTGCTTTGAGGATAGAGTTCCTATGCGATTAAGGCTAGCAAGCCTAACAATGTAACATGTAAATAATATCCCTGTTAATAGAATATGTCATGGAAAATATCGATTGTAGGATAGATCGAATTGGAGCTATGGCGAGAGAAGGCGTTAGGGTATATGTTTTTGGGTTATCAGATACCTCGGTTGCCTCACACAGGCTCTTGAAGGCCTGGAGGGGCTACTTTGGACTAGTGGCCTATGGCCCCAAACAATGGCGGAGTCTGAATGGAGGACTCACACGAGAGCATATCAGGTGTCGGTGCTTGGGATACTCGGAACCCTCATCCACAGACCCCAACCTCCCTTTAATCACTTACTGTCACGAGTATGGCACCGCTGATATGTCTCTTAACCCTAGAATCATTTTAATCTGTAGTTTCGGTGCTAGAAAAATGGAACCCTTGTTTTGGAAGGAATGGTTAGTGCACAGCTACAACATTTGCCCTGAGGAGAAACAACAATGGCACATGACGATGGCTGGAAGCCCAACGAGCACAACATATATATTAAAATCAAACTCCATCTCTTCTAGACCAATATTTGAGGCTTGGATCCCCACACGTATCCTTGAGCAAGTTGAAACAATGATGGGGATGGGCCAAACCCCCGTTCTACTCGAATATGCGACTTTTCCTGCACTGGGTTATATACCTCATCGACCACACAACAACCGTTGCCTCAAGACAGAAACAGACACCCTGATACATGGAGGCATCGACCCATCTTTGTCGTGGAATACACCATTATTGGGGCATCCATATTAGGCACTAACAGGAGACAAAAAAAAGGAATCGGTCATTACGCATCATGTAACCCCAACCTGTTTTCAAATTTTCATTAGTCCCCCTATGGGAAGAATATTTTATTATGGGGATACGATATAGAGAGGGTGATCAATATGAAACAGAATACAAGGAAAACATTGGGATATCCAATAATTATGCAATCATTGATCAATGGAGGCAGATCTTTATAAGATTCATGGTCAATCAAGGAATACTTCATAAGCTCAATGTCAACCATTACCCTCAAATTGCGGCTGAGAGGAAGAGCAACAGAACATGGCAAATCAAATGGCCATGAGGGTGCAAGGAGGTGCAGCACCTCAAAACAGGAACCCCCTAAAGGAGGCCCCTCATATAGGAACATCTTATGGGGGGGAAATAAAGTAGTTGCACCTACAGGACCAACGGAAAATGCCCCTAGCCCTTACATAGTAGAAAAATTGAACTACATACTAGAACTGAACATAGAAATTCCAAAGATTGATCAAAATTGCTCCATATATGAATCACAAGCAATCATATGAAAATTTAACTGCTTTTGGCCTAAGCCAATGGAGCTCTTTCATTGGATTTTCACAAACTAGACCATGGATTTCAAAATTCATCTCTGCTCCAAAGGATTTTCCATTTTCAAATTTTCAACCACAGAAGCCAAACACATTATATTCTAGAATGGACCGTGATTCTCGGGATCTACCAGAATTTTCATTACACCATGGTTTTCGGACTTTGATGCAAACACTATGGATGTATCTAGAATGTCGGTTTGGGTCTGGCTATATGACCTTCCCCTTCATTTCTGGAACAATTGTGTACTAGAAGCTATTGGGAACGTCATTGGGCAATACATCAAAACAAATACAAAATTATTGGATACACTTTCGCTCATATTTGTGTGGAAGTGGATCTCAGCAAAGGATTATCAGAAAGTATATTATTGGTACACAAACAAAAAAATTGTACGCAACACCTAGATTATGAAAACACGACGTTCAGATGAAGAATTTGCAGGCAGACCGGTCACTTACAAAACACATGCCCTGATGCAAAAAGAGATAACAGAAAAAGAATAAGGCGGGGAAATAACCCAAAGGGTGGAAATTTCCCCCATGTGGACCAGAGGAGGATGTAGAAGAAGAAGCGGTAGATCACATCACCAATGAGAACAAGTAGACAATAACTGAACCAGATGCTCAAGGAAATGAAATGCAAGATCCTTTTGAGTTAATTTCCCTTGGATCAGCCAGCAAAGGAACGAGTGGCGTAGGACAACAGAGGGAATAAAATGCATAATTTATCAAATACCTCAGACTCAGATAAGGACAATGGAGCACCTATAGAAGATAATCAGTTAGCCCTTGTCTCTGTTAGCTCCCCGTAATTCCGAAGGTTGAAGACAGAACGCCGAAGGGCCAACATCAAACCACTTTGGAATCTAGGACCTAGCCTTCCTAGACTTAGAGAGGGCTCTCTATGTTAGATATAGCTTTGTTTATAGGGAAATTTTAGGCTAGCTATTAGTGCATGGGGGCTTGTTTGAAAAATTATAGTTGAGGTAGTAGAAGAGGGCCATTGGGCTATGGAGTCAAACATGTGTAAACAAATTCAAACGGATGAATAACTAAGATAAGTGCAACCAGGCAAGCTAGCCATGTCAATGGGTCTTAATAGCTTATGAAATGGAAAGGAGGAGGAGATGAAGGTTCAATGTGAATGCAGAGCAGACCGTCTCTGAATTCTGCATTCAGGTCTCAGAGGAAAACATACAGTACTATTTCGAGACTGAGCGGGGTACCCCATGGTAAATTCTACACAAAAATATCTATATGTAGTAAAGAAAGAAATCAATATGTAAAACTAGAGATGACAGATTACAAGAAAAGGAGCACTTCACCACAGATCATAACACAAGAATATGGAAAACATCATAATCTTTCATTCATACAAAAGAGAGTGCTTACAACCAGATGAGACCTTACAGTGGTTTTTTCCCCTTCCAGACCTCCTTCATACTACTAATGCATGCAATATTTATATAAAAACTTAAGTCAGTTACTCTGTCTACTGCAGTGATTGTCATTTATTACATTTAAGCATAAATTTGGACAAGTGGAAACATGCAAGCAGTAATAAGATAAAACTAACAAAGACGGTGGTTGTAGCAGTCCGTTATTAATTGTGAAATGATCAGAATCTAGCTTGTTTGATGCCGAAGAGGCAAGGATGGCTCTGATATCTTGGCTCTACCTTTGGACCGCCTTTGCTGGATTATTAAATTGATGAGGTGCTGGCGTTTTTCGTGGATCAGTGCCTATGCTAATGTGTTCGCTTCCCTTTATGTTTCTGTTGTTATATCACAATATTTCTGCACAAATTCCCTTCGCCCGACTTGACCCAACTGGCACATTCGCAATAGTGACACCATACCTTTTCTAGTTTGATTCTGCCTCTTATGCTCGCATCGGGTTCCATACCTGATCTTTTCTGCCCACATTCACATTTCTTGAGAAAACAACGCAACAACACATAACTCCAGACTTTACATAAATTCAAACCTTCCTTTTAAAAATTATCGTGTCCATCCCATATCGCATCTCGACGTTTGTAACATGAACCTTCTGCACTTGTCCTTTAAGACTTGTGATTTGTGATTTGCGATCAGGTCCCACCGACGTCACCCGTCGCACTTCGGAGATTATATTATGAACCCTCCACAATTATCCTCTGAAACTTGCAACTTGAAATTTATGATCGAGTCCCACCAACGTCGCACCTCGCACTTCGGGGAAGTTGTACACTTTGGCGATTGTGTTTAGGAGTTGGAGTTTAAACCGTGTTAATAAAGATTGTGGAGAGAGGTAAAATTTCAAGGGGATAATAGTTTTTTGTTGTAGTTCGTTGTGCAAAACTTGAAGTTGGATTTTAGAGCGGTCCTAAGGTGGTAGGCGGTATTGTGAAGGGGGGGGGAGGTGTGAAATATTATGAGCGCGGCACATAGAAGAGTGGGTGGTAAAGGATGCCGCCCATTTCGGAACCACCACCCCTCCCCCCCTTGTTGAAGTTCGGCGGCTGAGGGGGGGCCAAAAACATATGTGGACCGTGGATTGCGGAGGTGGGGAGCGGAGATGGTGGGGAGTTGCAAGATGGCTAACGTGGATGAGACGAGTGATGTGAGATGGGGTCGGGGTAGTGTCGGACTTAGGATATAAAGGAAATGTGAGTACTTGTGATGGTTTATATCATATATGTAACACATGATAAATGTATATATATCAATCGACCTAATGTGGGGGGCAGAACTGTGATAAAGCCCCGAAAGCATAGATATTTGGATTTGAAAGGTTTTAATGGGATTTCGGGTGTTCGAATTCAGAATTTGGAAAAATGAAGGTTAAGAGAGAGTAAATTATATGAAATGAGGGTAGAAAAAAAGAGGTTTGCTCACCATTACAATTTTTTAGCAACACTTTCCTCCTTCACTGAACTGAGAGGCAGATTGATTCTTTTGAAGCTCTTGACAGTCGAGGTTTCCCTTCTTTCTGAAATAAATGACAACCATGGAATATTATTTTCAATATGAGAGATCTACGAAATAATCAATCACCTTGTGATACTATGAATTACATGAGTCTAATATTGGCTCCAGCTAGGGATGGCAGCTCCTTTAGTAGGTGTCAAGAACACCATAGACCAGTGGCCTGATCCATTGGGCTGATCCCAAATCTACATCTTAATCTACTACAAAACCTCTGTGGCTGATAATATTCAAGATGAAATCAACACTCTCTGTAAACTGAAGTCTGGAATATACTTGCACTAAAAACTAGAAAGCAATTTGAAACTAAAACTGGAAAGATGCTCAAAGTACTGAGCTTATTTGCACACCTACCTAACCTACCCTACTGAAATTATTATTGTTCTAAATGATACAATAATGCCAATGCATCCAGTCAAGTAGCAGCAGAAACAAATGGAGAACTTGACTGCTTATCAGGAAAATAAGAAGTATAACTTGATTATGTGTCCACATAACCAAAGTTATAATATGAAATGGCAACTGCTGATGTATTTTATCCTTATAGAGAGTACATGTTTGAAAATTTGAGCTAAAAAGATCCTCCATATAATCTTTTATAGGATCAATAAAAGCACGATGTATAATATTTGCTTCTAGGCCTTCAGTGACTAGTTGATTAGTCGTATCCTCAACTTTAAACTTTGAAACCACATCTTCAGTTTGGTACTTGAAAGCACAATCATCCTCAATATGTAAGTCAAGAGGTATTACAATTTCCTCTTGCTTTAGAGAAGGAAGATTTTCCAAGAATTATTTAGGGTCTCAAAAATTATATGACTAAATTTGATAATTCAAAAGTTCAATGCCATTTTCGTATCGTTCAACAACTACCTCCTGAAAACATGTTTTAGCTTCAGGACTAAATTTTCTTGATTTCAAAATGATAAAGACAGCCTCTAGAAAATATTCATCAAGATGAAATTCTGATAACTGATTCCTGAATGCATTTAAATCTTCACCAGATAAAAGATCTGCCACAAACCTTGTCATCTTGTTTAGTAGAAAATATGGTCAGCATGTTGTGGAGTCGTTATGAATGCTCAAAAGCCGGGTTCCTTGAATCATGGAGTCGTCGAGTGAATAATTCAGCGTTCTTGTGTCTAGTCACTGTCCACCATCAGTAATTAGATCTAAACTTTGATGTACTTTCTAAGGAAGATAAATTTTGTCCCCAGTATCGTCGCCAGTATGTTAGCTCCTCGTAATTTTGAAGGTTGAAGACAGAACGCCGGAGGGCCAACATCAAACTGCTTTGGAATCTAAGACCTAGCCTTCCTAGACTCAGAGAGGATTGTCTTTGTTAGATGTAGCTTTGTTTATATGGGAATTTTAGGCTAGCTATTAGTGCATGGGGGTTTTTTTGAAATTTTATGGTTGATGCAACAGAAGAGGGCCATTGGGCTATGGAGTCAAACAGGTGTAAATAAATTCAAATGGATGAATAACCGAGATAAGGTGCAACCAGGCAAGCTAACCATGTCAATGGGTCTTAACAGGTTATGAAATGGAAAGGAGGAGGATATTAAGGTTCAACGTGAATGCAGAGCAAACCATTTCTGAATTCTACATGCAAGTCTGAGAGGAAAACATAAAGTACTATTTTGAGACTGAGCAAGGTACCGTATGGTAAATCCTACACAAAAATTTATATCCGCAGTAAAGAAACAAAACAGTATGTAAAACTAGAGTTGACAGATTACAAGAAAGGATCACTTCACCACAGATCATAACACAAGAATCTGGAAAACAACATAATCTTTCATTCATCCAAAAGAGAGTGCTCACAACCAGATGAGACCTTACAATGGTTTTTTCCCCTTCCAGGCTTCCTTCATACTGCTAATGCATGCAGTATTTATATAAAAACTCAAGTCGGTTACTCTGTCTACTGCAGTGATTGTCATTTATTACATTTGAGTATAAATTTGGACAAGTGGAAACATACAGGTGGTGATAAGATAAAACTGACAAAGACGGTGGTTTTATCAGTCCGTTATTAATTGTGAAATGATCAGAATCTGGCTTGTCTGATGCCGAAGAGGCAAGGATGGCTCTGATATCTTAGCTCTACCTTTGGACCACCTTTACTAGATTATTAAATTGAGGAGGTGCTGGCGTTTTTCATGGATCAGAGGCCGTGTTGATGTGTTCATTTCCCTTTCTGTTTTTGTTGTAATATCACAATAGTTCTGCACAAATGACCTTCGCCCGACTTTACCCAACTGGCACGTTCGCAACAGTGCCCCCATACCTTTTCTAGCTTGATTTCGCCTCTTCTTCTCATGTTGGGTCCCATACCCAAGATTTTCTACCCGCGTTCACGTTTCTTGATAAAACATTGCAACAGCACATAACCTCGGACTTTAAATAAATTCAAACCTTCATTTTAAAAATTATCGTGTTTGTCCCATATCGCATCTCGGCGTTTGTAACATGAACCTTCTGCACTTGTCCTTTAATACTTGTGATTTTCAATTTGCGATCAGGTCCCACCGACGTCGCCCATCGCACTTCAGAGATTATATTATGAACCCTCCGCACTTATCCTCTGAAACTTGCGAATTGCGATTTGTGATTAAGTCCCACCGACGTCGCACCTCGCACTTCGGGGAAGTTGTAGGCTTCGAAGATTGTGTTTAGGAGATGGAGTTTAAATCGCGATAAGCAGATTGCGGAGAGAGGTAAAATTTCAAGGGGATAACGGTTTTTTGCGGCGATTGGTCGTGCAAAAACCTGAAGTTGGATTTCAGAGGGGCCCTAAGGTGGTAGGCAATATTATGAAGGGGGGTGCGAAATATTATGGGTGCGCCACATAGTAGAGTGGGAGGTAATAGATGTCGCCCATTTCGGACCACCCCCCCTTTTTTAACGTTCAGTGGCTGGAAGGGGGGGGGGGCAAAAACATATGCAGGTCGTGGATTACGGAGGTGGGGAGCGGAGATGGTGGGGAGTTGTGGGAGATGATAAATGTAAGGTGTGGTCAGGGATAAATGAATGTCGGGGTAGTGTCAGACTTAAGCAAAAAGGAAATGTGAGTGCTTATGATGGCTTATATCATATACGTAACACATGATATATATATATATATATATACATATAGATCAATCAGGCTAATGTGGGGGGCGGAGTTGTGATAAAGTCTCGAAAACATAGATATTTGGATTTGAAAGGTTTTAATGGGATTTTGAGCATCGGAATTTAGAATTTGGAAAAACAAAGGGTAAGAGAGAGTAAATGATATGAAACGAGGGTAGAAAAAATAATTTTGTTCACCATTATGCTTTTTTAGCAACACTTTCCTCATTCACTGAATTGAGAGGCATATTGATTCCTTCGAAGCTCTTGACAGTCAGGTTTTCCCCTATTTCTGAAAATAAATGACAGCCATGGAATATTATTTTCAATATGATAGATATGAGAAATAATCAGTCGCTTTGTGATACTATGAATTACAAGAGTCTAACAATATCCTCCACGCCATCACATTGTGATTGGCGTAAGTTTGAGAAGAGGAAAGGGAGAAAAACTTAATTTTATCCTCATTTGTATTTTTAGGTTCTCTCATATGAACATTGACCAGTCTCGACTAGTTGTTGGTCAAATTATCAGCTAATGCAACATGTAATTTTATTTTCATTAATAAAATTATGATTTTTTCGTGGGAAAAAAATAAATAAATCATTGATGTAGACTAAGTCAGAAATGAGGGATGGGGGGATAGGATTCCATAATAGGGAGAGGTGATTTTGGAACCATGACATGGTTCCTGAGCCATGAAAATAATATAATGTTACAAAATTTACCTATGAATATAAACCAAAGTTATAAATACATGAAATAAGCCTAATTCCAATAGTGAAAGTGGTCAACATGATTTCCCAAGTGGTGGGGGGTGAGATTCTCATGTGACACTTAGTGGAAATACCACATGAATACAAAAGTAATGTTCCCATAATTCTCTCATTCATTTCATGATCTTATCATTGCTCCTAGGTACATTGTAGATTCATTATTGGTTCTTCATTGGTTCATGCTATAGACTTGATAGTAACTAAGCTTGGATAGCCACTAATCCTATAAAATGGTAAACTTGTGTCAAATTTCTTAGTGGAATTCTATGGTTAATTAGAATTGCTTATCTTCCATAAGATTGAAGCTTGTAGGGGAAATTGGTTAGGTAGAATCACCGAATGTAAGGGGTTGTTGGAAGACTCATGAGGGAAAATGGAACTCTCGGAGTTATAGTACTTTGAGGCTTCTTATTTGGTTTATGTTGGAAGCCAAATAAGAGTAGTGGCATAGCTCGATGGATTGTAAAAGCATATAAAGGGTACACTACATCAAGTTGTGTAGGTTATAGGATGTGTGACTATAGTTAGGGAGGTTTTTTAAGTTGGTATCTAACCTAATAATTATTTGGTACTATCCGTATGACCATAATTGGATCTAGGTGATCATTTTCCCTTGTGGAGTTGTAGCCCCATCTCAGGGGTGACCCAATACTAAGATATTTAGAGAAATGAGGCCTATGGTTGGGTGGAGCATTTGATTTTATATCTAATCAGTGAATTATATCATATGAGCATGTTTATTATGTGTATATATGATTAATGATGTGTTATTTCTTATGTATACATGTTGTTTGTATATTATGTGTGTTATACATATTTATATTGTTGTTTTGAACATGTCAATTGATGCATAGCATGGTACATGCATGAGATATCACGCCAAGTCATAAATATGGTACTAAGGTAGCCTAATAGAGGAATTAGTCTTGTAAGGAACCCATAAAATATTATGGATTAATTAAAATGTTGTTAACTATCATTAGAGCTTGGTGGGCATAATTGTTTATATTGAATTTAGTAATTAGTCATTGGATAGTCAATAGACAACAAATACATTATACCATTTACAGGTATTTGATGTACAACTTTATTTATACCATTGATGGGTCGTCAATTTGTGTAGATTATCAATGTGCATTCGATGATATGTATATTCAATCAAGGGGTAGTTGACAAATAATAAATCAACTATTTAGTCGATGAGTAGTCATTTGGTGTATTTCTAAGTGGGAAAGTGTTGGTTGAGATGACTTCCTGGAAAAATGTGGTAAGCCTAGTAGAGTTGAGTGGTATTGTCCTTGTTGCCACAAAATCTAAGCAAGCCTAGTGCAAAGCCCCATTAGGTGGAACCAAACCTTCTAGCTACAAGATAAAGGGTTTTTCGTTATCACCTCAACAACCTTTCTCCTACTCTTTAGTGGTATTTGAACACAAGGGAAGCTTCCCTAAATCACCTAAAGGATAATCGACCACCATGGCTCAAAGTGATAGATAAGAGGCCTAAGAAATGGAATAAGTAACGAAGAAGACTAAAAATGACTATATATTATATGAAAATATTAAATTAATTTACAAAAAGATCTCTATGATTCCCCTACTTCCCTGCAGTGTGCTCTTCTTTTGTAGTGCTCAGTGGTGTTGCGGCCTTGCGCGCTACCCCATTGGCCAATATTATCTAGTCTTCCTACTCCCCACACTCCTCTTTCTCGTCACGATTTCCCTCCCTTTTTTTCCCAGCCCCCCTATTGGTTGTGCCTCCCTAGATTTTGATCTACTTCCCCCCATGTTGATAACCCTATGGTCAACCGGTCCACCCACCCCCTCCCAGATCAGGATGTCACGACATTAAATTCATTGGTTTCTAACATGCCCATGTTTAAATGGGTCTTGAATTCTCAGTTTGTTAAAAAGCTTGATGACATACCCATGATTGAGATCTTTATGTCGCAGTTCTATCAAATAACCCTTCAACTTGTAGATCAAGGTTTGATCAAGCAGTTTATGGGGTTATGGCCTTCTCCCAAAATTATTGAGAAATCTAAGGCAGAGACAAGAGGTGATTTCTCTAGCAATGATAATTGTTTGTGAAATATTTGCTTATATTAATTATATTCTTTTTTACTTGATTATTATTATAAGATATTTTTCATCAAACAAATACTAAATCATAAAGAGCAATGAGACAAAGAACACAAGATAGGAGATCAGTCAGGGCCAAAACCCCTCCTACTTGAGAGGAAAACCCAAACTAATTCTTCTTCTTATAGAAACTTTAATTGACAAATAAAAAGACCAAGACCCTTGACATATTAACCTCACCAAGACTAAGTCACAAGATTCCTTTTTACTACTTCTCCTTCCTACCCAAGAAAACATTGTTCAACCTGACTTCTAGCACTTCAAATTTCAGCTATCCTGGTATTTTGGCTTTCCTTCACAGTCCTGCAATTCTCAGCTACCTGAAATATCTGCAAGTTCACGCGTGTGGTCTGAATTATGGATCTTAATGTTGATTTCCTTATTTGATTGACTTGAGGGCTTCTCCTTGTGACCTCGACTAGAAGATAGTTGAATTGGTGACATTCTTAATGGCTTCTTCAAGGAATAATATGATACCACTACAAAAACCCTATATTTTGTCACACGTGTGAGGAGAATAACCCAAAAAACCTCAAACTACTTCATTTTTTGTTCCTTCATTCTTCACTTGATGATGATCCCTTTCTCTAGTAATTATTGCACTTCCTTCCCTATTTCATATGCTTGACCAAAATATGCCTCAAGTGATGTCTAGTGCTCCTATATGTAGTGGTATTTCCATGAAAAATAGGTCGACTTGACCTTATGACTAGGCAGACATGTAATTTCAGAGTCATATTCATCTTATTTTGAAGGCCGACTTGAAGGAGTGCTTGTGACAAGGACTTAGAGGGTTAATGACTCAATAAAACTCTATTTTTATAATATGTAGCATGCCCACATGGGTTTTAAATACATGGCATTGCCTCACTAGACTTTATGACGTCATGACCAAACCTAATAGCTCACAATGGGAGCTTGATCTACAAAATAAAATCCCTTCAACATGAAACCCATGCCTCAAGCATTAAAAAAAAATTATTTTTCTACTTTTCATCAATTACATAAAATCATGATTACATATGTCATTATGAATATTGAACCTAGTTACATATTTCAACATTCCCTCTTAACTAGGTAGGTATTCATAATTCATACAAGGCACTTAGACATTCTCAATATGAACAATTTTCATAAGAAGAGTCAAATTGGTAACCCATGTGCATAGCATCATATCATCCAGCATTGTAACATATCAAGGCCTTGACTAATAACTCTATCTCTCCAAAATATCATAGGACAATTTTGGTGAGACCAATGATTTATAGGCACCCTCCTCATTGTCTCTCTTGGAACATACCCTAACTAGGTTCTCTCAGAGTATGTTCCACCAAGACTATTCTTATCTTGGATTCCCAATCCTCAAAGAATATTGGTCCTATGTGACCACTTTTATCTTGGATGCCCTACCACGTCCTCAAAGAGTATCAGATGCCAAATCCTTACCAATCCTAGAGTTTATCTTCCCAAGTGAATACAAGAATGATGTGCCTATCACTCCCTCTTAAGCAGGGAGTACATACCCATTCCAATGAAGGAATGTACCCAAGCTCCCTCTTAATCAGGGACTTGACCAATCTCCCTCTTAACCTGGGACTTGCTTCCAGCATCTCTTTAGGTGGAGATCACGGGAAAACTAGTTGCTTGAAGACATCTTCCTTTCAATGCCATTAACTTATTTTACCTTATTTAAGAGTCTTCATCCTTTTGGGACTTCTTCGTAGAGCATCGACCATCCATCACTTTAATTCATGAATCATGTCAGTCATGTAATCATTTCATTGGAAAGTGATCCATTAGTCCATATATGGCCTTCCTTCATGCATTGCTAACTTTGTCATGGCATGTTTCGTTAAGGACTTCTCATTATACCACATGAGAATAATTTGTATAAGACATCTACAACTCTTCCCTTGGTAGCCTTGTAATATCCCATCCAGATATTGTTCAAAAATTAGAAAAAAAAAAAAGAATCAATAAATCAAGATTACCTTTGTGAAAGTCTTTCAACATGACATCTTCCTGTTTGAATCAACATCCTATATACATATTGGCACATCTCCAAAAATACATGCAATGTCAAGGGTCTCTTTCTTTTTCAGACTTTACCAGGATCATCATATATTTCCCATGGAGATATCATAGTCAAATATTCTAGTCCCTGGATGTTTATTTCCTTCTCCATAGTTGCATTTTTCATGACCTCTTCCTTTCATTATTCACACATTTCCTCCAAATAACTTCCAATCATAGTTCCTTCATTTTTTTAACCACCTCATACTTCATATGTGGACATATTAAGTTGATGTAATCTATTCAATGTGTGAACCATGCCTTCATGCATCATTTCATAGGAGGATATACTTCCTTTTGATCATTCCCTTGAGGAAGAGCACTCATTCATAATATCTGCAACCATATGAAATGACTCTATTTTATCAATTACAAGCATATATTACTCATCTCTTTATTTTGGTCATCTAGACTTCCTTTGGATGCTTCCTTGATTGAAAGAACTTCAATCCCCTGACCTCATTGACATCATGCCTTTACTCCATGAATCCTATATAAGGTGGAATACTCGGTGAGAAACTTTATTTTACCAAATAGGTGAACCTTCCAGTGAAGATTCCAATGGAGGATATTGATCATCCTCATCCGGAAAATTCTCCTCTTGAGTGATGTATGATGATATTTTATAGTAGATGACTTTATTATTCCCATAAGTACTATTAAGATTCTAATGAGGTTACCAAGAGATACATCCTTCTATCACAATGTAACAACCCCAAATTTAGCATGGCATTAATTATATCAAATATGCAATTAATAATCAACACCAAAAATTGTTTAACTAATCAGCATAGAAATTTCAGAAACACGCGCAAAGATGACTTACCTGTAACAATGGTATTCCTTACTTGAAACTCCAAATTTGAATGCTACTAATCGCAACAAAGTTTTGGGGACAAATCTCCACCCAACTATAGGCTCATTTTCACGTAATCTTTCTACAGTTGGCCACCCCCAAGCCTTCAATCAACGTACTACTACTAGAGAATCCTTTGTCTCATAATACCTTTCTCCCAAGAGAATGGATGAAATAATGATCCATGAATCTTCCTTGATGTCTATTAAATAGACCAAGCAATGGAATGGGAACCACATGCACACATTCACTGTGTCAACATGCAACTTTTATTTATTTATTTTAAGTTTTACTTAATTTAGTGTTTCTCTTAGTTTAACTTCCTTTTTGTTAACTTTAATTATTTTTATAGTTTCTTAGTTTAACTCTTTCTTAATTTATTCCTTTTTACTTTTGTTAACTTCATTTATTTATTTACGGTTTAGAAATCCAGTTTATTATTTACTATTTTATTTAGAACTTGTTTCCTATTTTATTTATTATTTTTATTATTCTCTTGAATTATTATTTATTTACTATTTATTTGATTATATTATATTATTTATTATTTTATTATTATTAGGGGACACTACAGATTGAGCCAACTTGCTACTACATTTTTGAAGGAGGGGTCACTGCACCCCCCCCCCTCCCGATGGGGGCACCATTGGAAATCAAACAGAGGAGGTGCTCTGAAACCTTAATCGTCGCTTAGGGTTCTTTAGAAACCCTAGCAAAGCCTACACAACACTTATAATAGAATAATAAAATTGATTTCTACATTTAGATGAGATTACCTTTATAATTTATGAATTTCATTGTCTCTGATTGACGAGCAATCACCTTTAGTGGTGATCGGGCCCAAATATCAGAAAGGATTGTCATCCCAAATGAAAACAGGTCCATTTTGGGACCTTGATCATATAGTTTCCTCTATTGTTGACTAGGATAAGTTCCGAGCATCAACAAGTGGTTAAGGAATCCCAACGTTCAAGGGAAATTTTGAGAACATTAAACTCTACCTTTCTTGCTCTCATTGCCAAGAAACAATTTGAGGTGATATTTGATGACTTTAGACTCACATCTTGTTGCAATATTATCGACAAGATTATATCTAAAGGTATAGCCTAGCAAATTAAACCCATATTTAGTAATTTCATCTCTGACGAGAAATTTAGGTTCTTGTATGGAAAACAAATTCATGATGCAATATTTATTACATAAGAGACCCTCCACTACATAAAATCACAATGTCCAATCAAGTATGGTAGCACTGCCTACTTCCATATCTATGAGTCTTGCTTGGTAAGATCCTCTTTTGCTTGAACTCTTACTTTTGGAAGAAGTAACAATATGGGACTTTTCTAAGTTTACATGAGTGGGTGGTTCTTCTCCATCGTCTCCAGATGAACTTCCTTCATTACTCTCTCCTTAGACTGTAAAATTTATTTTGTTGGCCAAGGAGGAACTTCAATGGTTCTGTGGAGCTGAAGAGGGTTGTGCATTAAATGGGTTTTTCCTCTTTTATTGGTTATTTCCTTGGAGTTCGTCCTCACTTCACTAAATACATCATCTTTTGGTACTATTGTTTCCTTTTCCTTTAACGTTCAAACTTCATTCTCTCCACTTCATTTTATGATCTTCAAGAAAATTTTCCATATCATACATTTTTTTAATGCCTTGAAATATGCCCTCAATATCAAATCCTTGGGTGGGTTGAGCTTTAGTTAAATTGAAAGGCTTTAACATTCCAGATTATTTTGTGACATGTGCATAAATCTTCAATATAACACCTCCAACAACAAATGGCAGTGAAATAAATCATTTCTTCTTTTTCCTATCACACAAAAATGATCGGGAATGGTACTATTTACAAACTTCTGCAACAAAATAATTCCAAAAAAAAACATGGAAAGCAACAATGGCTTATCCCCATAACCATAAATCCTAATGTGTGTACGAGTTCCCTCTTCCATATTCACATGTTTTCCAACAAGGATTTGTTGAGCTTATGAAGATATCCTTTGGGGCTCATTTCTTATGAGCATGTGTCTGGATTCTTTGAAAAAATGGTCCTGGACAAGGATAAGGTGGAATGGAGCCTTATGTATCCATAGAACTAGTTACCATAATTGCACTAGTTCCACTTCAAAATTTGTATTCCTCTTGTGAAGTAGTCCATTGAATAAACTGCAAAAAAACAATTGCCATTACAAGGCAGGTCGCCATAAAGAATCTTTGGGTCTTTTAAAAATTAACCAATTGGAGGGAAACCTCGTTGTAGAGATAACCTCCACCTAATCAAAGATAACATCCTTTTAAAAGAAAATTATAGTATGTACATAACTAACCAGGGCACTTGAGAAGTTGATTCACGCCCCATGACTGGGGTGAACAATGAGGAGACGTCTTTAGAGGACTGTTAAACACCATGTTGAAGCACACACATGGTGTATGAGGAAGAATAAACACACACACACAAGAGACTCAACACAATGAAGGATAAGCGTGAGGCTTTCTTATTTTCCATTATACAAAGATGTATATTTATAGTACAATGGTGTGACTCTTGGTTTCATATTACAAGGTCACTTGGACTCCATTGTGACTTTTCGCATTCCACACCTACCCATGTAGGATTAGGTGTTCCAACATCCCCCCTTAATCCGAAGGGGTATGTGTGAGTCCAAGAAAAGAGTTGTAATACAAATCTGCAAAGTATACATGGCAGCACTTGGGCTGAATCAACTCTCTGAAATGTTGGAAAAAGAGGTGGTTTTAGGATGACCACAAACACTGGAATGCAAAACTTGTTGCAGTTCCCGGAACTCTTCCAAAACTGGCAAGAAGCTGAAAGCTTCTGCTAGAGGAATTGTCCCTCATAAAAAAGGGAGACCTTCGACCTAAAAGAAGGGAGGTCTACTACCTGTGATGGTTTTAGGATTACCAACAACTTTGGAATGCTTTGAAGCATTTCCTGGAACTCAACCAACGCTGGCAAGAAGCTGAAGGCTTCCGCTAGAGGAAGTGTTCCTCATATATGAAAGGGAGACCTTCAACCTGGTGAAGTGGGAGGTCTACGACAGTGGTGGTTTTAGGTTGTCCACCAACCAAAGATGATGGCTTTAGGTTATCCACCAACCGAAGGTATGCTCATGGGCATCCGTGTCTCTGGCTACATCTCTGAATCCGGAATGACGAATTGTGGCTCAGGCTCGCTTGAACTGCTGGCTACAACTCTGAACATGGAATGAGAGATTGTGGCTCAGGCTCGCTTGATCTGTCGTCGAAGCTTGCACATGACCACCATTTTCCCCCCTGTCAGGGACAAGGTGAGATGATGGCGAAAACTCAACTGCAAGTTTGCTCAATATCCGTGAACAAGTTCTAACATGTGTCGTAAACATCTTCTTGGCTGCTGATGCCCATTGCCAAGAAGCAATCCATCCAAGATGAATCTTGGTTCTTGCAGGAGGCTTGTTTCTGAAGCATCTGTCTGAAGAATGAGTGTGCCGACCACAGTGCTTGCATGGATGAAGATCAAAACAGTGATCTTTCATATGGCCAACTCGATCACAGTGTTGGCATTTCTCAATCTATTGTTGTTGTGGAACAGGATCTGGAACAGCTGCAGGTGAACTGTCATACATGAATCCGACACTCTGAAATATGATGGGCTTTGTGTAGTCTGGAATATGAAAGGACACATCCTTGTCATATCCAAGACCAGTTCGGTGCTTGTTGTGGACAAGCTCTTACCAAGGTCTGATGATGGGCTTAGGAAGTGCAGGTTGAACTGCTGCATCTGCATGTACATCTACTCTAGTACAAGGAATTGAATGAGGATCAACTGCAAATTTATCTTCTTTATTCTGATGAGAGTCAATCCTCTGAATAGAAACAGGTTCAGAATGGTGACTCTTTTGCTGAAGTTCATCTTGTTGAAGCTGAGATTCCAACTGCAAAAACTCAATCTTTTCTTGTGCATCTTGTAAACAAATCTGAATATTACAAAGAGCATCCTTGCTCATTTTTATCATGTCATCAACATTGGAATGAATGAGGTTATTCAACAACACTAATGCCTCATTGATTTTAGCCATTTCAACAACTTAGGCTCAAAAAATGAAAGGGTGTCGGCTTCAACCGAAAATGCACCCTTTTACAATGTGATTCAACAAGAAATACAAATGTCTTATAGAAATGTCAAAGTACAAAGTGTGCTCCTCAAATGATGGAGGGAAATCAACAATCCAACAACTCAAATATTGATTGCAACTATGAATGAATAAGCAATACAAGGTCAGCTCAACACAATATCTTTGCAAAATATTTGTTTGAATGTGCAGCAAAAACAATATGCAAGAGGCCTTTAAGGCAACTGAATTTTTCTTCAAGGAGTTGTTTTCAATGATGGCAAACTTGTCTTCAAATGTCAAATTCTTCATAAAATCACCCTTATGTCAATGCCACAAATATAATCTGCACTTTTCTTTATGTATATACCATTTCCTCATATGCCATTTTTTCTTTTACTGCTGTTCATTTCTCTTTCCTCTCTCTCTGCTGTTTTTTTTTTTTTAATTAATTAAAAAAAAAGGAGAATAATTAAAAATGGGGAGAAGGGGAATTAAAAGGAGAGGGAAATGTATTTAAAATGGAGAGGGAAATGTATTTAAAATGGAGAGGGAATAAAAAAATCAATTTTAAAATGGGATTAATTAAAATGAATGGAATTAATAAAAAAATTGGGAGGGTGGACTTTTAATTGGAGGGAGGGGAAAATTTAATAAAAAAATCGAAAATTAAAAAACAATTTGAAATGGTCGAATGAGAGGGCGGACTTATAATTGGGGGGGAGGGCAAATTTAATATAAAAAAAATCGAAAATTAAAGATCAGGGCTGGGTCGAAGGGCCTGTGTGAGGGCGGATGTGAGGGCTGTTGGGGAGCGGTGCCAAGAGTTGGGACGGCGGAGTGTATTCAAGGTAAGGGCTGCGAAGGGTAGGGAATAGTGTATGCAGAAGGGGAGGGCGTTAAATATGCAGAGGGGCAGTGTCTGAGGGGGAGGGAGAGGACGCGTGTGAGGGATGAGGGTTTGAGCGAACGCTGAGGGATAAGAAGTGTATGGAGCAGTGCAGTAAGGTGTAGTGTATAGCATAGGGTGGAGAGCGTAGATAACGCAGATAGGGTGCGTAGAGTATGGGAATGTGAGACCGCGCTGGGAGGTGGGGTGCATGTGGAGTAATAAGGGTGTGGGCGCGGCGTTGAGAGATGTGGAGTGGAGAGGGAGCTAGATCCGAGGAGAGAGGAGGGTATGTGTTTCGGGGAATTAACACCCTAGAGGTTGGTTGGGGCACAACCTCCACAGAGCAGGGGCATGCTACTTAACATAGACTCACACAACCATGCACGTTCAGAAAAACTAAATAGAGTAGAATGAGAAAGTTACCCGTAGGTCCTACGGTTGAAGTAGATCCACGTGGGGTCCAAACCCCCAGCAACCGTCCTTCCTTCTTAACCTGAAAAACAAGAAGAAACCAACACAAAGGACAGGTTGTACAGCATATATCTACTCTAAATGTTAGTGAGATTCATATAAAACATTAAATAAATCATAATGAATGCTTGTATAACAAATATTCTCATACATAAAATCATACACTAACACGTTTATTTCGGGAACAACATGATACTTCTGTATTATAAATAGCATGTACAAAAGTAACAAGTGGAGAGATCACCTGATCCTTCCAAGGCCTTCGCAGACCGTCGTCCGGATCCGTCCAGCCCTTGCCTCGCTAAGACTCCTTCCAAACTGGTGCATACGAGATGACATATAAGGGGATGTGCATCTCAAGGAAACAAGGGTTTCCTACAATGAACTGGGAAAGTGCAGGAGGCACGGGGAATCAGACTTGGATAGGGAATACCAACAGAGTATAATATCAATAATTCTCTCTCTCCCTTAGGCCATACACATGAGCGCTTTTTATAGTCCCTCCAAGTAGTTTCAGCAGTTGGAAACAGTTGGCCACGGGCTGGGGTGGTTGAACTACCTGAGTAACCATCAACCCAGCGCGAAATTAGGGATTTTATATATTTTTTAATCATTAAAATGGCATACGCGGAAAAGTCTAGCTGTACTCACGTATACACGCGGAAAAACACGGGCATAGTCGCGTATGGAGGATTTTCCACTGTTTTTAAGTGAATTTGTCCAAGTCTGTAGGAATGGGTGCCCATAAAGCCATGAAGCAAACATGAATCATGTCAAGGTGAGAAATGATGCTATAACAGTATGATGATTTGGGGTTTGGTAGAGCCGTAGGGAGAGTTGGGTTGAGGTGCAGAGATCCGCTGTAAGCAAATAGCGCAGGCGTGGGAAGGAGTTGGAAGACTATGCCGTGGGGTGTGAGGGGTTTTTTTTTTTTTTTGTTAAATTTTTTTTTTTTGAAATGATAAAACAGCAGAGCACAGAGATGAGAGAAAGACTTTGCAGAATGGCAGTAGAATTTTTCTTTCAAATACATAGCAGAATTTTTTTCTTCAAATGTATAGCAGAACAAATCCAGCAGCAGTAGAAAGTGCAGAAATGAGGGGTTGTAAAAGCCGTGAAGGGTGATCAGATATGGCGTGAGTTGCAGGCCGTAAGGGCCAAGGGGTATGAGATAGCGCAGGAGGGGGCGTAAGGTTTGAGTTGAGCGATGAGAAAGGGGCGGGATTAAATGAGAGAAGGGGGAGCGTATGGGTTGTGAGTGTTGGATTTGTTGTTGCAGGCAGAGGCATAGGGTGAGCAGAGTGTGAGCTGTAGATTGCAGAGATAAAGAGGAGGTCGAAAGGCGAAGTTGCAGAATTTTTTTATTTTATTTTATTTTTATTTTGTTTTTTATTTTGTTTTTTTTTAAATCAAAACAGCAGAGAAGAGTAAGAACTCTAAAATAACAGCAGAATTTCACTGATAGATAATAGAGGTTGGCAGAATTTTGCAGTGAAACGCAGGTACAAGACTCAGAAATTTTCCAGAAAATTGCAGAAATTTCACGAAATATAGCAGCAGTAGAATACTTTCTTCTTTCAAATATAGAACAAAATTTTTCTGGAACTTATAGTAGTAAAAAATCCAGAATTTTGCAGGAATCTTCGAATGAAAAAATCAGAAATTCTTTTTCATTAAAACCAGAAACTTCTTCAGAAACCTTCTTTAAACATTATTTTCAGCAACTCTTCAAAAGCATAATTAAATGCAGAAAATGCAAAGAAAAGATCAGAATTTAGAAAAACTTCAGATGCACAAAGCTGCGTTTCTCCAAACCACTGCTACTCTAAAACAAATTCTGAATGTTGCCAATTTCTGAATGCTTGGATTTTGAATGCTGCTCCTCTTCAAAACCAATTCTGAATGCGGCAAAATGTCAAAATCACTGCTGCAAAAACTCTCTAAATGCTGCAAAAATGCAGATATGCACAGACCATAAACACAAATGGCTCATTCAAAGTGGAGCAGGGCCAGCAATCGCCCGCTCTGATACCATGTTCAACACCATGTTGAAGCACACACATGGTGTATGAGGAAGAATAAACACACACACACAAGAGACTCAACACAATGAAGGATAAGCGCGAGGCTTTCTTATTTTCCATTATACAAAGATGTACATTTATAGTACAATGGTGTGACTCTTGGTTTCATATTCCAAGGTCACTTGGACTCCATTGTGACTTTTCGCATTCCACACCTACCCATGTAGGATTAAGTGTTCCAACAAGGACTCTGCTAGTAATAAGATATCAATATATGAAAAACTATCCAAAACATGTGTCAATTGAAGAATAAATTCTCAGCTGATATTCATCTTCCCACCTTTAGAATCTAAGAATGCATCATCCTTAGGAAATTTGAGTTGCATGTTTGGCTCTAGCAGTGATGAGGGGTAACTATTCTTACTTTTGGATGGTATTTTTCACTAAATTTTATTTATAATTTACAATTTTCACCTTTTTTTAGGTCCCACCAAATGGTGATGTTTCTTAACATCTTAGCATTAAATAGATTTATGCATTATTTTATCTACACTTCTTTTTACAATTTTCATGAGATTATTGATAATTTTAATACAAAAATTAAGATTGGCACTATTATATATCTATAATAAAAACATGATATATATCTAAATAAAACATGTTTATGATTTAATTTTTCTTTGAATCATTATTAACCACTTTATTATAAAATATTTTTTCAAGTAAACCATTTATGAAGTGCACTTGAATACATAATACATAGTTTAATACAAATGTGATATATTTTTCATGAGTTTTAAGGGAATTGTAATAAAAATCGCCTAAAGGATTTCCATCGGAAGCTAAAGATTCATGTGTCCATAACTACAAGTGCAGGTAAGAAATTCTAACTCCATTGAAGTTTTGAAAGTTGAGGAATCCATAAAAATAACACAAAATAAAAACCAAGATTCAAAGTGACAAATGTACTGAGTATCCTCTACAATGCCAAAATTTAGCATAGAAAAACCACAAGCACATGGGTAGATGTAAGCTTTCCCCACGAGGGTTGTGATATTCAAAGATGGAGTTCGCCCTATTACATACCTCAAAAGAAGGGTGGTATTGAAATAGACTACTAATGGTTGGGTGGAAATTTTCTTGTGTGTGTAATCAATTGCATGTGTCATCTTCAATAAGTGATAAGAATTTCATCCTATTTTATGAATATGTAAAATATTTGCTCATTATGTTATTCCTTGTTTGAAAATTGCAACTAATTGTGAAAATTCGATTACTCGAATCATATTGTAGCAATTGATGTTAATTCTTCTAATTGTTTAATTAAACGAACAATTTACTTGCAGTTTTGTACGACTAATATCGAATTAAATTCACTGAAACATACACAACATAAAATATTGCGAAAATACAACGCAGGAAAGATAGAAACACGCACACAAAAGTATGTTGGAAAGTGTAACTAGGTTCAGTCTTCATAGTGACTTGTAATTATGAATTTATATAATGAATAATACAAAGATAATAAAATGTATTTTGTAATACTTGCCTCATGGGTTTCATGAGCAAGGAGGTGTTTATTATAGGTCAAATACTTCTTCTTGATGTATTTAGTGGTTTGTCATCTTGTCATAAATGTATAATTTCTAGTTATGTATATGAAGTGTTGTTACACTTGTAAAGGACAATCATTGATGTAATTGTATACTCTAAATACCTTTACAAAATTCTCTAGAAGATGTTGGAAGATCTCCTTGAACAAGTCGGCTCAAATGTGTTGAACACACTCCTTGTTAAGTCGACCTAATAACAAGATATCATGTCAGCCCATGAAGAGGGAAACAGTCCCTATAAATAGACAGGACAACGGCCTCATCTGACACCAAGAAACTCGGATAAAGGTCTGTAATAGAAGCTCAGACAAGTCTGTGATAGATGTGAAGTACAGTGCAAGGTACAGTGTGAAGTGTATAGGATCATCTACAAGGAGAGAAGATTAATAAGGCAAGTTTGTGTGGCTAAAAGATCTAAAAGGTTCAGTATTAAGGTCTCGCGTATCTCGTATGAAGGCCGAAGTAATACACAACATTAAGATAAGTGTTACCACAATATGATCTTGGGTTAAAAGAGAATCATATGTATATTTGTTTTGAGCTAAGTATAACTCATAAATGAAACAAAGGTGACTACATTGCAAAGGAGGAATGTTACAGCAAAGGATCTCGAACTTGGGTGCGTAAAGAAGGTATCTCTAGGAGGCCGAAGTTAGATCAAAGGAAGGCACCAAATATAGTGCATTGTTTTGGACTGCTAGACTAGGGTCTGAGTCTCCTTAGTATTGGTGCAGTACAATGCAGAAAAAGGAAGATCAACCTAAGGAGAAAAGAAGAGTAGTGACAAGGTCTTGGAGGAATACTGGAGTCAAGGGTCTATGTCATCGTCTTGGTACTTTTCAATGGAAGATTTATAAGAATAATTTATTTTGGGTTTTCCTCTCCAAGAGGGAGAGGATTTGGCCCTAGCTTGAAGAGCCAAAAAAAATTTTCTCTTGTGCTTTGATAATTGACTTGATGAAAGACATAATAAGCTAACTAAGATAATATCTAAGTGAAAGAAGCATAATGAAATCAAAAGTAATTATCAAGAAGATAAATTTGAATTAAACGCCCTAATTCTCAACATGGGATCAAAGCTAAGGTACTGAAGACAAGAAAGGGCTATTTGGAAAGATGACATACAAGTATCAAGAGATCAAGGATCAGTTTTCAGGAAGACATCAAGGCAAAGAGAGGGATCTACATTAGATCTAAGAATATCTTCATTCATTCAAGAAGGAGTAGTTTGCAGAAATTAGAAAGTCATCTCAACGAGATCAAGGATCTTTCTTAAAGGAACTATACATCAAGATCTAGTCAATGTCATCAAGAACACTGAATTTATGACCATCAACTACTATTTAGTGTTGAAATCAAATCACCATTGTTGAATACATCATCAAGCCATCCTTGATCATCTTCATCATCAAGGATTCAAGGTGATCTAGCTCTCATTCACCACTATCGAAGAAACTAATCTAAGAAGGATCTCATGACACTATCTACATCATATTCAACAAGGAATCTGATAGAAGAAGAAAATAATCTGCTCTAGTAAGTATATTTTTACTTCATTTGAATCTGTCAAAACATATTTTTGCAAAGAAAGCAAAAAATGGATGGGGTTTCAAACTTTCTTGCATGGAAGAAAATAACAAATCAAAATATTATTGAGAATGAAGTCATGGACTATATCAAAGGGTCGGTAACTAAACCTTCAAAATAAGATACTCGATCTCATGCCAAATACATGAACAAAGGCATAAGAGCCCAGAGGATTTGTATAGAATCCATAAAGGACTCTCCCATCCCCTATGTATCAAAACTAGAGTCTTCAAAAGAAATATATGAAAAATTGGTGGAGTTGTTCTCAGTGAGTATTGTAGGGGAAGTAATATATCTTAGACAAAAACTATACGAGTTGAATATGTCAAGAGAGGAAGGGATAACTTTGTATTTTATGAATATTTCTGAAATGTGAGATCAACTGCAGGAAATGGGAGAAGTAATTTCTGATTGATAAATAACTACAGTGGTGTTGAATTCTCTACTGAAGGGATTGGGAAACTTCACTTAAAGTATATATGGGAAGAAAGAAGCAACACCATTCCAGTATCTATGGTATTTATGTAACATAGAATAGAGGAGGTTAAAAGATAAAGTTTATATAGGATCAAATGAAGATAATCAAGCTTGTGTTGCCATGTCAAGAATAAAGGGAATATTTGGTAAGTTTGGTCCTCAGAATAAAAGATGAAACATGGATAAGTTACGATGCTATGTTGATAATAAACTTGGGCACTATAAGAAAGATTGTCCCAAATATAAGGACAAGAGGAAAAAGGATGAAGCCCATGTTTTCGTAGAAATAGAAGAACCTGATTCAAAGAGGCCTAAGAAAGAAGAAGTGAAAAATATCAACTATGATTAAGATCATCTTCCTCTTTAAGAGGTACCTATCGGGTTTAAATAGTATGCTATGAAGCATTGTATATTAGATAGATACATCACTTTAGAATTGGAGTCATGATGAAAACATTGAAGGAGGAGCACTCATTGTAGGAGGATGTCTGTAACACATATGTGACAACTATGGTATGAGATAAGTGGCTCTTAGGAACCTCACTGAAACCAACATTTGTGTAAGGAAACCATCTAGATCAAGGTTCATCATTCAATAATCAACATGGAAACATGTGCTAATGGAATCCTCTTTGGATTCACTGGTTATAAATAAAGCAAAATGTTTCTTCAAGAATTCTAACTTGCAAAATTTTGAGATTAGAATATTATGCATATTGATGAAGTAGCTCAAGATAATGAAACTCTTCATTCTAAGGAAACCTGCTACAAGATGACTCAAAAGGATAAGAATGAGGTAAATTTATATATATATATATATATATATATATATATATATATATATATATATATATATATATATATATATATATATATATGCTCACACTGGATGCTATTAAGTCATGTCATGTGGTTACATGTAGTATACTTCAATCTTTAGAAGTATGATCAAAATAGAAATCAGAAACTCTTCTGATGCACAGGTTGCCAAAAGGAATGATATACACTATATGAAATCAACATTATATGTCCTCGTGTGGAATATGAGGTGATTGTACATTATCAAGGAACTACACATTGGAAGTTCCTAGAATTAAAAGAAATTGTGTGGAGAAAGAAAAGGGAAGAGATTATGAAAAATTCAACCATGATCAAAGGCAGTCAACATCCAAGGAAGCCAAGAAGACTTGAATATAAAATCTCTTGGTAAGATATGTACACTCCAATAAGAAGTTTGGATAAGATGGAGACCCTTGACAATACATATCTTTAGGATATGTACAAAGAATGTCGATGCCTACAAAAAGGATGTCATGATCAAAGATCATGACCAAGGTAATTTTTTATTACTTCATGCTTATAATTGAATAATATATGACGAGCTTATGCAGGGCTGCCAAAGGGAAGTATATGTATTCCACAATTTATAACCATATGGCAGGATGAAAGATCCTTGAAAGAAATATGGTACGAAGGAGATAAGCGTGACATGAAGCTAGAACATAAGATTGATGGATCACTTTCTAACATAAGGCATGACTCTTGGATGAAAGTGATGGATGATATGTGCCCTATCTAGAGATCCCAAAGATTAAGACTCCTCAACAACAAAGAGATTCATGAAATTTAAGGAAGGAGTTCTTCATGAGCAGCTGGGTGTTTTTCATCATTGTTGTTGCAGGTCCCTAGTTAAGAGGGAGCCTGGTAATGAGTTTCTTACTTAGAATAAACTTGGAGTATGTCCTTCTTTAATTAAAAGGAAGTGACAAATATGATTCTCTAATTCATGTGTCATACACTAGACCATGACTAACAGTCGTATGTCTCAGTGAAGGCCATGAGGAGAGAATGGATAAACACATCATTCTGGTCTTCACGTGGGAAGATACAATGGAGGATTCGGTAATCATCTGGCATATAATACTCTGTAGGAGATGTATTAGGGAATCCAAGGAAAGAGTAGTCATGGAAGGACCGGTATTCTTTGAGGACTGGGAATCCAAGGGTAATAATAGTCCTAGTGGACATATCTTTAGTGAAACTGGGGGGATATGATCCAAGAGAGAAAATGATGAGGGTGTCTACTCATCATTTGTCTTGCGAGCATTGTAGCTCATGGTCTCATGGAGAGATGGAGTTGTTATTCAAGACCTTGCACTATGACAATTTTGGTTGATATGATGCTATACAGATGAGATTTCCAATCAGATTCTTCTTATGAGATTCTTCATGTTGAGAGTGACTATGTACCATTATGAATACCTTCCCAGTTAATAGGGGGTGTTGGATAGTGTAACTAGGTTCGGTCTTCATAATGACTTGTAATTGTGAATTTATGTAATGAATAAGACAAATATAACAAAATGTATTTTTTAATACTTGCCTCATGGGTTTCATGAGCAAGGAATTTTTTATTATAGGTCAAAGACTTATTCTTTATGTCTTTAGGGGTTTTTCATCTTGTCATAAACATATAATTTAGAGTCATGTATATGAAGTGTTGTTACACTTGTAAAGGACAAACATTGATGTAATTGTATATTCCAAAGACCTTGTCAAAATTCTATAGAAGATGCTCGAAGATATCCTTGAACAAGTTGGCTCAAATGTGTTGAAGACACTCCTTGTTAAGTCGACCTAATAACAAGAGATCATGTCGGCCCAAGAAGAGGGAAAAATTCCCTATAAATAGACAAGACAACGACCTCATATGACACCAAGAAAATGATTTAATTTCCGCAAATGATCAATGGTGGAACAGATTATCTATTTTGCATGAAGTTAAAATAGTGTGAGATTAGGAGAATCTTGGACATATAACACATAAGTTATATAATTTCTACATTGCTATGGTCTCCTGTAGCAAGGAATTGGTCCAGAGGTGGACTACTCAAGGATCTTGCCCATCCTGCAGCTCTATGGGGCTACAAAACCAAATCACCCCACCTCACCCCTATAGGTATGTCGATGCTGATGGAAAAATCTTCCTCCAATCTGGAGGATAGCCTGTCGATCTCTGCGGATGAAACTTGTTGATCCTGCCTCTCCTCTTTGTCCCTCTTTTTGAGCGGACACTAGGTAGCATAGTGACCATGTTCACCACACCTGAAGCACTTGATCTTCGAAACGTCCTTCTTTCTTTCATGCATCCCATTTTATGCTAGGGTTGGATTCTCCTCTTCCTTCACCTATTCCTTCGTTCCACTTCCATTGTTTCCTTCTAAGGTCACCTCAAGTCCTCCTACTGCATATTTGCCCACATCCTGTCCCACTTTGGCAATGTTTCTCTATCCAAAATACTTTGGAGAAACACTTGCCATTCTTCTGAGACTGCATTTAGAGCTATCCACGCCATATCTATAGACTTAGGTACTGACCCTATAGCTGCCAACTGATCTCAGACATCCTAAAGCCTGTGTATAAAGTGGTCTATGTATTCCCCCTTCTGCATATGTGTACTTCTAAGATTTTCTTCCAGATACATCTTCCACTCCTCGGAAGATCCCTAGTACAACGTGGCAAGGGAGTCCCACATATCTTTGATCGTTCCCAGGGTTGCTATGTGAGATACCACATGATCCTGAATTCCACCAAGGATCTTTCTCTTCGCCTTAGCCATCTCTTTCTTGTACATCTTGTTCTGATTTGGATCTGTGGGGACAACCACCACATTATCGATGTAGGCTTTGAGATCATATTCATCGAGAAGGAAGGAAATCATTTCCTTCTCGATCACATACTTAGATGCTACGTCCAACCGATCCTGATCTCTCAAACTAGTTGATTCCATCTCGCCAAAAAAAGTCGAATTCTGCCTCTATCCCTCTACCCAACTACTGAATGGATCTACACACTCCCCCTTGGAGTGGGTAAAAATTCTCTCGGCTACTGCTGCTCTGCGTGGAAAATTAGAATTTCATGGTTAGAAATTATTTGAGGAAAAATTCCCTCAACGTGCTCTTCTTTCCTCTTATGCCATTATGCCAACTATTGCTGCAAAATGACTGCGTCCCAGCTGAAGATTTGTTATGCATGGAAATTTTTGCTACTGCTCCCTCTACCTCTGGCAATTATCGATCATGAAAATTTGTGCTTTGTCGACTCACTTAGAGACACAAATTTCCTCAAAAATCTATCATGCTGGCCTCTGGACTGCACAACCTCCACAAGCTTCGAGCATCTGCCTACACAGTGCCTCGAATCACCGTCTTTCCTTATACTACTGAGCTCTTCCGCTTCTTCTACGCTCTGATACCATGTGAAAATTCGGTTACCCGAATCTTATTGCAGAGACTGATGTTAATTATTCAAATTGTTTAATTAAAATAATGTTTTACTTGTAGTTTCCTACAACAAATATCGAATTAAATTCACTACAACCTACACAACATAAAATACTTTGGAAATACAACACAGGAAAGATAGAAACATACACACAAAATTACACCGTTATTTTTGGACAATCGTCTCCGAAAAAACCCAACTTGGGAAAATCGGTGCAACAACTAAGGGTTTTAATATTACGCAGTAGTAATTTGAGTACAAATCGCTAAATGCGCAAACTAGCTATTTGATACAGATAAATACTGACAAAACGAGTTAGTGAGAAGATCTCACACTATCACTGGTGATCCAACACTAATCTGAGCTCATAATGAGCTGCCCTGCATTTTCTCTGCCCATTAACTATGTCATCCTACGCAGTCACTACATCATAGCCTAGAAACTGTGTCACCTCCTCCTTCTGATCTTCTGCTCTCATGAAAATCGACTCCCTGGCCTTCCAAACTCAAACCCCGACTTCTGGCACTGGATCTCGACTATTGCTCGAAAAAATAATGGACTCCCTCTGAAGCTTTGTGTTTCCTCTCTGTGACTCTCGATATTCTCTGCCTTGCACTCCCCGGATATGGAAACCTTCCTCTGGTCTTACTATCTCTGCCCCTCACTACAACCTAACGCTGCTACTTTGAGAATTCGATCTCCAAGCAAAATTGACCTCTGCAAATCTCAAGTGTATTCTCTAAGTGTCCATCGTGCTCCTTCTTATAATCTCTCATTGACATATCAACAACCAATATTAGATTTGAATCAATGGCTTAGATTAAATTGGACTCGATCCACGCCTTTATCCAGAATATTCACACCCAACTTAATTAATAACATTTAGTTAATCATATTTCATAAGTTTAGACTGATAAAATATTAAAAATTGATTAATTATTTTAATCAAGTTTGTGTTATAACATCATTCAGCACTCCTGTAGATCCAATGCTTTGTTATATGGCCTTGGGACCCCTTTCCCTTTAGACTTGAACACTTTATTAAAAAACAATGTTTTGAATTCCATACATGACTCTCCCCTTCAAAAAATGCGTACACACACAGGTACCTCTATATAGAACCCGCGTATATAATTTAAAATATGAAAAAATATATAATATCTTATTTTTTGGGCGGGGTTTACGGGTTTCACCGAAAGCCCACCTACAGGAGCCTGTGGCCTAACTAAATCAACTGATTTTGGGTGATATATATACACCTCATAGGAATGCATAAACATAGAAGAAGAGATAGGATATCGATACTATAGTCTATTGATCCCCGATCAAGTCTGAGTTTCCTTATGCCTCCTGCACTCCCAGTGATTGATTTCCCTTCGATCTGTTGGGGTTCTCAACCCTGACCCTAGGGATATTTTTCCCGCAACAAAATTGGCAACTCTGTTAGGGAACACAATCTTGTATTTCCTAATAAGGGTTGTTTCTCTCTTTATTTGGGCCTTCTTGTTTGGTTTCTTGATTTTTCCAGTGTCATTAGCTTGTTTCCAATCTAGGAAGGTAGTCTCATCTTCGGGATCAAACCTATACTTTTATTATTATTTACTGGTCTATATATACACACTTTTTATTACATATAGTCATGTACATACGTGTTTAATTCCAAATAAACCTGTGTATACACAAGTTTCCTTGGGCTTAGTCGCATATATACGCAGGTCTGTCTCTGCATAGGCACGTAGATATGGTTTTGGTTGAATTTTTCAAATCAGGTTCCTAGTAAAGGGTCTTTACTGGTTTTAGTGCATCCTTGGAGTCATCATTAGTGTGGAAAAGTCTTGTTTTTTGTTGTTATCATTTTTCCTATCACTTTTTGTGAAAAGACCTTGTCAACCTAGGGTTTGCATTTGGTGAAGTTTTGGTTTTAAAGTTTGGGTTCAGGTTTTAAAGTTTTGCTTGATTGTTCTGTGTTTTTGGAGAAGTGAATTGATTTTTAGTTCACTTACAACCCAATCTTTTCATTACTTTTCTTTGAATTCTTGAAGTTGGCCTATTTGGTTTCTTTTTGTTTTCTTAAGAAGTGTTGTTGCAATCTTGGAAAGATTTTGGGTTCCCTGCATTTTTTCTTACTTGATGAAGTCTTTCTGCTTCTGTTCAGATCAATTTATTCAAGTTTTAGGTCACTCTTCACTTTAGGTTTTATCATTTTCATGATTTCTCATGGCTTGTGAAGTTTGAGGTCTTTTGTGTTTGAGTTTGATAAAATATATATCCTCTATCTCAATTCGCAAAGGCATTTGATCAATCATAAAAGCATCTTGCTCTGGGTCCCACTAATTGATAATCATCTCCAACAATCTAGTTTGGGTTTTCATATTTGGCATATTGAAAAATGTTAATAACCCACATCCTCTCAATGCATCCAATACTAATGGATCGTTCATGACTTCATTATCAACTTAATTGTGTTTCCTTTCTCTCCAGCTAATCGACATCTTGCAATTTCAAGCGAATTCATCCATTAAAAACCATAATCTTTCATTTATGTTTGCACATACGCAAGTTCTCTTTATACATAGTTGCGTGTAGGGATTTTTATACACGGGTTCCCAGTATCCAACCCACGTACACGCGGTGATAAATTTTAAAACAAAAAAATTACGGTGAAAATTTATTAAAAACTCTTGAAATGTGATTAAATCACTAAGAAAATGAATTTAGGATTACCTGGAGGTTGGATTGATGCTTCAGTTGAGAGATTTGGAGGAATTTGGTTGCCAAAATATTGCTCCAAGCACTCATCTCTTACAAACACAAATGATATTTGGTAAGCCAAAAGGCCATATTTATATTTAAATTTCAAAACCCACTTTTATAAAGTTGATATTTTTATTTTATAATTTTATAAACTTTTTGACCTTTTGGCTTTGAGTGTTGGGATAGGTTGTTTTTCAAGGTAAAAATGAGGACTTTGAGACACTTTTCACCACTTCGATTCCATGATCGCAGACCTATCATGGCAAGTATCGTTTTCGTCACTAGCATATAGGTTAGGGAATATCACTTTTACCGCTGCATTATGCATTCTAGCCTCATACTGCGATATGTTGCCATAGGGTCGACCCCATTATGTTATGGTTCTCAAACCACTTTCACTCGTCGTTTTATAAAATCATGACATAATTGTAGAGCCATTATTTACATGGGCTTCGTTGTTAGATCCTCGTTGGCATATGTTGCCCATGTTGTAAAATTGTGTAGGCTTGAGAGTCCTCTTTAATCTTGCCATGACTTTGCGATGAACCGTCATTCCTCTTCTTCTTTGCTATTTTTTCTAGCTATATACCCTAGAGGCTCTCACATGTTAAGTTGTACTGTTGCATTGCATGTTGGCTATTTGTACCCTTCTGGCCTTAAACCGACTTCATTTGGACTCATGTATAAGCCACTTTTTGACCATGACTTCCTGCAAGTTCAACCATGCAATCACTTAGCCTCCGCAACTTGACACCTTTAACCTACAGAAAGAATATTCCTTTGAGTGTCAATGACCATTTTTGTCACCTTGCATTGAGCATGGGAATGTTCCAATCCTAGGAACTAGAGCATTTGTATTTGGACACTCGTTCTTTCCACTATACTATAGGAATTATTTTATTCTTTTTCAAGCTTTAAACATGAAAAAGACAAAAAAATTATATATTCCAAAAAGAATGGGAATGGGACATTTACTTCCATATTTGATGGCAGTAAGAGTCAGTTGTATTGCCCTTGAAAAAAAGCACTCAAAACAAGTCTTTCCTCCATTGGTATGGGCTTTAGTTTGACTCAGGAGAGCCATGATCTTGTTATTGAGTCAGTACTCATATGGTTGGTTATCTCTTCCAATCACATGGAGAGTTTTTTAATGCCTCCTGCATGACAAACTTATACAAAGTTATCATATGCTACCATATAGTCACATTTGTTTCATGCTCTTGTTCAAAGAATTAAACCTGAGTCGACCGTTTTGCAGTGTGTCTTGACTCATTTTCAGTCAGCCATACCCGGTCTATCAGAGTTATGTTTAGTATCACATCAGCTATTTTTTCCTTCGCTCATGCTAGTTAAGAAGGTATCCATTGACTTCTTTTTGGCGGGTCTGCTCTTATTGACTTCGACAAATTGTTCTGAGAGTAGGCCTAGAGCCGCACCTTGGCCCTATTTACATCATTGATAAGTGACCTTATGCTCAACATCAATCAGTATCATAGGTCTTTAACGGAGTGGTTTCCCTTGTGTTCGACGTCATCTTACATTACCACACATTGGGATTCATGTAGTACCTTGGTTTCCATTTGACCCTATTGGTGGATTCTTCGCCTCCGTGTCAGCTTTCATTATTGGTTGGTTCATAAGGTTTCTGCCGTGGGCTAGACACATCTTGGACATGCTGGAAACGTACTTTAGAATGGTTACTTCATCTCTTTTCATTCGATTCCTTCCAAATTATTGCACCGCGGATTACACTCGTGCTAGTTGATGTGGGATGCCTTAATGCCTTCCTTCCAACAAATCCTTTCCCATCGACTACAACTCATTACTCTGGGAACAAGATCTAGAGTCCCTTTTCAGTACCTTAGGGTTTGCAGCCATTAGTGCCAGAATCCTTTGCTATCGACAGTGAGAATACACTAATGTCTCTTGATTGGTAGATTCTTTAAAGTGTTCTACTTCAACTCATTTATTCACACTTGTTAGATTGTACTGGGGTACCTTGACTCTCATCATCATTATTAGTGAGTTGTCTCGCGTTTGTTAACGATATACATCAATGACCGGTAATCAAACTATTTCTCACATGGTCGACTTCAGCTCATTCATTCCCATTGTGTAGAAATGTACCATTTGCAGTTGGTGAAGACCTCGGGTTGTGTCAGCATTTTGGTTCACGTTACAACACCTTCAATTTCTTGCCAGTGACACCATCCACCATATATGTTGCAGTTCATCATAGTAGCATCCTATATGTTGGAACCCGAGTTGCGTGCAATACCACTATTCCACCTTTATGACTTGGTACTTTGAAGATTAGTTATGCGACATCTCCTTGAGCATCATTGATCAGATTTTCTACAATATGTGATCTTGAGACATAGCCTTGATGTGTTCCTATGCGACTATGATAAGATGATCCACTATGTATTTCTCAATTCTCTTTATGTATACATATTGGATCCGCTCTACACTTGGTCAACATACATGCTTTACTATCTCTGAGCATGGGTATGCTCGCCTCAGACATGAGCTTTCTCTCTTATCTCTTCCACTGGTTTTTGGCAAGCTAGAATCTGGTGATCGCCTCTCAAGTCCTCACATGATTCTTTGATACACTTAATACATTTCGCCCATCATGTACCCCTTTTGACCTCATATATTAGGGGGCATCTGTTATAGCATTATTCAACACTCCTTTAGATCTGATGCTCAATTCTATGGCATTAGGCAACCCTTTCCCTTCAAACTTGATCAATTTAAAAAAAAATGTTTTAAATTCCATATGCGACTCTGCCCTTCAAAAAATCGTACACACGCACATACCTATATAAAGAATCCACGTATATAATTTAAAATATGAAAAAATATAATATCCTATTTTTGGGTGGCGTTTACGAGTTTCACCAAAATCCCACCTACAGGAGCTCATAGCCTAACTAAATCAATTGATTTTGGGTGATATATATACACCTCATGGGAAGGCCTAAACATAGAAGAAGAGATAGGATATCAATACTATAGTCTATTGGTCCCCGATCAAGTCTGAGTTTCCCTGTGCTTCTTGCACCCCAAGTCATAGGAAACCATTATTTCCTTGTAGTGATGTTAATATTCCATTATATGACATCCATGTGTATATGATTGAGAGATGATTGTTGAGGCTTGGGTTGGACGGAGCTTGATGAAGGTTTCGCTTGGAGCCGTGGTCGAATCAGGTTGTATTCTTCCATATTCTTTTGCTGATATCAATAAAGAAGCTTTGTCTTGTTCCTAAATGTTATGGTCTTATGTTATAATTCATGTTACGATCATGCTTTGAACTACTTGTTGTATACATGCTTATTTGAACTTTGTTGTAGGTCTGATAACCTTGGAGGAAACAGAGGGTTTGGACCCTACAGGAACTACACCAAACGTAGGACCTACGGGTATCTTCTAGCAACCCGACTTTATTAGTTTTTGTATTAGGACTGTGTGATTGTTGGAATTTTGTTGATTTATTGCCCTTCGATCTGTTGGGGTTCTCAACCCTGACCCTAGGGATATTTTTCCTGCAACAATCACTTTTGGGTGGAATTTCCCCAAACGATTTATGGGTCTTGGAGAATGCATGTGTCTTAGCCTCTATGCAAAATCTCGAGGCTAGAGCACAACCAATGCTACAAAAATCAACACTAATTGCATAAATTATGCATATGAATGCTTAATACATGCATTTGGGCATTGGCACCATGGTATGGCTATTCATTATATATTTGTAAGTGTTGTATTCATTGTTTGCATTATACATTCATTTATAATATTGCTAAAGTTTTAAGCTAGTGTGGCTCCATTACTCCCCATCAAATGTGTTTAAGAGGTCCACACAATTTTTATTAGAGTTACGAACTCATTAGAGAAGTTGGTCAAAGCATGACTTGGAGAAGTTGGTGAAAGCATGACTAAGACATTATCTTTGTATTTTTAAGTTATTAATCATTCACGCAAAGGACACATGGTAATGTCCTATTGGCTTGGTTTATAAAGGTGCATCCTTGAGGGGATCTTTATAACTCACAATGATTTGGGTTTCAAACAATTCTTAGATTGCCAATTAGGGTTGAATCTTAGGAAGAAATTGCACATCATAATAAAATGAAGCAAAGGTCACGAGAGTAAAGAACATGTCACTCTCCTATTTATATGAGTTAAAATCTACACATCATGAAGAAGGGGTCCTTTGAACCCACATAAATGTTGACCCCCCGTTGATCTTAAGATCACTGGTGGGAAAATGAATCTAGGGATGCATGCATAAGAGACTGAAGACCTCTAAGGGTTAAAAGGAGGGGAAATCTGAAGTGTTGATTTGGCTAAGATCAATAGAGGGGAGTAGAGCATGAGATCTGGACTTAACCAATTTTAGTCATGTTAAAGGAGACACATGGAATCTCTTTATTGATGTAGGTTATAAAATTGCACATTAGTATGGAAGGGATTTTATGACTCATAAAGTTCATTCATTGATCATATTATGATCCATAATTGGGAAGACATCGGTTGTGATGATGATTTAGACTTACCCTAAAAGAGTGGGCTCAACATTCAATTAGAGATTGCTACACGACAAACCCAAAATGCACATTACAACCCAAAGACCACATGAAAGTTTATTACTGTGGGAAAAAGAATTAGAGAGCAATTGGAAAGCTAGCTAGACTAACAAATTCACTACATGATGGATTTTACATGTGAATCTTAGTGATCCATAGAAAGGAAAAATATTGTATATGCCAAAATAATATTTTATTGGTTCGAATACATGATAATAAACAAAGCCCATTCTATTTACAAAAGTTGAGTTTACTCTTGGGGACATAATGAAAGGAATTTAAGAGGAAGCCATTACAACAATAAGCATGTAAAGTGGGACTCAAGGGTGACCAACATGGACAACTAAATACTTTACTTTATACAAGACCAAGGAACAAGAATTTTCATGAAAAGGTTTAATCTTGTATAATATGCATTGCATTTAGAGAAATGATATGTCATATAATATAATATAATGGTAATAAATTAAAACAAAATAAATAATAAACTTTGTAATACGATTTAGGAAAACAAAATATTGAAAAGAAACCATAATAATAAAATAGAAACAAAAATTAACATAATTATATTTTACTTCACATTTTATTAATCATTTAAAATTTATTCCTTAATTAATATACATCAGGGATAAATGAAATGAAATGAATGAATGAATTTAATGATGTCCACGAGGCTGACCAACCTAAGGGACCCAGAGAATAACAACCTTCACTCATCTTCATATTCCTTTCGATGTCGGATCTTCTGCTATGAGTCTAGACTAGAATGCTAGCAATTTGATTGATTTGATCTTTGTCAAACAAATGCTGCATGTTGTCAACCTTTAAATTGTTTTCATATTTAATGTGGATATCCTTATATGTTGCACACTCCATGACAAAGTGCCATTTCGTCTCAACCACACCCTTATCGCAGAAAATGCAAGTTCTCTCTTCCCAGACTTCCTTGGGGATCTTCCACCTGTTAGTCTCACATCTAAGGTGATGTGAACCTGTCCTCAACTGTGTCACTAGAAAACTTGCTTTTCCTTTAAAAGCTGACCCTAAATATGTTTTCACACCATGGTCACAGGTTGGATTGAACTCTATGATGTAGTATGTTTTTTTACGACCATTGTGATTGGTCCACATGGTAGTCCTAATTTTTCCCATCACAAATCTTTTTTATTTCTTCATTGGTGCTAGGGCATTCATGCAACTTGATATTCCACTTACTCAACCAATTTTTGTTTTGCTTCATCCAAGTTTTCTTCCTACGATCCAATCCTTCTTCCATAGCTATCTTTGGCCAATGTTGGTTATCCATGTTTCTAGTCTTATTTAAATATCTTATTAACCTGGTTATCATTGTTGCCTCCAATGGAAAAGTACTTGCTTCAACCAAAAGGATTTCATACGAGATTGTGGCTTTAACTTTGAGATTGCTAGTAATTAGATATTTATATATTCTTTCTAACTGCCTCCAGCTGCAAGTTGACATGCTACTTCCCCATACTTCACAACCGTAGAGAACAACTGATGTAACCAACAAACCAAAAAGGGTTTTCTTGGTTTTCCAATCCCAAAGTTCAACTTTTCTACACCTATTTTGGAGTAAGTATGAGACTCTCCATCCTCCCTTAATGCTTTTCGTCCTACAAGTCTCCCAATTGAGCTTTTGTGGGAATTCAATCACAAGATATTTGTACTCTTTCACTATATCGAGAGGACTACCTTCGAAAAGAAATATGTTTGGTTTGTCTTTTCTACTTAAAGAGAAAACCATATTTTCTACTACCTTTGAAAAAAAATGAATTTTAGAATTAATGAGAAAAGTAATAAGCATGTAAAGTGACAGAAGAGTAATTAACATAAACAATTAAATCCATTACTTTATAAAAGACTACAAACAAGAATATTTTTCTTTAAAATTAATTTTCATTTATTATTTTTAAATGTAATATTTAATAATTGTATTTTATTTAAATTAATATTATTATTTTTCTTTATAAAAACCTATAAAACTAATATTTTATAAAATTTACAGCTCATCGGAATTGTTGGTGTTCCGCGTTGAAGTGTTAAAGAATATTCTCTCTATAGAAAGTGGCAACGAAAGTGATGGTTAATAACATGAGCATGGTGAGTGCTAATACAAAAAATTATTCTTATTTATAAGAGGATTTTTTTATTTAATTTTATTTATTTTTCTTTATAAAAACCTAGTAACATGAGCATGGTGAGTGCTAAAGGAAAAAAATATTATTATTTATAAGAGGATTTTTATTTTTTAATTTAATTTTGATTTACTTTAATATATATATATATATATTTTTATAAAACCTATAAAAGTAATATTTTATAAAATTTATCTTATTTAACGGATATCTCACAAAATGGCAAAATACTTTGGAATTGTAAAAAAATAAAATAAATCCTATTAATTTAAAAAACCATCTTATTCAACAAATTCTTAAGCATATGTATATAATATAATAATTGGTTACAAGTCATTTTCATCCCATTTACCAGTCATTTTCAATGTGTATATTGGTTACCAGTCATTTTCGTAATAATAACGCCCTGACAAAATAGTTACCAGTCATTTTCATTCCATTCCATTTAGAAAGTATCAATAATCCCCGACAAAAAAATAGTTACATGTCATTTTCATTCAATTTAGAAAGTATCAATAATCCCCGAGAAAATCATTTTTATAAACTTCAAAAAAGATTGAAGCGTGATATAAACTAATCTAACTTGGAACTAAACTATAATGTGACCAGAGAAATCGAACAATAATGTGACCAGAGAAATCAAACAATAATGTGACCAGAGAAATTCAATTGGGCGCGGGCTGATTCGACGTTTGGTGGGTTTGAAAATAGAACCAAAGATTAGATTCCAGGAGAGAGTGTCATTTGCGAAGATATGGACATTTGTTTCCCTGCGGCTTTCAAAAATGCATGCCCAGTCCCTGCATGAGCTTGCCGTCGAAGGAGGAGTTTACAGAGGAGATTGCTGTCGTGGCAGGAGTTCGCATGTGCAATGTGTGAAGAGATGGACATTTGTGTTTCTGCGGCTTTGCTTGCTGTGAAGGAGTTTGCAGAGGAAATTGTTGTCTGAAGGAGGAAATTGCTGTCTGAGAGAGGAATTTGAGGATTATGATATTTGAATATCAATTGGGTTTTAAAGCGTTAGAGAGACCCACATCAATTGGATTTTAAAGCGTCAGAGAGTCCCACAGGGGCGTCTCTAATGTGACCCTAGAAAAATTCAATCGGGCGCGCGCTGGGTTCGAAAATAGAACCAAGGATTACATTCTGGAAGAGAGTGTAATTTGCGAAGAGATGAATATTTTTTTTTTCCTGTGGGCTTTCAACATATATATGTACAGTACCTGCAGAAGTTTGCTGTCGAAGGAGTTGTTTACAGAGGAGATTGCTGTCGCGGCAGGAGTTTGCATGTGCAGGAGCTTTCTGTCGAAGGGGGAGTTTGGAGAGGAGATTGCTGTCGCTGGCAGGAATTTGCAGAGGATATTGCTGTCTGAAAAAGGAATTTGAGCAGTCTGATATTTAAAGCTTGCTGTCGAAGGAGGAGTTTACAGAGGAGATTGCTGTCGCGGGAGGAATTTGCATGTGCAATGTGTGAAGATATGGACATTTGTGTTTCTGTGGCTCTGCTTGCTGTCCGAGGAGAAGTTTGCAGAGGAAATTGCGGTGGAAGCAGGAAATTGCTGTCTGAAAGAGGAATTCGAGGGTTCTGATACTCTTGAGTATCAATTGGGTTTTAAAGCGTTAGAGACCCACAGGTCTATGATGTCACCATTTAATGTTACCCTAGAAAAATTCAATCGGGCGATTACATTCTGGGAGAGAGTGTAATTTGCAAAGAGATGAACATTTGTTTTCCTGTGGGCTTTCAACATATATATATGTGCAGTACCTGCAGGAGCTTGCTGTTGAAGGAGAAGTTTACAGAGGAGAATGCTGTCGGGGCAGGAGTTTGCATGTGCAGGTGTTTGCTGTCGAAGGAGGAGTTTGGAGAGGAGATTGCTGTCTGAAAAAGGAATTTGAGCATTCTGATATTTAAAGCTTGCTGTCGAAGGAGGATTTTGGAGAGGAGATTGTTAGGAGTTTACAGAGGAGTTTGCTCTCGAAGCAGGAGATTGCTGTCTGAAAAAGGAATTTGAGCAATCTGATATTTAAACATCAATTGGGTTTCAAAGCGTCCCAGACCCACAGGATGAGAGGAAAAAACATAACAGCAATTGGAGCCATGGAGGTGAGTGGCCTTTTGTTTTAGCAGTGACATTGTATTTAACCTAACAGCAATTGGAGCCTATGGAGGTGAGTGGCCTTTTGTTTCTGGAAGGAGGAATGATTCATAGAAGTGGCATTGTATTTTTGTTGTTGTTGTTGTTTTGCGTGTTTTGGGGAAAATCATTTGGAATGAATATTGAAGGAGGAATGATACATAGCAGCGGCATTGTATTTTTGTTGTTGTTGTTGTTTTGTGTGTTTTGGTGAATATGATTTGGAATCAATATAGAGTATGCGGCTTTTGTGATCTTGGTTTGTCACTGTGACAGTTTGATTTATGGTTGCAGATGCTGTTTGATTTCTGGTTACAGATATCTGTAACACAAGGAAAGCAAGGAAAACAGATTTCGCAGAGAACTGTTTGAAGATGTGCTGAGGTCAGCCCAGGTATAGTCGCACTTTTTCCACTGTTTAAAATGCATGCACTATTATATAGTCGCACTGTTTCCACTGTTTAAAATGCATGCACTATTATTGCAATTCCTGGAGCAGTTGCTTTCAAAATGAGTGCAAAATGAGTGCAGTTGTCATAAAATGTGTGTTTATTTATTTGGTTCTCATGGCAATATGATATATGTGTTTCAGGGGCCATCATTCTTCCACCATGGGGTTGATCTCGAGGTGCGGCCAAGGCCTGGTGTGTGGGAATACGTTTGCTTAAATGTTTACGAACTTGCTGTTGAACAGCACTCTGTAGCTGAATATATGGAATCCAACGAAAATCTTGTGAATGGAAGGTACTGAATATTTGGAATCCAAGGAAAACCTTGGGAATGGAAGGTATTTATTTACAAAGTGGACCCATCAGATTCAGATGTAGATGTTAAAATTCTGATGATAGATAATGATCAACCAATGCAGCAACTATATACCTTCCTACCTTCCTTCGTTTTCGAGGAACCAAAATCCCTTTTATTTCGGATAGAAGAAATCCATAAGAAAGTAAGCTTGACAATTTGAGGAATCTTGACAATTTGAGGAATCCATAGAACTATTGAAATAAATTAACCTAGCTCAGTCATAGGATTCGCTTAATGAGCACAGTTACTAGGGAAACAAGCATCTCATGAAACTTTGTCAACTCAGATCATCTAGTGGGATAAAGATGAGAGTAATATTTATTACAATACCTTCATTTTTTGTTAAAAAGTGTCACACTAGACTTTTTGATGATAAAGAAATTAAGGATTTGTACAATGGATGTCAAAGGACTCATTTCTAGTTCAATCACTGAGTTTGTGTCACAAGCAAAACTCGGTCTACATTTTCAGTTTATGGAGTTTTCTAGTGAGTATTAGATAATAAGCAAATACATCCTGCGTTGTGAGTAGTTTACATGTATCTGGCCTTGTTGATGAGATGATACAACTCGTATCATATTTAAAGCTTTGTTATTTCACAACTACTTGACAAAACAGGCTTAAGTATTTATCAATAGACTCAGCATCTTTTGTTTGGTTGCTTGTTTCAACAACATCCAGTTCGGGGATTAGAGATCAGGATAACCACCCAGGAATGCTTATAATGAATCATATAGGTTCTAAATTATTTCCAGTTTCCTTTTTCTGATCAAAAGACAGACATTGTTAGATGTTATGGACAGGGATCCCTTTTAAAGTTTCGTAACAAAAATTTGCAACATATCACATGTAGCTTCAAGCGTGTCCATTTTCTTCTTTCGATTGGAAAACCGTGCCATCTTTTCTGTAACTCATAGATAATTGGAACTCAAAACTTGTAATGTGGGTTTCAACAAATTCAAGACCAAAGAAAAGCAACCAGGGCTTTAACACCAAATAAAAAGGAAATCTTAACTCAGAGCAGGAATTTTCTTTTGGGTTACCGACAACAACTGCCCACACAGAATTTGCAACCAAAAAGCCAATTCCTAAGAATCCAAGTCCCAATTAAACAACCTTGAAAGCTCCCAACCTAGCAAGGTATCATGTGTTAAAATGGAAAACAGTGCAACGAAAACAATGGTGTCCAAGTTCACTATAGATTCGGGGAAAACTTGTGGGATTAATCATTTACCATAAATTAGCAATGATTTAGGGTGCAACGAAAACAATGGAACTGATAGATAATTGGAACCCAAAACTTGTAATGTGAGTTTCAACAAATTCAAGACCAAAGAAAAAGTAAATCTTAACTCAGAGCAGGATTTTTCTTTTGGGTTACCGACAACAACTGCCCACACAGAATTTACAACCAAAAAGCCAACTCCTAAGAATCCAAGGCCAATTAAACAACCTTGAAAGCTCCCAACCTAGCAAGGTATCATGTGTTAAAATGGAAAACAGTGCAACGGAAACAATGGTGTCCAAGTTCACTATAGATTCGGGGAAAACTTGTGGAATTAATCATTTACTATAAATTAGCAATGCTTTAGAGTGCAACGAAAACAATGGTGTCCAAGTTCACAATAGATTCGAGGAATAGATTCGAGGAAAACTTGTGGGATTAATCATTAACCATAAATTAACAATGCTTCAGCTGTCGATGACCAGGGTTTAGAGCACAAACAAAATTTTGAAAGACCAGGGTTTAGAGTAGAAACAAATTTCAAATTTTTTGAAATGATTGCTTGGATTGCTCGCTGTGAGACATTTCAATTATCCGCAGGTTTACACACCTAGGTTGATGAATTCTAGCTTCACTATAGTGAGTTTTCAAAAACTACTTCATGTTGGAAACACTGAGGCGGGGGGTGAATCATTATTTCTTATTAATTAGTACTTTTTAAATCTTTTAAGAGCATTAGTTAATCTTCAATTATTCTTGATGTTAATCCAGTAACAACAGTGAACAATAGAACACAATAGGCACACCAATTTTAGGTGGAAACCCCCTTTGGGTCAAAAACCACCAAACGCTTTTCTAATAAATTCTTTAATCTTCAACCCCAACTGAAATGAAAGGTACAACTCCCTAGAATTCTAGAAATGCATTCTTCTCCAGCTCCCATTGGAAGGACGCCCCAACGCCCTGGTTTCTTCAGTAGTCAACTGAATGGATGCACCGACATCATAGACCAACCTACCATCTTGAAGTGTTCACAAGCTCCAACCTGTAGGTGACTTCATGCACCAACCTAGCACCTCCCTGCCACCCTATAATGATCAGAAATAAGACAAAGGTGTGGACTCCCGTACCAGGGACAATGATCCACAATACAATATGGTTCACAATGATTTTCTTGAACTAGACCAATCACCCAATCACACTATGACCTGCAATCCAACTATAACATTATCCAACAATGACACTTATACCTCCCAACAATGCCTCTCCAACTCTAGGCAGATTGATTCTTTTACAATAATGACTATTTTACAATTTTACAATGATGATTTTTACAACATTGACTTTTGACACGACTTGATACTTGACTTGACACTGCTTCTTTGAACACTAGCAGCTGCTGAGGTATTGTTGTGCTTGCTTCAAGCAATGGTACTATTGTGCTTCTAGTATATGTTTGAGTTGTCCTATTGTGTCCTCCTTCCTGCACAAACAAAATACTTACACTGTCCTGTAAACCATATGTCAGAGAAATATTCAAAATTCAAATGTAAATACGTTCAACATTTATGAACAAAACCCAATCAAACATACATACAAAATACTTACATTGTCCTGGAAAAACACATGTCAGAGATGATATTCAAATTAAAATTCAATCACTAATCATACATACCTTGTTGTGCAGACTTACCCTTGACTGTTGATGTGTTGTCCTTACTGCAATGATCCTTGAATGCACATTTTTTCTTGCCTTCTAGAAGCTTGATATTGAATGTGTTGTATCTGTGTAATTTCAAATCTCCAAGGTATTTCGTCCTGTGGTAGCCCTCTGAGTCCTCTTTCCAACCTTGTAGGTCTGATCAACATTGGATTCTTCAAGAAATAGTTATGTCCAATCTCCTATGATGACCTGATTATAGACTGGTTCAGTAGAGCGAACTTGTACAAAGTGCCACGTGTCACTGTTTCAACCTTTGGTCTTGAAAACGATACACAACAAACTGCAACCCGTCCTCTTTCTATCACTTCTTACGAAATTTGAATTCAATGCTCAGAGAGAAAGTTATGACGATTTTCCCATGGTCACCTGTTTGACATGAAATTCGGGAGCCTGCAAAAACCCTAACTTCCTTAGATCATATCTCCAAAAATCTAGCGAACCAATATCTAAAATTTGGACAAGCACTTCATCAGGATTTCGCCCAAATGGGTTTTTAGTTTCAACATCTGAAGCTTCGCAAAAAAAAAGTTATAGCGAAAATGCCACGATGACCTGCTATAAGTAGCAAAATCCTTACATGAGGAGGATATGAGGGTCACAATTTATATAAATGCTTAGGTTGAGAGGGTCTTCAACAAGTGAACTTTGGAGGGGTTTTAGGAGCTTAAAAAATTATCAATTATTGACAATTCAATGACCACAACCAATGATTAGTGTCATGCTACAACCCCATGGGGTTTTAGCCCACTAACTGGGGTTACTAACTTCAAACACGAATATCTTTCAAACCGTGAAGAATTACATGGCATGCCATATATCAACGGAAACATCTTGACAAGTAAAAACCATCCAAAATATCCTTGACTTGGAATAGAGTAAGTTGTCAAGTAAAAATTCCTATGCAAGATCGGGGTAGCCCCTGGTGTTGCTTGGGTTGACATCAATGGCAACCATTGATCAAGACCTCATTAATGCTTTGCCATGTTTCGCAACGTAATGGCAGGCTAAGGCAACACAGAAAGTTATCAGGTAGTTGTTTCATTTAGCACTGAAACCTCAATGCAAGAATATGGAAGGGAAAGATAAAGGAAATAACAATTCCAAGTTCACAAGCATAATCTACAACCTTGTCTAAGTTTACTGGAATTGTTCCTATCACTAGAAAACTCTTGGTTAAGGTTTGAAGTAAGGCGACGAGTTTTAACATGTTTCCTTATAAGTGCATTTGGTCTTCAGAGGCCACATTCACTGTTTAAAATTTGTTTAATGTGCGAGGACCTCAGTAATATTAATTACTTGGACTAAAACCATATAGCATAAAGGACATTCCCACAAGAAAAGTAGCATTCTAAATGAGCCTCCAAGGATTTTTGTGCATATTCGATTTCTACGTAGATGAGTTTTGGGATTCTCTTGGTCCCAGGTTATGTGATAACCTATTTCAAATCGATATATATATATACACACACGCATATTGGTTTGTGGGACAAACAACTAAGCTGCACTCTGCCTTGTCCAGGATTTAGGTGAGCTTCATCAGATTTTGACTATATTTCTCCTATAGGGCCAAGATTAATTTTGAAACCAATCTCCACTGCCAAGGTTATGCTACATACACAACACTAAGGTACATTGTATAACATGGAACCAACAACCACAAAATAATCAACCACATTTCAAATCTATATAAGCAGTCATAATACACAATTTGTTACCTGCACACTAGTAACATCAGTTCAATTCAGTGGGAGAAGGCAAGAAACTCACTGTGCACTATGAGTATAAGAGACCAAAGCGCAATCAATAGAGTGCAGAACCCTATAAGGAAAATCTCGACAGACATAAAGCTCGGTAAGGAAAATCTCAACAAGCATAAAGCTATGATTAAGAACGAGTTACTTGATCAAATTTCTAGAGTCACCTATTGCGTTCATATTCAAGCAAGCACAGCGGGCCAAAGCAACCTAGAAACACACTTCCCCAACATAGTTAATCTTAACATTGCAATGCTAGTTTTGTTTAAACATAACCATAATGAGTACTTATAGGTATTAGGAACATATGGCAGGTGCATCATAGGCATAGGAGTGTGAAGGTATTAACTCATCAACTAATAGGAATAAAAATATTACTGAATGTTGCCAGACAAGACCCATATCATAAACAAATTATGTGTTCGATTACTAAGCAAACTAATGCAAAGGCATACCAGTATATGGTTTTGGAACTAAGAAGGGGACTTTGATTTTCCGCCCAACCGTAGACGTGTTGCAGCTAGAGTCACTTGTAGTTGTCACCCCTGAGCCAGATTCCAGAGGGTGAGCAAGGGGGCTTACTTAAACCAATGTAGCTAACTAGAGCAAGTGCTTCATGGGCCTGGTACACCAACACTCTTGTGGCACTATCCCGGAGCTGCGATCCTACTGATTTTCTATAGCTGTACTTCGTCTCCCTTTCTCTGCTCGAATTTGTTGTTTTCACTTCTCTCTTTTTCTGCTTACTTGTCCTGATCTGCATTTTCCCCTCTTATTCCAGTAGCTCTTTGGTTTTTTTTTCTTTTATTTTCAGTATATTAAAGTCACCGGGTTCGGCGAATTTTATCCTTGGGATTCGAAATTCGCCGAATCTCAAAGGATTTTCAACAAAATCGATTTTGTTCGTTGAACTTGAAGCCAAACTCAGATGCCAACCTCATGCCAAATTCGAACTCAAACTTGAAGCCGAACTCCAATGATTTTTTTATTAAATTCGATTAAAATTCAATAAGGTTCTACAAAAATTCCATTTGGTTCGTTTTCTGAGTAATATAAAATGTGGAAAACCTTATATCTATAAAGATGAATGTCACATTTATTTTTCATCATCATTGAAATTGATTTTTTATATATATATACATATTGTTTTTCAAATTTCTATATGTCAAATTTTATGTCGAACTTTATCAACAAAATTTTAGTTGTCGAATTTTATTCGAATTTCAGGGTAACTCGAACACTAACATGAAGATGGTGACTTAGATTGTGGTGAACTGTTAATGTCTTGTTACGAAGCTTGCATGTGAAGCACAAATCAGTAATAAAGGACACAAACCCTAAGCTAGAGGACACAAACCCTAAGTGTAGCAAACGAAAACCTAAACTGTTTTGTTCTTTATTACTCGAGAGGAACAGACCGGAGGAGGAATAATAGAGGATTTCAATGGGAGTGGTGTCTATTGTTAGTGTCTCGTTATCAAGCTGTCGGAAATTTACTCGAACCAAAGTTTGTGAGTGCATATGGATACTTATTGAATTCGATATTCCAGGGTGTGTTTTGTGTGTATAAATATTATTTTATTAAATGACGGTGATGGGGTGCATCTTTCCATAGCCGCTAGTCGTCAGACTCGTCACGGCATGGGGCTTACTGTAAACAATTATTTGTTTTTTTCTATGTCAGATTCTTCCACGAATGTCACAGAGCAAATTATGTTTTGTTGATGGTATCTATTGTTCCACCTACTAATAATTTCGTATTCTTTATTTATGAAGGAAACAAATTGAGTTAATGGAATTGGAAGGGTAAGAAGAAGCCTCCGACTAGAGGAATATTATATACTATCGCCTTGGATAATTCTTGCAGCCGTGCTACCACGATGACTACGGACTCGCCATAAAATTTACATACACAACATATCTATCCTTTTTTTTTTTAGTGCTGCAAGAGATTGACTACAGAGATTTTACACATGCTTTTTATTACATTTGAAGAAACCTATTGGAATTTTTTTGTATAGTGTTCACTAATTTGTTTGGAAGGATATTTGTCCCTTGCTCATAACTATTTCATATTTTATTAATTATTATTGATTATTTAATCATTTCAATTTTTATTAAATCATGATTGATTATTTAACTTGTAGTTGTTCTTGATATCATAGTGATTGATTTAAAAAAAAAAATGATACTGAATCTTACCCAAATTACTAAATCACTCTATTTCATCATCATAGTTAACATAAATATCTTGACATATTCTTTATATTAATAAAACCATACAAATTAGGTAGCACAACCATCCATACTCGACAACATATTCTTACCCAAATTACTAAATCACTCCAATTCATCATCATGGTTAACATAAATATCTTGACATATTATTTATATTAATAAAACCATACAAATTAGGCAGTACGACATACTCTTACCCAAATTACTAAATCACTCCAATTCATCATCACGGTTAACATAAATATCTTGACATATTCTTTACATTAATAAAACCATACAAATTAGGCAGCACAACCATACATACTTGACAACATACTCTTACCCAAATTACTAAATCACTCCCATTATCATCATGGTTAACATAAATACCTTGACATATTCTTTATATTAATAAAACCATACAAATTAGGCAGCACAACCATACATACTTGACAACATACATACAATGAAAAGCCTTCCCTCCTTGCCTTTGAAAAAGTAGAGAGTGGAACTTGTCTTGACACAGAAGACCCGCCTTCTGTCATATCCAACTATCTTAACATATTCTTTATATTAATAAAACCATACAAATTAGACAGCACAACCATACATACTTGACAACATACATACAATGAAAAGCCTTCCCTCCTTGCCTTTGGAAAAGAAAAGAGTGGAACTTGTCTTGACATAGAAGACCCACCTTCTGCCATATCGAGCTATCTTGACATATTCTTTATATTAATAAAACCATACAAATAAGGCAACACAACTATGCATACTTGACAACATACATATCGTCAAAAGCATTTGGTTGTTAAGAAATAAGGTCATTTTCAGAGATGCTGAGATATATATCCCAACCTGAGTCTCCAAGACCATCTCCCATTTCATGGAATATCTTCCTCTCCTAAAAACAAAATCTCATAGAAGCGATGTTTTTCCATTCATATCACATAACATGTCGTTGGGTTTCTTTGATGGGGAAACTCAAGGGAAGGTGTGTGGAGGAGGGATGATTAAGTTCTTAGAAAATAGATCCATCCATTTTAGAATTGGAATTGGATTTGGATCAAATACCAAGTTTGAATTGATCGTTGCATGGATTATCATGGAGCTTTCTAAGCTCAAAAACATTAATAAGATTCACATTCTTGGAAATTCAAAATTTTCTATCGATTGGATGAAAGGAGTGAATTTGGAGGTTCTACATTTAGAAGCATGGAAACTCAAAATTAAGGAAATAAAATTGAGTTTCAAGGATATTAGTTTTCAACACTTTTATAGAGATTTCAATACTACAATGGACATTCTCTCAAAAAGAGCTTTCAAAATGGATCCAACCTTAATTATTTTTGAATACCACCTACGAAACAAAAGCCAGAGTACTCACTCCATTCTTATTGCTCTCCTGACATAAAGTACAACACGCATTTGTTTGGTGATAGATAAAAAATTTTCTGCAATTTGGCTCCAAATACCTGGGGCCAACACTGGTAACTCTAGTTTTAATTGTGCCCTCTTAAGCATTCTTCTTAATTGTTGTGTTTTCTAGTGTATTTTCTTGTATTTTCGAGATGTTGCATGCCTATATTTTTTATTATTATTAAATATTTATGTTATATTCTCTATAGATCAATTTTTTCATCTTTATATGGGACCTAGTTCTGTAAAGCATATGCCCTCTCTCAACCAAGATTGAGTCGAAAACATTGATATGTTCCTTCAGTGCCATTTTCAGTCTTTTTCTTGGAAGTTTGTAAATATGAAAATTTGTAATTTTTTTTATTCATCTTTAATGAATAACAAAAAATTATCTCATTACAATGAAAAAAAAACTTGTTGAGATTCACCACCACGTGGAGTATTTGTTGACTTTCTTGAACATGGATTGAATTTCACTCATTTGAATTTGACAACATTTGCAAACCTTTCATCTTTTAACCATTGAACATTATATTTAAAAGGGCATTAAGTTTTTCTACACTTCTTTCTATATTTGGAGGAGGATTGGAAGGTTATTGTAATCTTCCAAAACCTCTCCAAGCCCTTATCCTTTCAAGTTCATTTATCATTGTATATCTTTAATCCATTTTGCTACTTTTTCCAATTTAGTAACACTATCAAGGAATCCCCTCCCTCATCATTTTTTCCTATTTTCCAATGCTTTTATTCATGAGATTTAACTTTCCATTTGTGATAAATTTTTGAAGTTTTACAACTTATTAATCTCATAGATCATATCAAAATGCTATACTCTCACTGTAAGAACTATCATAACAATATTGACGGCCTTCTTGAGATACAAGGAGGAAAGAAAGTTAATCCTTGAAAATTAAATCATTAAATGTATTAATTTGAATTATTTATTTCTCTAACTATTGAACAATCCTCTTGAATTCCATAATGAATCTTAACCTATGAATTCTGATATCTTCAATGAATTTCAAAGTCCATTAATAATACTTTGCCCCTCCCCCTTACTTTTTTGAATCAAAATGATATTCGCGATGATGAAAATCCCTTTCCAAAGTGTTTTAATTTTCTAATCTTGCCGTACGATTCCTTTCTTACATATTTACCTACTTCTCTCGCAACCACCCTTTGAAACCCCCAATGGACTCATTGCTAAAGATGATAGGAAATATAAAATAATCATATTGTAAGAAAAACCCTCCACATTGTTAAGTGTTATTTTGGGGACAGAGCCATTAGAATTATATACTAGTTCAAGGTTAGATTGTTTATCCTCTACAAGAGAGGATATCGTTCTTTCAGCCAATCCAATAAGAGAGCAATGTTACAATGCCACATCCTTTCTACTTGTATCCTCATTTATATACTAGATAACATATTTACCATTATAAACACCAAGAGAAGGAAATCATCTTGATAAAAATACAATGAATAGTTTTCAATAGGCTCTACAAATAATAATCATAAGAAAAAATTACTTCAGGTGTTGGCAACTACAAATATCCAGTGACTCAAAAATTGTCATTCACTAATTCAATCGGGTAGTGCAATGTCACACAAAAACACACATAAATATTTTGGAAGACACCTTCATGATAAAATCTCAATTTTAATACATTACTTAATGTTCACATATTTACAGGGAAAGAAGGTGTGCAGCAGGCTCTGGGCACATGAATAATACACGAGCGCAATGGGACGGATTTCTATAGTAGTATTATCACCATACTTTTATTTATTTTAGCTTCTAGAAAGGATGATGTGATATAGATTGATATGATTAAGTAATTTTTTGATGATATTATGCATCTACACAGGATACTTTTCATATCATCCATTTTACGTATTTGGATGCTATGTATATATTATTTATTTTTTATATAGATGTATAAAATGTCATTTAGGATAGACATCAACGAGAATGTGTTATGTGGATGTAATTATATTCTGATATATGGTTTTACAATCTAGAAGGTATAAACAATAACTCTTGAATATTTTAAAGATATGCTTGATATCATTTACTACACGTAGTTTTCATTTTCTTATTAATGGAAATTATGATTTTTCCTTTGGGAAGAAAAATAAAATAAAAATTTACTAGTAAATGTGGGGACCATATCTGATGGACGCCAACGGATGTGGCTTCCATTCTTCATTGACCTCATACAAAAAAAAAATCATCATCTAATGCTAAAGTATCATTGAGCATGAAAACCTCGTCAACCATTTTCACTTTCTTCTCCTTGTCTTGTTCAACTCCACCAAATATTTCCCTTGGAAAAACACACACTTCAATAAAATGTGGCGATTCCCCCCTCTCAACATATAAATCTCATTGAATCACTTATAATCAAAACCCCATCTCCGTATCTATAATTCTTCTTCTAGACTTCAACCCTTCCTTCGTATATTATATAATGCTTCTTGAAATTGGGTTTATACTAAGTGGCTCTCTTCTGGACTTATCCCACTAAAAAAGAGATGAAACAATCATGGCTAATTATGTTCTCATTTATATTTCCGTCACTTAATTTTTTTATTTCCCAGGGAAAAATCCTAAGTTTATTGAACATGAAATCAAGGAACAAAATTACGATTTGTAGATGTCATTAGGCAATCAATCATGTCATCATTTCGATTGATACACAATAAAAGAAAAAATGTCGAAAATAACATAATATCGCTTGGGAACATAACATAATTTCCAATTGCTTTCCAGTTTCCAGCACAAGGGCATATTTGTATGAATCTAAACTCTTGGATGCATGGATTCTATTTATACCCCCTGATCCCTTTTCAGTGAGAGTCATGTTTATCCTGCTATTATGCTTTGATATATGTTAATTATATACCTTTCTAGATATGAGTCACGGTTCTTGACTAATCCCCAACTCCTTCACCTGCTTGGCTACCTTATTGTGCTTGAGTATCCATATTTAGAGTATTATCCATAGCCTCTTCTTCTTCTTCTTCAGAACTATTAGGTACCCGCCATCCCTTTGTCTTATGGGCCTTCCTATTTTTCTTTCATGGGATATTTTTTCCTATGGGCATGTGCTCTAGAGATGTCATGTTTGAAAACAAATTCAACATGTAAATTTTGTATTATCATAATCTAAAACTTGTTTCCACTTAAATTATTCATGTTTTATATAGATTCGATTATGTATACCTTTACTAAGGTCTATCTCCACATTCTGGAAAATGTAAAGAGACCCTTTACTATCATGTTGTTTTCCATTTTTTTGAATTTTCCAAGAGTATTTCCAATATCTTCTAGGACCTGATGGTGCCAGAAAGGGAGAAGAATATTTGGTAATCTCAACCAGACCGAAATTGTATTGACCACTGTTAGTTGTACCATCACATTCTGGGAACCATGGGGTAACAAAAATCCCAACTCTACTCGAGAATCATGGCACATCATTTAGGACTTGCCCCATAACGTTTTCTGTGTCAAATTGAAATATGAAGAAACCCTTGGAACATAAGAATAGATCACAGTTGGGTATCTAAGAATAATATACCCATTGATGGAAAGCTTCAGACCTTGTCCAAAATCTATTAAACCTTCATATTAACGCCTTATATTGTAGATCAATAGAAAATGATTTTACATATGGTGGTTTTACATCCCTTAATACTTCCTTTTTCCGCTTGTTCAACTATGTGACATCATCATTTATTGTGGAGCTATTCAGCAGAAGTGGTAGTCTTCCCTTTCACTGCATCTTTAAAAGATATCAATCCATTAGGGTTTTTGACACTTGAGGCTACACCCCACAACCACAGATTTAATATTATGGTGTAGTTCCTTTCAATGCCATGATATTTTCACTAGAGGACGTCTTGCAATAGCTTCCCCTCGTATAATAGACTTTGTAATCATACATGCATATCTAGGTGATTTTGAATGGTCTGCTTAAATTTTTATACTAGATCCGAGCCCCAGATCCAGTAGACTAAACTCTATCCATTGAATTTTTTTAAGAAAATATGAAATTTTATAGTCTCTACCTGTCTCATGCCCATATTTGGGAGAAAAAAACAATAGGACAACCCATGGGAGGGTGAATCCCCAATCTTTCAAACTATAAACCCCAAATCTAGCTGTAGGAATTTCTCCTTTAACATTGTGTACCCATTAAGACAATGAACGTAAGTGATCTCTGTCTGCTAAAAGAAAGGTGCAAAGTGAAAAACCCCTTAGGTCATGTTTTACTGAACCAACCCAGACAAAGCATAACGTTATCAATTCCAAAAAGAAAATAAAAACATCATGGCCATCAACGAAACTCAATCTTTTCTAATCCAAAATCACTTGGTGACAATAGATATGTCATGTTTCTGTATATCATATCTAAAAAATTCCCACTCTATTGGCATAGATGGGAGTGAATGAGACGTTCCTTTGCCTTGGTTCCCTGTAAAAAAAGAAAGATCCCTCCCTGACTCATGAATGGTGGAAACACCCCATTGAAACCTAGAGAGAAGTGAAACCCTAACATAGATCTTATACTCCATCTCTCCCTTAATCAAATGAATAAATGTATATGTCCATCACAAAACTTGAAAAAAAATTTCCTACAATTTTTAATAACCATTAGTGCACCCTCTCTCTCCTTGTGCTCTTTTCTGCATGCTACACAGTGCCATAAAAATCCCTCCATTCATTACCTTTTCCTCCATAGGGTTTATCCAATCTATCATCTTCAATGTTGAACATTACTTATACTCTCACTCTTCTTGATATAATATAATTTCCAATAGAGAACATATGAGGAAGATCATGGACCACCTTTCCTGAGGATGCAAAGAACAACTTTGGGAAAGAATCACATTTTGGTGGATCATCTACTTCCAAAGGAAATGTGGAATGATTTCTTTTACCATCTATGTTTATCAGGATTTGGTTGATCACCCACATCCATTGAAATAATAAACTTCTCCTTAACTTTATCCATTTGAAACCATTTCTACACAAACACCTTCCTAATATGTTTTCCCCTTTTACAAAATCTAGCGGCTTTACCATATTTATCCTTTGAGAAAGCTACCTTAGACCTAACCGCGTTAGAATTAATTTATATAGGGATATGATTTAGGTTTGGGGCATTGAGCTCTACAATTTTATTTGAAATAGTGATCACCACTTTGGAATCACCCAAAACCTATAAATTTTTAATTCCTAAGTGAATTTTTGTATACACAAGAACCCATCAACTTGTAAATTCTACTTTCATATTAGAGCCACAATATAAAGCATAACAAATAATATAAATATGGTTTTTATTTAAATACATAACACCACCAACCCCACATTGTGGAGGATCTCCTTGGCTAGCACCATCAAAGGATATCCACGGTATTTGTTTGTCAATATCAGACACAACTGAAACCCTGATCTCCTTCCTTTTTGGATTTTCCTGAAATTATTTTACTAGTTTCTCTACGATACTACTCACCACTTCAGGTGGGATGTATCTGTGATAGAAAATTACTTGATTGTGTGCCCACCAAATATTATTCACAAAGATAGCAAGGAAAGCCCGGTGAAATTGCATCGAGCAATATGATGCCGAATCTTAAGTGCATTTCTCTAATGATTGTTTATTCTAGCGAGTGGAAGTTGGAGGAAAGGTCGAATAGAGGATACTCCAAGCCTTTTTTGAACAAGGAAATGAAATGAAAATTTGAGATATGGATTATGCCTCCACATAGAACAAGGCACAACAAGTTGGACCAAACCATCCTCTTTTGAGTATATTATCCCATGTTAGCAATTTAGTGTTCAATTCCAACCATATTGTCAATTTAAATTTGAGTGGATAAGAGTGTTTCCATAAATATCACCACCATCGCCTTTATTGTCATGTAGGATTTTATTCTAAAAATTCCTTATAACAAAAATTTTCTATGCATTCCCTTGAATTAGAATTATTTGACTAGATCAAGCGATATGCGTTGTCTTCATCTAAATAAATGAGGTAAGAGACTAGCAACCTAACATATCCAACCCATTCAACAAATTATAGAACTTCTTAAAGAGCTAAGTCAACTACTGATCTCCATGCTTGGCTTCCTACGTGAAAGTTTGATGTAATTTTGGGATCAACGAGGACTTGGATCTCAACATATCTAAACATATGAATACATGTATGTGAAAGACAATAATTCTCACCAACGCTAGACCATGGATCCACTATGATTCAAATGGAGCGACCATTTCCAATTCTCAAAACAACCCAATTTCTTACAAAAGGAAAGGATTTTCTGAGAGCTATTTAATCAAATCTATGCATTTTTGTAGGATTTGAATGGGGTCGCTATACCATTCCAAAATATTTTTATCTCCTAAATATTTCATCTGCAAATCTTGTCCCAAAAGTGATTTGTTGTTAGCGAAACACCAAAGACTATAGGGAGCCAGAGATTAATATAAAATATTGATATTTTAATGTCTCCAAGCTATCATCGATTTAGGCATGGAAAGAGCAGACTGAGATGCAAGAGGGAACCCTCTAAACTCTGCATTTCCATTTTGTAGAAACTGAAACTTAGCTTCTAGTTTTATTGAGGATTTATTTAAGTAACAAAGCGATCAAAGTCCAATATACTGGGATAATTTCAAGGACCAGTTTAATGAGTACAAGACATCCTCCCCTAGATAAGAGTCTATTGGTCTAAACCGCAATGCATGTTTCCACCATTTTGTATAAGAAAATATAATCATCAAATATGTATTAAGTTGATTTTACCGTGAATCTTAGGTATTTCACTCTTTCTTCTATGGATTTAGACTAGAAATGAAATAATTGGTGGATAGATGAGGAAGAAAAATCTAATAGATTATGGCGGATCATATAGGATTTTTGGTCATTTATAACCATTCTTGTGATCAATGTGAAACAATCGAGCATGCACTTTAAGACTTGGAAGAAAGGGATAGAAACTGAGATAAATATGAAAATTTCATCGACAAATAAGAGGTGTGAAATGGCTACAGATCGAGATAAGCTCACTCCTTTTAAATCCTCTTTAATTATGGCATCATGCATGAGTCTGCTAAGAGCTTCAACGGTTTATAAAATGAGGAGGGGGAGGGGGGGAGGGGGAGGGGGGTGGGGGGCCAGGGGGGCCAGGGGTAAAAGGAACACTTGCTCGAGCCGTTTAGATGGACTGAAAAAGGAGGATGAGCACCCATTTATGAGCACAACAAAACTAATCAGCTGAATGCATTCCATAATCTAGTTGACGGTCTTGAGGTTCATGCCTAGTTGGATTAGTACAAGACTTATGAAAGTCAAATTTTCCCTATCATATACCTTAGATTGGTCTATGTTAATAGGAGCAACACTTATATTCTTTGTCTTCCTCGAATCAAGAGTTTGTTGGGAAAGTGATTTTGCATCATGTATTTTCTTGTTCTGAAGAAATCCAAATTACCCTTGAAATATAATCTCATGAATCATATTCTTTAATATAGTGGCTAATCTTTTTTATATTAATTTTTAAATAAAAATACAACAAGATATAGGGAAAAAGTCATCAAAATATTCAAATTTTTGAGCTTTCTGGATCAATGCAATGAATTTCGAGTTTAGAGATCCCAAGACTTTACCCATGCCCTACAATTCTCTAAGGCCCTTAAGAATAACCTCTTTAATGAGATCGAAGAATCCTGAAAAAAAATCCATCGCCAATCCATATATACCAGAGCACTTACCTCTTTGCATACATGAGATAGATTCCAACAACTCACCCTCTGAAACCTCAGTAGACTATGAATCATTCATCTCACCTAATATGGATTGAGGAAACATGGACAAAGATTCTAAAATCTCATGAATGGGCCAACCATCATGTTGTGTAAAAAGAGACTTGAATGATGGGATCCTAATTTCAGAATCTTTTGAAAGGATGTGAAATATGTACCATTTTGATCCTTAATGGACCAGATTGTATTCATTTTTTCCCTCATGTTGGAAAAACTATGAAAGAACTAGGTGTTGTTATCCCCCTCTTTAATCCATATAGCTTGAATTCTTAAATTCCATGTTTCTTCGTCCCTTCCGAGAAGTTCCTTTACTTGCATTCCTTATCACATAGATTTTTGGTGAACATATCAGAGAACTGGCCTACATCATTCAAGGATTATATGTCATGACTATTATGTTCTCCCTCCCTCAGTGCAACCTCCAACTTTAATTGGTACTCCTTATCCCAAATTCTAGCTTTTTTTATACCATCTTCAATTTTTCTGACATTTGATACATAAAAGGTACCGGGGAAATTGAAGCTAACGGGAACTAACTAGATTTCAATAGTCTTAATATAATCCCCTTCTATGACACATATATAATTGAAACAAAAGGGAATAGGAGATTTCAAATTGAATTTAACCATTTCCAAGAATATCAGACAATGATATCAAATATCACCATCTTCGAATCAAGTTTTCATTTTGATGTCAAGGGAAAAGAGAAATTTGGAAATAAGAAATTGACCAATTATTTTAGCTAATTATTCCTCATTGGACCTAGAACTCCTCCACATAGGAATGAGAGAGACATGTTCCATGTCAATGATATTAGAATATCTAATAAAATGAGATAAGTATTCTTCTAGTGGATGTCTTTTGACTGTGTTTCCCTGCACCTCCCTAATCATGGTTGTGAAATTCACGTCACCACCTAATATAATAGGATGAATGTCAAAAACTATGGTGATGAAAAAGTTGTCCCAAAAGGGTTCGTGACCCAGATAAGGGTCACAAACATTCACAATGTGAATATTGAGACTTAATTCAAGAGCCTACACATCCAAGCATATGTATCGAGGTGCAATTGACGACGAGTGAATATTGAAAGAAGAGTTCCAAGCTGTAATTAAACCCTGAATTTTTTGAGGGAATCGATCGCCATAAAACACCAATTAAAAATACATGGAGCCATATTTTCCTTAACTTTATCACCATTAATCATATTTTCTTGAATCATTATGATATCAAACTTATTTTTATGAATAAGCGTCTTGAGGGTAAGTATTTTTGGATCACCCCCAAACTCCCAATGAGAAGACATGTATTAACATTTTAATGTGGAGAATTTGAAACAATAAATTTTGGATATTAGAGAGAGAGATGTTTTCTACTTTTGGATATGAGAAGGCATGTATTCCAGATGTACCAATATTCAAGATGAATCAAATCTATTGAGATGATCCTTTCCTCAATTTTTGCACTCAAAAATATGTTTTCATCTCGAGAGATTTGATCCCTCTCGGTGCTTGGTATATCCAGAGTTAAGATTCATATCTCTGCTAGTAGTATGGTTGTAGTATATACAAATCAAAGGTTAACATTTATCTCTAAAGTAGTTATACACCCTGTCAGGGTCCCGTGATTTGGCTGATTGGAAAGCCAAATGACAGTGTAACATCAAACCAATCTTTGGAGCCCAAGGACCTAGCCTTCTTGGACTCAGAGAGGGCTCTCTCTATCTGTGTAAGGGATATCTGTGTGTGTGCTTATTGTGTTCTAATTTTAGGCTAGTTATGAAGTAGGTTTTTGGTTTTGGTTTTTAGGTTGTGAGGGATGAACTGATCAAAGACATAAGATAGGTAAAAAGATGTCGGATCAACTGGGCTATGGGGTCGAAAAGGTCAAAGAAGATTTCAGATGGTGATACAAGGTTGTTGAAGGGCCGATTTGATTCGAGGTAAAATGGATCTTTGGGAAAAATGGAGTAAGATGGACATCAAGTTTGTGAATAAAAAAGGATTCCAAGCATAACTAGTTTAATAGCTGACATAAACATGGTAGGGCAAACCATTAATCATGATAAATGTAACTTTAAGCTAATCAATGCATAGAAATAAACATTCAAGCCATGCATAGAGATATATAACTCTCTAACTTTAGGAAATGGCTATCAGACTTTGGGGAAATACATTTAAGACAGACAAACAACTCAAATCACTATGTCGGAATGCCTAAACACAGTACTTCAAGCTATTGGGCACTTTGAAAACAAGATTGCATAGTCTTAGGCAAAGGGAAAGATTAGAACAAGACCTCCTTGGTTCAACAAATGACAATCTAATCAGTCAAAGAGAAGTTTCATAGATGGAGCTATGGCTAGCCATGAGTAAGCAGGGCATACCATAAATCATACTTAGCATGCATAAAACCATGAATGAAACAAGAAAACAATATTCTTAAGTTATTAAAGAGAAATCAAGAATTCTTTAATGTGACTAAGAATGAAGAAAACATGGAAGCTATGAAGAAACAGAAAATTTGAGGTGCCTCCAAGGGCATGTCTCAAATTTGTTCTCTACTGTCCTATAGCAAGCAAGAACATGGATTTATGAATGAAAACTAAGAAACAAAACAGAGAGAGAGACACTATACCATTCTACCAAGTCATGGAATCCAACAACAATCCTCTTTCATCATCCAAGAACATCCAAGAAACTATCCAAAGTTCAGCCTTGTTTACAATGAAAGCCTTTGGAATATATAGGCCAAAGTGAGGAAAACCTCTTAGTTCAACTTGCAATCTCATTGGCCTATCCAAAATATCTGATTTTGTCCTTGAGGCTTTGCAAAGCCCAAGGCACAAAATATCTAAAAAATGCTAAAAAATGGAAATATATTGACTTTTCATAACTTATCATGTACAAAAATAGCTAAACGCACATGAAGAAAAGTCACTTTTGAAAGGTTCAATTTTTACAAAAATACTCAAAAAATACATCAGCAAAAGGTCCCCTGACTTGCCAGCAACTTTTGGAGGCCTTCCCGATGTCGAAACGAGGCTCATGATGGCTCGTTGGAAAGCTATGAGTGTCTACTTTCTAGAAAAACTTGAATTTCACAATATGATGCCTGGAGGTCCTCCAAAAACAGGCCTATGTGTAAAAAACCAAAAAATAGGCCTTGCTGATAAACGAGGCAGAGTGTAGAAAAAGCAAGTGTTTTTTGCCATTTTGGGGGAGAAAATGATCTTCAATTGATCTAAAACTCGATTATTATGTGTCCCTGAAATTATGGCATCCAATGATACCATTTTCATCCTTACAGGATGCCCCAAACTGAAATGGCGATGCGCATGAGTTTTGGCCAAAAACCCAAAAATGACAAAAACCCAAAATTTGTCGAATTTTGCCCAAACTTGGCGAGCATGACCCTCAAGGGTTTTAAGAAACATGTTGTGAAGCTGAGACCAAAATTTGGAGCCTTGAGGTGTCTTTCCTCAATTTTGGATTCGGGCGCTTCCCTTTAGCCTCCTTGAGTTTTTCTTGAGCGGCCTTCAATTTCCGTCGAGCAAACTGATTGAGCTTCTTATAATGCCTGGTCATCCTCCGTTGAAGATCCAAGTCTTTATTTTCCTTCTCCAATTTCTTCTCCAAGTGATCATTAACTCTCTCAAGCCATGCTTCCCGATTGTTCTCTATCTCTTGTTCGAACAATGTAGTGAGAGGGGTAGATTGGAGAAGGGCATCTTCTTCTTCCTTTTGTTTCTCAAGGGCCTTCTTGAGCCCCATGGTTCTTGGCCTCTTTCGCCTGGGCTAATCTTCGCCTTTGCTTTCATCGAACTCACCCATGAGTTCTTCCAATCTCACTTGTGCTTTGGAGGCCTCATTTTTGTATTTTATGGCCCGTGTCTCATATACAACCATATGGACACTCATCTGCTTGTTTTGAACTTGCAAAAAATGATTGAAGTTCCTAGCCCTATCAAGATCAGTCCTTAAAGCATCAATTTGGCTTTCTCTATGGATCAAGAGATTTTCTAGGATCCGGGCTTCATTATCACTATCATCACTTTGGATTTGGATGATGTCGAATTCCCTTTCCTGTTCATGACTGCTTTCTTCCTTGTCCTTCCCTTTGCTTTGGGTGGCTCCTTTAGTCTTCTTCCTCTTGGGCAATTCAACCATGGGCTTCTTGGGAAATTTTCCCTTGCTTCAGAGGGCCCTAGTCACATTTGGAGTTACAACTCTAGGCACCCTTTTCTTTGATGTCCTGGGCTTGGCCACTTTCGGAGAAGAGAGCATGGCCCTTTTCCTAGGAGAAGCAGCTAGGACATGCTCCATGGGCTCTTTACCCTTGTCACTTTGCTCCTCATTTTTGCCACTGTCTTGGATTTCTTCATGGATGCCTTGGCTGTCCTTTTGAATTTCCTTTTGAGGGCTGCCCTCCTCACTGTGTTGCACCTGTTTATCTTGCTGCCCCTCTTCTTCTTGAGGTTGTTGTTCCTTTTTAGGAGGATGTTGTTCATCACCCTGAGGCTGCCTCTGCTCATCATGCTGTAGCTGCTGTGTATCATGTTGTGGCTGCCTCTTTTCAGCATCTTCATGATTCTGCTCACCCTCACTGTGTTGCACATCTTCATGCTGCTGCTCTTCACCATCTTCCTCATCATCCCCTTGCTGTCCTGTTTCATCCTGCTGCTACTCATCCTCACTTCCCTCTTCTTGCTCATGCTCTTCTTCCTCATCATCGCCATGCTCTTCTCCCTCTTCAGGCTCTTTTGTTTGTTCTATGGTAAACTTGAGCTTCTTGGGAATAGGTTTGCTAGAAGAAGGCGAAGGATGGTGAGTAGGAGGTGTAGGAGATGTATGAACTAGAGGGACAGTGGAGAAATCCGGATGGGTGATGAAAGTATCCCAAGAGACCTCCCTCTTCTCAAGCTGATGAAGAATGATGACTTTGATGAGGGATTGATGGAAGAGGCAGGCTGTTTGCTGTGAAGGAGGATTTTTCTGAACAGTGGAGGCCATTTTCTCAATGCTTCTATGTAAGAAGAAAGGAAGATTTAGCAATTTGGCCCTCGTGAAATGCATGAGCAATCGAATGTGATAGGCATAGACTCGAGAGAATCTTCCCTCACAAGTGAAGTATTTCATGATGATCTTCATGAGGGGGGCGTAGCTAGTCAAAAGATATGAGAAGGGGAAAATGGAAGGACATGAATCTCTATGCTCAAGATTTAGAAAGGGCTTGTATTCTTCTGAGTCCAGGTGGATTTTTTTAAACCACTTCTCTCCGACATAAGGGATTTTAGTGGCCTTGGAGATGGACCTTGGAGAGAATTTGAAATCTAGGCCTGCCAACTGGAATTGTTTCTCTTGAGACCTCAAAGTGCAAAGATGTGTCAAATGGGAAAAGCTCTTCACCTCTTGCACTCTTTGAAAAAAATTTAAACACCCAACCTCATGGAAATTGAACAATACTGATGGGTGGTCATTCACTTCTTCAGTGGAAACAGGCTCAAATCTCTTATGCAAGCCACTCCTACTGTCTTGCCTAGGACGCATCTTGTTTTGAAGGCTCTCTGCAACACCAAGCTGCCTCAAATGGCCTTTGGAATGTTTTCTCAAGCACACAACTCTATCCTCTTTGTTAGTCATTGTTTGACCAAGGAAAATTGCTTCAAATGCTGTGTGAAATGATTCTTTAACACCAACCTTCTACTCCTTACAAATCACTCTTTTGTCTCTTTTTATGCCAATCAACAAATAGTTATCAAAATAACAAGCACATAGTCAAATTTTTACTGTGTTTGGGTAAGGTCACAAGGGTCCTTTGTGTTTTGGTATAAAATAAGAAAGCCTTGTATCTAGACAAAGAAAAAACACCCCTCCCAATAAAAACACTCTTCTTGTATTTCACTGTCTCACTTGCACAGGTAGACAAAAACACCTTCAAAATGAGTAAAAAGATCTTTCACCACAATCTTCTTTATGGGACAAAGGAGGTAGCACTAATCTGCTATTTCACCACACAGAGAGGACTTTTGAAAGTGACAAAGAATTCATGCATGATCACTATTGTTAAATTAGGCTCACTGTTTCACCTTAGGAACACTTGTTTCTTATGCCCAGGTAGACAAAAAAAAACACCTTCAAATGACTTTAAAGAATATCTCACCACACTTTGTTTTATGGGACAAGGGAGGCAGCACTAGTTTCACTGTTTCACTCATTCAAAGGAGATATTTTTTGATGGGATGAGGCATTCAGACTAAGACCACTGTTTTAAAAATAGGCTCACTGATGTCACCTTTCAAACACTATGTTTTCCTTTAAAACATTGCCTCCACCTTATAACACTGTTTTCACCTTACACTTGGCTGACAGAGGTTATGGTTTATCACTGTTTTGAGGGTAGGTTTAGGCCTGTTGAAACTAATATGAACACTCTACTAGCCTCCCACCATAACAAACTTCGTCAATATATTTAAAAAATCGCTTTGATTTTTCTACCAAGACCTCCATTTTTTCACCACCATTTAGTCTTGAAAACAACCCATTTAGAAACTCGAATACACCAAGGAGGCAAATAAAAATACCTCGAAGATGGATTGTGGCCTTTGCTTGAAGAGTTGAGCAGCTTCAAGATCCTTTTGGAGGCATTTTTAATATTCAAACATGCATGGCACGTTGAAAATGATAAGCGCCGCATAGCAACAGGGGTGTCGGGTCGGCCTTTGGGCGGTTGTGACTGGCGCCTACAGGCGCGCCGCGCAGCAATACAACGCCTTTCAGAATTTGTAGCCCCTGAACGCGCCGCGCGTTCTTCCAGGCGCGCCGCGCAGTCTAAAACCTCCAAAATTTGCAAATTCGCTTGAAATTTCTCGAACTTTCGGTTAGAGAGCAGCTAGGGAGATGTGTTGCTCATGTTTTTGAATTGCCAATAGACCCTGCAATGGCCTTTAACTCCTTTTGAAAGAAAAAAAGTCAAAGTCCTTTTTATATTTTCTTGGTGAGGGTTTTGAAAACCTTTGAAAAGGCTTTCGGGTTTAAACAAAACATGAAGAACTTGCCTTGGAATTTCATCACTTAAAACCTATAATGACTCTTTTTTCACTAATCCTTTAACAAGATTTGGAGTTTGACTTTTGAAAAGGTAACATAGTGATGGTTTTTGTTTAAGTAAAAAGGCCTTGTTCAAGAACTGCAAATCTCCTCTACTGCCTTTTCACTGTGCTTTATTAAAAAGGAATCTCTGCCACTGCTGACCTTTTTAATGACCTTTTCAAAGGAAAACTCTGCTCAAAAAACAAACCAATGATTTTTGAAACATATTTTTCCATTCTTGCAAGGAGATAACTCATCTTTTTAAAACTTAATTGATAGTTTCTGCTCCTGATGTTTTGAAGGTGGTTATGCCCACTGTGAAGCTGATTGAACTGGAAGGCGCTGCTTTGAGTCTCTCTCTTGAATGTGGGTGAAAAACTCATTTGAAATTGTAAGTGAAAAATTTTGTTACAAAAGGTCTCCATCATCAAGGCAACTAACTAACCTTAGATTGACAAATCAATCCAGGCTTCAACTTTATGGAGATATAGCAGGGGATGGTGGGATGAAGTTTAAGATGTAAAATTTGAAAATTGTCCCTTTGTTCCTCTGTGAAGGAAGTCTGCAAGGATAATGAATTTCTCATTCATTTTACCATTTGGACAGCAGTCCCTTTGAAATCTAAGCCATACTGAAAATGAATGCTCTTCATCTTTACATAATGGTGAGCCTTCTACTTGTAATGAAGGTGGCCTATTTTTGACAAATGCCTGGGTTATTTTCAACTCCTATTTTAACCAAATGAAAGAGGTTTATGAATACACTATTAGTGGTTTTATTTGTACTTGATGGCAGAAGTCAGTTTGAGACCAAGACTGTTTGACTTCTTTGGCCATTTTCTTAACAATATTTCTTCATTGATAATCACCCCAGTAGCTTCACATTGTATTTTAATAGCAGTGAAACTTATGTAAAAAAATTTTAAAAGCACCACTGCTTTGCCTCTGCTTTTAACACCATTTTCATTTTAGAAACCCTCAGTTTCTTTCCCACTGCACTTAAAATTTTCCTTTCAGTCAGTGAAAATCTTAAAATCAAACTCTATCCCTAGCCCTCTGCTTATAGATGAAGGTGGAACTTATCACAGTGCCTTCAACCCTCTGCTTGTAAAATGAAGGAGGTTTTCTTAGTCTTCAACCCTCTGCTTGTGTATGGAGGAGGTTTTCTCAGTGATGCCATTTCATCAGTTTTTTAAATAGTGTTATCTTTCCTTTCACTGCCTATTCACACTTGAGCAAATGAAGATGACAAACTGTCAATATTTCATGATGGGAATTTCTCTGAGACATGTAATTCTGCTTTCCAAATACCTTTGTGACTCTTTAGACATCACAAGAAATTTGGCTAGTATCTTCAAAGAATTTCTTGTCATTTATGATTCACTAACCTTTGACTATGATTGCAGGAGCTTGATGAAATAACTCTCCGCCCTGTAGCTGCATCCCAGGCTCAAAACCACATGAGAAGCAGCTGTCTTCTCATGTTGAGTTAAATATTGTCTTCTGGAATACTAGTACACTTCTGCTCTTGAAATATCCATTGAAACACTGTAAAACTACCTAATGTCAGTTTGAACTATGGCACATGCATTGCTGAGACTTCAAGGCTTGTTAGTGGTGTGACTTAAGGGTGTAACCAAACTTTATTTGCATAATAGGAAGGTATGTTAGGACTGGCTGATAATAGGTAGAGTTTCTTTGGATTTATGATAGTTTGCCAAGGGAGAAAAACCTAAAGCGCCACTACCTAACTTAGGGGAGACTTCTTGGACATATTTGGATTGTTTTCCTTGGAGCTGATGGACAAGCTAGTATGGCTGAGGCTAGATAGGGCTTGACAATGAGGTTTCATCTCGTCATGGGCTGATTGAAAAGGTAGGAGGGAAAAAATGTTTATGGGTATTTTCCGGCTGGAAAATTTGACAATTTTTTAGATCAGCTACTAGAAAAATTTGGCTGTAATAACTAGTCATCACCAACAAGTGAAAAATACTGATGACTAACAGTGGCTCCATTTGGGGAGGGCAGCTCCTTTTTAGGAGGTGTCCAGAATTTCATATCTTTGGCTTATGAAGACCAGTGCCTGATCCATTGGCGCAAATTTCATTCTTCCTTGATGCTATTTCTGAAAATTGACAACATGATTAGCATCAATGATATTTCTACCTACCCCACTATCTTTACTAACATTTTTTCTTCCTTTGGGTGCATTTGGACTAGCAACCCTTTGACAATATATAGTTTTTTTTTTTTTTTTTTTGAAAAATGAACCTAACTAGTTCTACACTTATATCTGCCGGGAGTTCAGATTAAGCTGATGAAATCCTTCATTACTCTACCTATGCTAGATCAACTGTCAAGGTTAAGCTGTTTGACAGGATTTTGTTCTCTAATCTAAAACATGAAATTGAAAAATGACTAAATCAAGGTTAGACAGTCTAATTTGTCATGTACTTGTGGCACGAAAGACAAGCTGCACACAAATATTATTTTGCATAAAATGAAATCTAGAAAAAAGGGTCTAGGATACATAATTTGTTTTTCATCCCCGCTTCCCTCTTTGGTTTTGTTTTGAGCATGTGGAACCAGTATCTTTCCTAATCTACTCTCTTTGATAAGTCAAGCTTACACAATGTTGACCATATTTTCCACTCACTAACTTATCAGCAAATAAATTTAAAACATGTTCAGCTATGATTAGGCTAGATAATTGAACAAGACATTTGAGCACTAGTAGCAGCATTTAGACTTGCGTGCTTTCTGAATGACTATTTTTTGAACATGGGGCCTTCTTTCTATTTTTCAAACTGCCCTCTTTTTCTATTTTTCTATTGTTTTTGAATTTTTTGTTTTTATCTATTTTTCAAACAATGGTATATACAATGATTGAAAATGTTTTAAACTCAGAAATCTTGGAAATGGCGAAACTTAAGCATCTTATCCTCATAAGGATCTCCTACCACTCTTGGTCCACTCAGCTCTTGAAAAGAGAAATTTGGAAAATTTTCTCTTTCAAGCATGACATAAGGATTCATGCATGAATCTCTGAATAAACCCGTATCTTCCCGCTGTACCTCTTGATACCTCTGATTCCCACTCCTTACTTTACTGTACATATTTTTCAAGTAATGCATATATTCTTTGTCATTCTTGAAATATATAATGACATCATCAAGGTATGTCAATATGCAGAAATTTAGGACTAGAAACATGGCTTTTAGGAGCATATTTTTGATATCCGGTGGTTTTTCAGTTCTGAATTTGAAACTAGAACTACTCCCAACATACTGGAAAAAATCTTTGAGCTGTCTACTTTGCAATGGAATCAATTGGCTATGCTCTGAAACATCATCTTGCAAAGACATATGATTAAAAGCACTTATCATCGGTATATCATGGTCTTGGGCAGGAAGGATAAAATTTCTGTCACTAGGATATATATTAGTGTTTCTGAAATCAAAACAAATCCTATGACCAACTATTTTATCTTTGACTATTACTGATTGGTTCAGATTTTTGTATTTTCTTTTGTCGAAGTTGTTTCTTGGAGTGATGGTAGTGGCATAGTGTTTCTCATTGTTTTCTCTGTATGAAGTAGTATTTTGAATGATATTTCCAATTCTAGTAGTTCTAAGTCTTTGGTGGAGTGACAAAATGTTATCTAGTTCAAGTAACTCAGGTATATTCGGACCGCAGTCATCATCTCCTCTCATAAGAAGTTTATCAGGCATTTTTTCTGAATTTTGAGTTGTTATGGCTACAGTCAAGATTTCATTTACAGTGGAAGAGTTATGTGATGGTAAATCCTTGAGGTATGGTAAAAACATTAAGCTTCCCTGCTCCTGAGTTCCAAAGAGGTTTGTGATATGTAAGTCTTCTAATGCCTCTATTCTGAAAAAGTTTCCTGATGTTACTGCTGATGTTTGCCTAAGGTTTGAGATATTTGCTTGATAGTACATAATAGCTCGTGCTTCTTGCTCTATCCTTGTTTCAAAAGGAACACACTCACTTTCCTGAAGACATAGCTGTTCATGATCATGATAGTTTTGAGTGTCTAGTTCATCATAGAGAACTAGGGGCAGCTGATGGGGTGAGTCTAAGTTTGTTTCAAATCCTTCTGACTATTCTTCAGTGTCCTCATCAGTGTGTAAAATGAAAGAGTTCAGATCGGAATGCAAGGAATACATCGTGATGTTATCTGGCCTCTCTTGGCTACTGATCATGTATTTCATGTGTGATTCTTGATAGAGTATTCTAGTTTGGTCAAACACAGGAATAGTGGCATAGGACATATCAAGTTGAATATTTCCTTGAAGCTTGGCTCCCCAAGATCTGGATAGAAGCATTATGTACTTGGGAGGGATGTCTGCTACCACTATGTCCATGATCAGATGTTTTGCAGGTACTTGGGCCAAACTGAAACAAAGATCTTTGATCAAACCTAGACATTTGACTCTACTCGAATCAAATGAATATAAGTCTTTGTATGGTCTTGTGATTTCTAGGCCTAATCTTTCCATTACAACCTTTGGCATGAGATTATGCGAGGCTCTGGAGTCTAGCATGGCATTGTGAAGGATTTGGTCATGGATATTCAGACTGATGTAAAAGGGAAGAGTGGTTCCTTCTTGGAATTTCCCTTCTATTTTTGGACCAAACAACACTTCGGGAGTGTCATCAGCTAGATTAAGGGTGTTCGCATCATTTCCTATATTTAGGACCTTTAACACTTGGGATTTATAAGAGCCTTGGGCGATAAGTTCAGTGAGAGGCATGGTAATCTTTATTTTGGCAATTTCTCCCTCAAAACTGAAAGGTGCTTGCAGTTTAGACAAGTTTGCTTCAGCTTTTTCAGCCGTGACTTTCTCTATGTTCTGAGTTTGTTGACTTTGTTTTGGGATTTTGTTTGACACAACCATCTCAGGAATCTTTGTGGAAGTACTAGGAGTATCTGAGTCAAGACTTGTTTGAAAAACTTTATCTTTGTTTTGGTCAGTTTTCTTGACCATGATTTTATTGCTGTCCACTTCTTTTTTAAGGATGGTATCAGGGGTTCTAGCAGCGTCTGAGCTACCTTTCTTGGAGTTGTCTTGATTTTTTCTGCTTCTAAGGTCATACTGCCTGTAAGCTTCTACTATGGCATTCTGAAAATCTATGGCAGGATCCTCAGGATCTTCATAGTTGGTTTCGTCCTGATTCGGAGAGAAGAATGCTTGTTCTTCTTCTGTGAGGTAAACCTCACTCTCATTATCAGACCTTATGAGGTTCAAATGATTTTCATCAATGGGTTATGTATCCCTATCATCTTCTTCCACATAATTTTCATTAAAGGGTGGCCTAATTTGTTGGTCATTTTCCCTTGGTTTGTTTTGAGGTTTTTCCCTCCTAAAATTTTGGTTCCGGTTTCTGTTTGGAGGGTTTGGCTGGTTGTCCATAAGAGGGGTCTTTTCACTTATCTTTTCCCACATTTTGGCCATGGACCTAACCAAGTCATGTATTCTAGGATCTAAGGGAGGGGCTAAAGTGGAGACCTCATCCCGGTATGTGACTTTCCTTTCTGATCTAGTCCTAGCTCTTTTTTCTGCGAAGTTGGCTTCTGCACTTATGGCCACTTTTTGCATTTCCTCTAAGGTAGGGGGGTCCTTGTCTCTTAGTTGATAATTCATGTCTGGGTCAAAGCCTTCAGGGAATTTTTCCAAGGCCGAGCCAAGTGGAGGTTTGAAGTGAGGTGGGATGGCGTTATACATACTATTGAACCTAGTGTAGTATCCTTGGACACTTTCCCCATTTTCCCGTTTTAGATTGTTATACTCTGATAGGATTTGAATGGGGTTCTCCCAAATTTCCCACTTTTTTATGAAGGTTTGGTAGAGTTCTGGGAGATCGTGGATGCTGTTTGAAGTTAAGCTCTTAAACCATTTTTTGGGTTCTCTGCCCAGGCTTTGGGCGAACATCCTCATTCTGATGGTCTCGTCTTCTATTTCCATGTATTCAAAGGCATCACTAATCCTATCTACATGTTGTTGAGTTGTGGTACTCTCAACTCCGGTAAAGTGAAGGATTTTGGATTGATAGTCATTTTGTAAGGGAGCCAAAGGCTGTGGCAACACCAAAGGTGTGTACCAGGCTACCATGATGGGAGCTAATGGATGATGTACAAAATGAGGGCTTGTGGGATGAGTTGAGGTGGTTTGAACAGTAATGGTTTGGATGGGTGTGGCGGATGTACTTGGACTAGTGATCTGATTTTGAGCAGATCTGGGATGGTAGGAGCCAAAGTGATGGAGAAGCTGAAAATCGAGAGGTGTGGTAGGCGAGGCTTCTCTACTAGGACTTTGTGGCAGATCTAGGGGCTCAAGCTCGTCAAAGTCTATCTTACTTTGTGACTTGCTTCTAAAAGGGTTTTTGCTGATTTTAAATCAAAAGGGGGATCTTGCAAGGCTGTGAGATGTTTAGGTACTGATCTTGCTTTACGGATGGACCTATCGGTAGCTAAATTGCTAGTTTTGGAAGCTTGCCACAGAATCTTCTCTGGGTCATCTACTATGATAGGGGGATTTGGGTCTGGATGAGATCTGGTGTTGATTCTTCGTGAAGCCAGATTTCGAGTCTAGAGTTTAGAGAGGATGGTATTTGTGATTTTTTCGGATGGATGGCCTCTCTAGGGTTTTAGTAATGTGAAGGATGGTCAAAACAAAAATATGGACTAGTGGAGTCGCCAGGTGGATTTCTATGAGAACTATGGTCCACCACCAACACTATCAAATATTCTTTCAGGAAAAAGTTTTATAGCAAACTTTGAGATGGAAACTTGCAAAGAAGAGTGTTTCACTTGGTTTCAATAGTTTGCTAGGCTGTATGGACAAGCTAATGGTTCCTTTTGGCAAGAATATTTCTGCTTATCTCCTATGTTTAGGTGAGGTCTTCTGAATCGTTAAGTTATACTTAGTTTGTCACTGATTACAAAGTTTCTACCCTAAGTTTTAAGCTTTTGGAAGGATGAGTTAACAGAAAGGTATGGTTTATAAATTTTTGGTTTTTTATGGAGTTTTTAGGCCTATTGGAGGTTAGTGGAGTCACCAGGTGGAACTTGGTTGATATTGTAAAGATGTAGCTATGGTCCACCACCAATAACTAGGGAAAATCCAATCTGGGAATGTTTTGGGGTTTTTTGAGTTTTATGTGCCTATGAGGTTTAGAAGAGTTTCCTATAACTGAATCATCATTTTGCTAATATGGTGAGAGCTAGCTTCTACTCTTCAGATAACACTTAATTTTTCTAAGTTGGATTGAGACTTCGGGAGTTACTAAGGAGTACTTAGATTGTCACTAACTTGGAAGGTACCACCGTGATCGCCACTATGTTAGGGAGCGGTGGGATAAGTCAATCAGATAGTATTCTTAAGGCTGCTATAATGTTTAGGGAATCTAAGTTTGTTTATCACTTAGGGTCCCACCGTGATCGCCATTATGTTAGCGTCCAGTGATTTGGCTGATTGGAAAGCCAAATGACAATGTAACATCAAACCAATATTTGGAGCCCAAGGACCTAGCCTTCGTGGAATTAGAGAGGGCTCTCTCTATCTGTGTAAGGGATATCTGTGTGTGTGCTTATTGTGTTCTGATTTTAGGCTAGTTATGAAGTAGGTTTTTGGTTTTGGTTTTTAGGTTGAGGGATGAACTGATCAAAGACATAAGATAGGTAAATATGTTAGATCAACTGGGCTATGGGGTTGAAAAGGTCAAGAAAGCTTTCAGATGGTGATACAAGGTTGTTGACGGGCCGATTTGATTCGAGGTAAAATGGATCTTTGGGCAAAATGGAGTGAGATGGACATCAAGTTTGTGAATAAAAAATGATTTCAAGCATAAATAGTTTAATAGCTGACATAAACATGGTAGGGCAAACCATTAATCATGAGAAATGTAACTATGATCTGATCAATGCATAGAAATAAACATTCAAGCCATGCATAGAGATATATAACTCTCTAACTTTAGGAAATGGCTATCAGACTTTGAGGAAACACATTTAAGACAGACAAACAACTCAAATCACTATGTCGGAACGCCTAAACAAGTAATTCAAGCTATTGGGCACTTTGAAACCAAGATTGTATAGTTTTAGGCAAAGGGCAAGATCAGAACAAGACCTCCTTGGTTCAACAAATGACAATCTAATCGATCAAAGAGGAGTTTCATAGGTGGAGCTATGGCTAGCCATGAGTAAGCAGGGCATACCGTAAATCATACTTAGCATGCATAAAACCATGAATGAAACAAGAAAACAATATTCTTAAGTTATTAAAGAGCAATCAAGAATTCTTTAATGTGACTAAGAATGAAGAAAACATGGAAGCTATAAACAAACAGGAAATTTGAGGTGCCTCCAAGGGCATGTCTCAAATTTGTTCTCTATTATCCTATAGCAAGCAAGAACATGGATTTATGAATGAAAAATAAGAAACAAAACAGAGAGAGAGAGACACTATACCATTCTACCAAGTCATGGAATCCAACAACAATCATCTTTCATCATCCAAGAACATCCAAGAAACTATCCAAAAGCATGAGACAAGTATTTCTTCCAAAGCTTATAAGACCATATATTGCTTTTATTCATCAAGTTCAACCTTGTTTACAATGAAAGCCTTTAGAATATATAGGCCAAAGTGAGGAAAACCTCTTAGTTCAACTTGCAATCTCATTGGCCTATCCAAAATATCTGATTTTGTCCTTGAGGCTTTGCAAAGCCCAAGGCAAAAAATATCTTATAAAATATCTCAAAAATGCTAAAAAAGGGAAATATATTGACTTTTCATAACTTATCATGTACAAAAATAGCTAAATGCACATGAAGAAAAATAACTTTAAAAGGTTCAATTTTTACAAAAAATACTCAAAGAATACATTAGCAAAAGGTCTCCTCACTTGTGGGCAACTTTTGGAGGCCTTCCCGATGTCGAAACGAAGCTCATGATGGCTAGTTGGAAAGCTCTGAGTGTCTAATTTTTGAAAATGTTTAGTTTTCTCCCAACTGACCACTGGAAGTCCTCCAAAAACAGATCTGTGTGTAAAAAATCAGAAAATGGGCCTTGCTGATAAACGCGGCAGAGTGTAGAAAAAGCGAGTGTTTTTCGCCATTTTGGGGGAGAAAAAGATCTTCAATTGTTTTGAAAATCGCTGAGTATGTACTCCTAAAAATATGGCATCCAATGATACCATTTTAATCCTTTTATGATGCCCCAAACTGAAATGGCGATGCCCATGAGTTTTGGCCAAAAACCCAAAAATGACAAAAAACCAAAACATGTTGAATTTCGCCCAAACTTGGCGAGCATGACCCTCAAGGGTTTTCAGAAATATGTTGTGAAGCTAAGGCCAAAATTTGGAGCCTTGAGGTGTCTCTCCTCATTTTTGGTGCCAGGCGCTTCCCTTTAGCCTCTTTGAGTTTTTCCTGAGCAACCTTCAACTTTCGCCTGGAAAACTGATTGAGCTTTTTATAATGCCTGGTCATCCTCCGTTGAAGGTCCAAGTCCCTATTTTCCTTCTCCAATTTCTTCTCCAAGTGATCATTAACTCTCTCAAGCCATGCTTCCCGATTGTTCTCTATCTCTTGTTCGAACAATGCAGTGAGAGGGGTAGATTGATGAAGGGCATCTTCTTCTTCTTTTTGTCTCTCAAGGGCCTTTTTGAGCCCCATGGTTCTTGGCCTCTTTCGCCTGGGTTGATCTTTTCCTTCGCTTTCATCAAACTCACCCATGAGTTCTTCCAATCTCACTTGTGCTTTGGAGGCCTCCTTTTTGTATTTGATGGCCCGTGTCTCATATACATCCATATGGACACTCATCTGCTTGTTTTGAACTTGCAAAAAGTGATTGAAGTTCCTAGCCCTATCAAGATCAGTCCTCAAAGCATCAATTTGGCTTTCTCTATGGATCAAGAGATTTTCAAGGATCCGGGCTTCATTATCACTATCATCACTTTGGATTTGGATGATGTCGAATTCCCTTTCCTGTTCATGACTGCTTTCTTCCTTGTCCTTCCCTTTGCTTTGGGTGGCTCTTTTAGTCTTCTTCCTCTTTGGCAATTCGACCATGGGCTTCTTGGGAAATTTTCCCTTGCTTCGGAGGGCCCTAGTCACATTTGGAGTTACAACTCTAGGCACCCTTTTCCTTTTGAGGGTTGTCCTCCTCAGTGTGTTGCACCTATTTATCTTGCTGCCCCTCTTCTTCATGAGGCTACTGTTCCTTTTTAGGAGGCTGATGTTCATCATATTGTAGCTGCTTTGTATCATGCTATGGCTACTGTGTATCGCCTTGGATAAGTCTTGCAGCCGTGCTACCGTGATCACTACGGAATCGCCATAACATTTACATGCACAACATATCTATCTTTTTTTTTTAGTGGTACAAGAGATTGACTACAGAGATTTTGCACCTTCTTTTTATTACATTTTAAAAACCTTTTCAATTTTTTTTGTATAGTTCTCACTAATTTGTTTGGAAGAATATATGTCCCTTGCTCATAACTATTTCGACTTTTATTAACTTACTATTGATTGTTTAACCATTTCAATTTTTAGTAAATCATTATTGAATATTTAAGTTGTAGTTGTTCTTGATATCATAGTGATTGATCCTACACAAAAAAAATGATAGTAAATCTTATCCATATTACTAAATCACTCCAATTCATCATCATAGTTAACATAAATATCTTGGCATATTCTTTATATTAATAAAACCATACAAGTTAGGCAGCACAACCATACATACTTGACAACATACCCTTACCCAAATTACTAAATCACTCGAATTCATCATCATGGTCAACATTAATATCTTGACATATTCTTTATATTAATAAAACCATAGAAATTAGGCAGCACAACCATACATACTTGACAACATACATAACGTCAAAAGCCTTCCCTCTTTGCGTTTGGAAAAGCAAAGAGTAGAACTTCTCTTCACGCAGAAGACCCACCTTCTGTCATATAAAACTATCTTGACATATTCTTTATATTAATAAAACCATACAAATTAGGCATCACAATCATACATACTTGAAAGCATACATACCGTCAAAAGCCTTCCCTCCTTGCCTTTGGAAAAGCAAAGAGTGGAACTTGTCTTGACATAGAAAACCCACCTTCTGTAATATCCATCTATCTTGACATATTATTTATATTAATAAAACCATACAAATTAAGCACCACAACCAGATACTTGACAACATACATATAGTCAAAAGCCTCCCCTCCTTGCCTTTGGAAAAGCAAAGAGTGGAGTTTGTCTTGACAGAAATGTCACACCTTGTTCTGTCATATCTAGCTCTGATGGATCACCATCTACCCTCCAGTCAAAAGAGTACAGCAGCTGAGCCTGCAAGCTCAAGCAGGGGAATAGCCATGTTACCCACTGGGCACCCTCTCCTCCCCGTTGAGAAGGGAATCATCCTCAAATTTGATTGACTTGTCACTAAATACATATATAATCCTCTAGATTTCGATAGTTTTATTATAATCCTCTTCTCTGACAGATATATAATTGAAACAAAAGGGAATAAGAGATATCAAATTGACTTTAACCATTTCCAAGAATATCAGACAATGATATGAAATACCACCATCTTTGAACCAAGTTTTCATTTTGATGTCAAGGGAAAATGTAAAATTGGAAATAAGAAATTGACCAATTATTTTAGCTAATTCTTCCTCATTGGACCTAGATCTCCTCCACATAGGAATGAGAGAGACATGTTCCATATCAATGATATTACAAGATCTAATAAAATGAGAGAAGTATCCTTCTAGTGGATGTCTTTCGACTGTGTTTTCCTGCACCTCCCTAATCATGGTTGTGAAATTCCTGTCACCACCTAATATAATAGGATGAATGTCAAAAACTATGGTGATGACAAAGTTGTCCCAAAAGGGTTTGTGATCTAGAGAAGGGTCATAAAAATTCACAATGTGAATATTGAGACTTAATTCAAGAGCCTACACATCCATGCATATGTATGGGGGTGACATTGATGATGAGTGAATATTGAAAGAAGAGTTCCAAGCTTTAATTAAACCCTGAATTTTCGGAGGGAATCGATGGCTATGAAACACCAATTACAAATCCATGTAGCCATATTGTCCTTAACTTTATCATCATTAATCATATTTTCTTGAATCGTTATGAGATCAAACTTATTGTTATGAATAAGCCTGTTGAGGGTAATTATTTTGGGATCATCCTCAAACTCCCAATGAGAAGATATGTATTAACATTTTAATGTGGAGAATTTGAAACAATAACTTTTGGATATTAGAGAGAGGTAGATGTTTTCTACTTTTGGATATGAGAAGGCATGTGTTAAAATTTAAATGTGGATAATTTGAAACATAAATAAAATATTTCAATGTAAGGATGTATATATTATATAAAATGAGTGATAAAAAATGTTCTTATAATTTAAACATTTTATTGGTGTTTGGTAAAAACCAACATAGTCCATCTTAATTAGAGATGTACCAATAGTCAAGAGGAATCAAATCTATTGAGGTGATCCTTTCCTCAATTTTTGCACTAAAAAATAGGCTTTCATTTCGAGAGATTTGATCCCTCTCGGTGCTTGGTATATCTAGAGTTAAGGCTCGTATCTACGCTGGTAGTATGGCAGTAGTATATACAAATCAAAGGTTGATAGTTATCTCTAAATTAGTTATGCACCCCCCTCCTTTTTTTGTTTGATAGGTAATGTGAGTCCTGAGATGACTGGCACGCCTAACCTATGGCTTGAGTAGTTAAAATCGAGGGGCATCTAAGTCATCAAAATCACTTGGGAATCACACTTGGCCCCAGCCACACCAACCGTTATCATGCTTGAATTTTTTCCCACGAGGTTCCAAACTAGTGACCTTTACACCATAGATGCCCTTTTTTGCCTTTTAATTAAGTCGATTAATTAAAAAAATGTCTCATAGGAACAAGTTCCATGTGAAGTGCATTATGTTTTTTTGGGCATGTGGTATTGATAAGCCATAGTATTGTCCTATAGCATTGTAACAAAAGTATTTATAGATTAAGAATCTCCATGGTAAAGCGATAGTAAGTGTATTGATAATTATTATGGATAAATGCTATCAACACCATTTAATTAACATGATTGTGCTAGTAACTAGCATATATGAGATGGTATGAATATTAATTATTCATATAAATTTTATTTTTAGAAAATTTAAATCTTTTTTTACTTTTAAAATAGATGATTCAATCCGCCTTTACATATTATATGAATAAATAATGTTTTTTCATATTTTAAGAAAAAAAACACTCAATACTTATATATTTACTTATCTATTAACTAACTTCTTCTTAGCATATAACAATGGTTTCACTTCAAAATTTTCTAATTCTCAATCATTTTTTTCCTTATAAATGCCTAATAAAAAGTTATAATGAAAGTAAGCATAATCACATTATATACTTTTTGGTTTTTTAAAAAGTTGCTAGAAAACTAATATTAGAAGAAACAACCCCTATCACTGAAAATGTATTAACTGCTGAGTATTTTGAGACAAAACTTCTCTACTCAACCAAGAATCCAAATGTTGAAATTTATGAGGCTAATGATTTATTAGGGTTGAACTCTATGAGGATTCTTGCTATCCAACACCAACAATTTCATGTTATGATAAATCTTGTGATACATCGACGAAAGTTTTTTTTCTTAAAACATTGATTGATAGTGATTCTGACATCAATGTTTTAAATAAAGAAGAAATAGATGCTAGGTATTGGCAGCAATCAAACAAGGAAATTATAGGGATTGAAGACTAGTTAAATCTCCAATATGAAGTTCCAAAAGCAACATTATGCTTCAAAAATTAATGCATAAATATGAATTTTGCACTCGCCAACATCCCCATTGATTGTAATTTGTGGTGCACTGTTAATGTCTTGTTACGAAGCCTGCATGTGAATAAAAAATCAGTAATAAAGGACATGAACCCTAAGCTAGAGGACACAAACCCTAGGTGTAGCAAATGGAAACCTAAACTATTTTGTTCTTTACTACACGACAGGAACGGATAGGAGTAGGAAGAACAGAGGATTTCAATGCTGGTGGTGTCCACTATTAGTGCCTCATTATCAAGCTGTCGGTAATTTACTCGAACCAAATTTTGCGAGTGCATATGAATACTGATTGAATTTGATATTCCAAGGTGTGTTTTGTGTGTATAAATATTATTTTATTAAATGACAGTGATGGGGTGCTTCATATTATAGCCGCTAGTCATCATGGCATGGGGCTACTGTAAACAATTATTTGTTTTCTTTGATATCATAGATTCTTCCATGAATGTCACAGAGAAAATTATGTTTGGTGATGGCATCTATTGTTCCACCTACTAATCATTTCGTATTCTTCATTTATGAAGGCAATATATTGAGTTAGTGGAATTGGAAGGGTAAGAAGAAGCCTTCGACCAGAGGAATATTATATTCTATCGCCTTGGATAAGTCTTGCAGCCATGCTACCACGATCACTACATACTCGCCATAACATTTACATGCACAACATATCTATCTTTTTCTTTTAGTGCTGCAAGATATTGAATACAGAGATTTTTCACTTGCTTTTTATTACATTTGAATAAACCTATTGGAATTTTTTTGTATAGTGCTCGCTAATTTGTTTGGAAGAATATATGTTCCTTGCTCATAACTATTTCAACTTTTATTAAATTATTATTGATTATTTAACCATTTCAATTTTTATTAAATCATTATTGATTATTTAACTTGTAGCTGTTCTTGATATCATAGTGATTGATTCTAAACAAAAAAACAAATCTTACCCAAATTACTAAATCACTCCAATTCATCATCATAGTTAACATAAATATCTTGACATATTCTTTATATTAACAAAACCATATCAATTAGGTAGCACAACCATACATACTTGACAACATACTCTTACCCAAATTACTAAATCACTCCAATTCATCATCATGGTTAACTTAAATATCTTGACATATTCTTTATATTAATAAAACCATACAAATTAGGAAATACAACCATACATACTTGACAACATACTCTTACCCAAATTGCTAAATCACTCCAATTCATCATCATGGTTAACATAAATATCTTGACATATGCTTTATATTAATAAAACTACACAAATTAGGCAGCATGACCATACATACTTGACAACATACTCTTACCTGTGGAGCGATAAAAAGGTGTCTTTGTAACTCCTAATTACCTCACATTAATTGTCAACCCAGGGACGACTTTTTGTTTCAAGAGTGTACTCAGTCTAAGGCGGCTATTTACTCAAGAGTAATGTTTGTGAAGATGTAGTATAGAAATACAAATGCAGAAATAATAAATGCTTGAAAAGAAATCTGCTTGAAAAGAAATCTAATTACAAATGACAGAAATGTAAAGACTACACTACAACAACCTTGCTAGACATCGATTAGGGACGCAGTAGTAATAAATCTTTCCCCTAGAAATCGATGTGAGATGACCAAATCTGGGGACCTGGAATGATTAGCTCTGCCCTCTACAGTTTAGAGATCTCAAAGCAAGTGAAAACAACTCAAAGGAAATGAAATCTAAAACGCAAAGTGGAAAGGAACAACAATCTAAAAGCAATGAACAGGAATTGAATAGCAGCGTAAAATAAACAGTGAATTCAATTCATAACCAAGCAAACTAGATTTCTACTCTTTAATCCTGTCGACAGCCACGCAACAATCAACTATCGTAATTCATAAACAAAAGGAACAACAACTGGAATTAGATACGGAAAAACAACATTTTATAACAATTGAATCATGAATCATGCTTCTTGTAAAGAATGGAATAACAATGACTCTGTATTTGATCCAATTCGCAATAACTCAATTCTTTAATTGTAATAAACGAACTTCACACAACAGAAATAAACTAATAGAAATACGAACAACAGATCGCTCCACCAGGGCCGGGCCCTCAACCACCGGTGAAGCGTTGCTGTGCTTTACTCCAGCGCTTGAGAAATGGAACAACGGTGAACTCCTTTATTAATCAGGCATTAATAATGTTTACAAACAGCTCACACTCTCTTAACAAGAGTCGATGCACAATTCTGCAAATTACAATAAGAAAAGTCTCTCCATCCCCAATCATCCCCATCTCTGATCTCTGTTTTCATTTAAATAGAGAGAGATCAGAGAGAAGTTACAATAAAGATAAGTACAGCATGATTTACATTACAAAATTGGTTTGCTTCTAACCATTTGATCAACAAGAACAAGGCGAATTTGGCTTTGCAGCTGAGATTTGGAGGACGGCCGCAACCACAGATCTGAGAAAATCGTGCTCAAAGAACCCTGCGTTTCTCTCAACACAGGTCGAATTTGGGCAAACCGTTCTTTACTAAAGTTAATTGGGTCCGTTCTGGACAAAACCCATGTTTCGGATTTTCTAGATTCGTCTTCATTTGCTCAGAATCTCAACCGCAAAACTGTCACTCCTTATTCCAACGCATTTCTAAGTTGACACTTTTAATGATCAAATCTTCAATCTGGAAATTATCTTAGAGGCTAAAAATGGTGAATAATGTTATAAAGAACTTATTAAAACTATCATTGATAAAATAATTCATAATCATCAATTTATTAGAAATAAAGGAAGATAAATAATATTCATCCATAAGAGCATAAATCATTTATAAAATGGATTTAAATAATAAATTATAATAAATGACGTGATGAAGAATGGTAGAAATGGGTGGAATAAGCGTTCACAAGTGATAATAATAATGGCATATTAACGGCCCAACATTACCCAAAGTACTAAATCACTCCAATTCATCATCATGGTTAACATAAATATCTTGACATATTCTTTATATTAATAAATCCATACAAATTAGGCAACACAACCATACATACTTTGACAACATACATATCGTCAAAAGTCTTCCCTCTTTGCCTTTGGAAAAGCAAAAAGTGGAACTTGTCTTGACACAGAAGACCCACCTTCTGTCATATCCAGCTATCTTGACTTATTCTTTATATTAATAAAACCATACAAATTAGACAGCACAACCATAAATACTTGACAACATACATACCATGAAAAGCCTTCCCTCCTTGCCTTTGGAAAAGCAAAGAGTGAACTTGTCTTGACACAGAAAACCCACCTTCTATCATATCCAGCGATCTTGACACATTATTTATATTAATAAAACCATACAAATTAGGCAACACAACCCGATACTTGACAACAAACATATCGTCAAAAGCCTCCCCTCCTTGCCTTTGGAAAAGCAAAGAGTGGAGTTTGTCTTGACAGAGAAGCCGCACCTTGTTCTGTCATATCTAGCTCTGATGGATCACCATCTATCCTCTAGTCAAAAGAGTACAATAGCTGAGCGAGTGCAAGCTCAAGCATAGGAATAGCCATGTTACCCGCTGGGCACCCTCTCCTCCCCGCTGAGAAGGGAAGCATCCTGAAATCTGATTGACTTGTCACTAAATACATAATATTATTATGCTCAACCACTTCATGCATGAATCTCTCCGGCTTGAAATCCAATGCATCCTCTCCCCACACATTGGGATCCCTTCCAAGAGCCCACACATTCACGATTACCATTGTTTTTTTAGGGATATTGTATCCGCATACGGTCGCGGTCTCTAGAGCTTCATGGGGAAGTGCTAGCGGCACCGGTGGATGTAATCGTAGCGTCTCTTTCACAACACATCGGATTCGCTTACTTTGCACGCAGCTTTTCCAACCGTGGATTCTATTTCTTCCTGCAACTTTTTCAGCAGATGGGGTTGTCTGAGCAGCTCACTCATTGTCCATTCTAACGTGGCTGCCGACGTCTCCTGTTTGTACAAACCAACCAATACGATATTGAGAATATTTTGGAGGAGATTTTATGAATTATATTGAGAATATTATCTATGTTTTTATTACTTTTATTCATCAAATTCCAAAATCTTCCATAAAAATAATACATACAAGGAAAGGAAAATTTTTTTCCATAAAAATAATACTAGGAAAGGAAAGGAAACAAAATCTTCCATAAAAATACTACAAGGAAAGAAAAGGAAACAAAATGGGAAAGCCCCTAGCTATATACAAACATAATCGATTTAACTTTTTCCCGTCTGGATTTGGTGTCTCCCTTATTAATTATATGATTGTTATCAGCAACTGTCATCGTCTGGATCAACACATCCACAAAGCCACCTTTAACATGCTCTCCCTCTCTGGCTTTAAGATGATCGTCTATAATTTTCTCAGCCAAGGCATCGAATATTTTGGTTGTTTCCACCATACGCCGGTTGATGCCTTGCAAGTCCATCCAGTCCAAATAAGGAAAAGGAAAGAAGTCTCCAATGTTGAGATCTCTGACAGTATATGACAGCTCTAGTAACATGTGCTTAATCCCTTTGCCATCACCTCCCAAGTCATCGTCAGAAACTTTCCTCCCGAACAGTATTCGCGAAATTACATTGCAAGAAAGGGTGAGGACAACCTTACTCACATTCGCAGCAATTGTGTCGTTCTGGCTCTGCTCCCAAATGGACAGGGTCATCGCAGACACCTCTTCCTCTCGCACATCTTTGAAAGACTCGATTCTCTTAGAGGTAAACAGTTCGAACACGCAGAGCTTCCTCACTTCCCTCCAATAATCTCCATAGGGAGACAGTAGCATAGCCTTGCAATTGTAGGATATGTACTTCCCAGCCGCAGTTGCAGGTCGGATGGAAAATATGGAATCCTGAGTTTTCAAAAAGTGTTCGGCTGTCACGGAAGAAGAAACAACCACGGTGGGTACATAGCCCAAGCGGAGAAACATGATGGGACCGTATTTCTCAGCGAGGTCTCTCAGACCATGATAAACATGCTTTTTGATTTGGTGGAGATTTCCGATGATTGGCAATGGATGGGGTCCTGGAGGCAATCTTCCTCTGTTCCTGGAGGCAATCATCCAGTATAAGAAGAAGAAGAAAATGAGAGCCTCCCCATATCCAGCAGTTGCAGGTAGAGGAAGAGTTTGAGGCAACCAATGAAAATCCATAACCAACTTTCCTCTATCTACTCTATTTTAGTTTGCACAACAGATGAAACCAAATTTCCTCTATCTACTTTTGTTTCCACAACAGATGAGATGAGATGAAAGAAAGATGGTTCCCATATCCGGCATTCCTATCGTACACAAATCATTCCTTTTTCCGGGAGCCCTCGGCATTCCTATCATCCACAAATCGTTCCACAAACCAGTTTTGCCGATGCACATCAGGGCCCCATATTTTTCACAAATAAAACGATAATCGATCCGTCACACTCATAGGTCTATTTTGTTTTCCTTAATACGACAATCTATCCGAGGCACATTCTTTGGCCTTGTCGACGTGGCCCCTCTGGTCCTGTTTACACAAATTTTGCAGCTCTATTTTGTTTTCCCAAATACGACATTCTATCCGAGGCACATTCTTTGGCCTTCTCGACGTGGCACCTCTCGTCCCGTTTACACAAATTTTACAGCTCTATTTTTTTTCCTTAATACGACAATCTTTTTTTTTCAGAAAGAAAAAAACGTTGTTTGTATTAACAGTGTATCTAGCAAAACATTACATTCCCATCACGTGGTGATAAGAAAACCCGATCCGAAACAGTTCCAAAGAGACAACTTCTAAGAAAGAAGGAGTCAAAGTGAGAACAGTATGTGAGGATTAGACAAATATGGGTGCATAAACATCCCAAACAGATAGCAAGTCCAGATAAAGAAAAAACTGCAGATCAACCCTTAGAAAGGGGAAATGTTGCCATTCTTGCTGAAACTCAACAGGATTGAGGAAGAACATAATATCAAAAGACAAAAACAGGCTCGCTTGTTGTGTCAATTGTAGGCCCTGTAGAAAACTATAAGCCATTGCCTCATATGAGAAAAAATATGATGCATAGAAAAAACAGCTAGAAAACAGAGTATATGATTCCGGCTCTCCTGATGCACTATTTTGACATGCATATGACTGTCTGCTGAAACAGGCTCGCTTGTGATAACCATGTGAGAACCCATGAAACAGGGTCGCTTGTGATAACCATATGAGAACCCATGACTGCTCCAATAGGGGCACAATGACTGAGGATCCAACCCAATCGAAAACCAGCACGCCAGCATTAATTTGTCTAGTCTGAGATATATCATCTGGGTAGCCCCATTTGACAAAAAGGATAAAAAAAGGACAGGCTCACTTGAAGGCATTAGAACTCAAATCCGGCACACTTTTTCATAAAGAGAGGATTGATGATGACCGGCCCATGTGACAGCTCCGCTAGGATGTATAAAATGGATGAAAAAGCAGATGATTAAGCAAATGAGCGTGATCGATCATGAGTGTATGAACAGCCACGCAGGTCCAGTAGACAGTAGAGAATGAAAACAATGGATAAATCGTCATTCCAGCAAAACAGTAGGTTCCTGTGGCAGAGTACCAATCATCATGGCAGATAAAGAATGAGCATTCGGGTCCATAAAAATTGCATCTGAAAGAAAACAGGCTCGCTTGAAGAGCATTCGAAAATAGGCTCGCTTGAGAGTATTACAATAATCAAAAAGTCGAGGCAGCCAGTAACAGAAAGATTAGCAACAGAAAAAATTAAACGAGTATACATAAAACCGGCAGATAAATGAGATGAAGAAAATCTAAGGAATAGGAATGTTGGACTCCCATGTTTTATCGCCATCCATGTAATGAACGACCTATATGATGCCAAATTCACCATTTAAACCCAATTTGGATAGACCATTAGCCCGTGTGTTCAGATCTCTGTATACGTGGGAAATGGATGGGGAGCACATTCTTTGGCCTTGTCGACGTAGCCCCTCTGGTCTCGTTTACACAAATTTTACAGCTCTATTTTGTTTACAAACATTATCATTATGTTTAAAAAGGATTTCAATTACAAACCTAGAATTTGTCCTTTTAGGGTAGTCACATCACTCAATTGGTTTGATAAAGCTTAGGTGAAGAAGTTTTGGTATATTAGACTAAATCTTTTTTTTTTTCTAAGCCACTTAATTTCATTTGTAGGCTCTCTTTAATTTTTATTTTTTTCTCGTTTTTCCATCTTCTATTTTGTAACTTCTTAAGCCTAGAATCACTAGGTAACAATTGGAGAAGGTAACTTCAACAAGCTTGTGGATAAATGTAGAGAACAAGATAAGGGTCTATCATGAGAATTTTCTAGTTTATGGTAACTCTTATTATTTCCTGTATTCAAATAATTGTATCTATCCTTAGTTTATTTCTATTTGGAATCCATCTTTAGGAAAAACATTTAATGAAAGTTTATAGCAGTGTATAAGTTTGTGGTTCATAATCCTATTTCTAGTTATTTCCCACTCTACGGATCCCAAAAGGGTTTCTATTTAGAAGCCATAACCAAAAGGTTTTCCTCTTTAGGGATTGAGATTGTCTCTATTGCATATCAAATAATCCCAATGTGGATAAAAGAGATACCAATGAATCCAAAAGAATTTTGAGAAGTTGCAAAGAGCTAATTCATTTTAATAAGAAAACTATTATGTGAGCTTCCTCTAAGATCATTGAATTAGAGAAGCATTATATCAGGTAGTGTGTCAACATTATGAATTGGTTTATTCAATAAAATCAAAGGATTGGTCTACTGGAAATTGATAACATGGTTAGAAATTTGGCATTGAATCTTCAGAAAGATAATGTGTCACATTAGAGGAAATTTCAGAGTAAAAGTGCCCATGAAATTTTCATGTGATTTCCATGACATAATATGTAAACCAATCAAAATGCTTTCGATTTAAAAATATGTACATGTAAATATTTGGTAGCGAAAAGAAGAAAAACTACTTTTTAAATTGTATTCCAACCCACATTTAAGCTTATCAATGTAAATACCAAAGAGAGTACGGGATAGAAGACATACTTGCTTGAATTCTCTATTATAATTAATTACTTCCAAAAAAACCCTCAATGTTCCCAAACTTGGGAAATATACTTTCATATAAATATTTAGTAGTAACTCTTAGGTCATTATGAACTCTTAGTTCTTTCAATCTATTCCAAAGATTAGTCATAGGAATAGTATCAAAATATTTTCTAAAATCAAAGAAACAACCAACAAGATTGGTTTTATTATTGAAGATTTTTTCCATAGTGATCCTCAATAGAACAAGATGGTCCACAATCTAATGATATCCCTAAATACAACTTGTCTTTTTAACTCTTTTAAATGACTTTCAAGCCACATACTTATCCTTTTTTTTCCTAGAATAATCCATTAAAGCTTGGCTAAGACGTGACTAATAATAATGACCCTATAATCAGAGAGATCATTTTTATGCCCACTTTTAATGCTAATAATAATGATACTTTTATTTTATGGTTTACAAAAGCCGTACCTAACTGGTAAATTGAAGAGCTTGTGTATATCACTGATGAGGATAGAACCTCAAATTTTCAATATTTCACCATTGTAGCTTTGATGTCTTCAGACTTCCTCTTCTCAGGTTTCTTAACCCCAAACTTTAAGTCTTCTATAAAAAACACTTCATCATGCATATGAAGATTTGGAATTTTTTCCACATTAATAGGGGATTCATAAAGATTTTTGAAGTATGAATTCCATTCATTTGCGGAAGTGTATTATTTTATTTAGATTTATAAATCAAAAGTCACCTCTAGAATCTCTTAGGATCAATATTTGATAGGTGGATAAGATTCTCTTGATATCTGTAAATGTAGTCCCTCTTTTCCTTTTAATTATGGCTTTGTATCTTTTTATCTCATCTAGTTTTAAGAACTCATTGGAAACATCCCTGATGGATTTTCTAGAAGTTTCACATTTTTTGTGAGCTTCCTCTAAGATCATTAATTAGAGAAGCATTATATCAGGTAGCGTTCAACATTATGTAGAAATTATATAACTTATGTGTTATATATCCAAGTTTCTCTTGATCCCACACTATTTTAACTTCATGCAAAATATAGAATCTATTCCACCATTGATCATTTGCGGAAATAAAATCAAGATAGCAATGCACACATGAAACAATAAAAAATCACACATATGAACACAGTTGTTTAATGGGAAAGGCTGAAGCTGAAAACCCCAACTATCTGTATATAATATATGTCATATAGATCGTGTAACAATCCTCATACAAATTTGATCATGTCAAGCTCTCAGTACAATACAATCGCTACACATTAATCAGGCCCGATCTTGCAAATCCATGCACCAATCTTTGCCACCTACTAGCCTGCCTCTAATGTGCAATCCCTGCTGAAGAATGGCTCTGAATGAACTCGAATACACCAATCTTGCACTACGCAATCCTCATTAGCATCTCCACTGAGTGTTGGATGCAATCAATGCATCACTATAGTCACAACTGATAGTCACACTTGCTCTTTCACCTACCTCTCCACTAGTCTCCACTGAAACTACCATGCACTGCAGTTAACTAATGTATTCTTTAGTTGATTAATGAGTTATTATTTAGTGAATTAATTAACTAATTAATTCACACCACTCTCACTAGTGTATCAATCAGTTAGACTAGATACAACTAGCTCAACTGAGTCTAACTGAGTTAAACTAAATTCAACTCCACCAACTACTTCTATAACTCCACCAAACTCTGTCACATGAGTTCTAACTAAAGTCCTCATGCATTAGCTCTAGTAAACCCTCAGGAATAGCGTAATTCCTTCTATCAGCTGCTGTGCCACATCTGTGCACTTAACTGAAGTGCTCCAAGAGAATAAGATAATGTTTAGAGTCCAAATATTATTAAGAGCTAATAATATTCGACATATCTATTTTTAGACTGGCAATCTAAAAATAGATTCTGCCCAATATGTCTAAAAATAGAAGTTCATCTATTTTTCCAACTTGACCAACCATCCACAAATAGCATCCTGCAACTCATAGAATATGATCGACATGTCTAAAAATAGACATAGTCTAAAAATAGACTTTGCGCCAAAAATATCCTGCGGGCCCACTTAGTGAAGGCGACTCTTTTCACTAAGCTCATAATCTTGTTGAATCTCAACACTCCCTCTCAAAAATATAGGGATTATATGCCACCCCGGTCCTATCTCTATGGTATTCGAATTTGCTCTTAGTGAGTGACTTCGTCAGAATATCTGCATCCTGATCCTCTATAGGAATGTAAGAAAGTAACATGATCTTTCGTTGCACACAAACTCTAATATGATGGTACCAGATGTCAATATGTTTAGATCTATGATGAAATACTGGATTAACCAAGAGTTTAATGCAACTCTGATTATCACAATATATTACAGTAGGATCTAAGTGTGAACCGAACAACCCGACCAGGATCTTCCTCATCCATATAGCCTTGCATGTAGCAAAAATTGCTTCCATGTACTCGGCCCCCGCTGAAATGAGTGCCACAAATCTCTGTTTCCTACTGTACCAAGAAACAACTGTAGATCTGATACTGAATATCCCTCTAGATGTGCTCTTTCTGTCCGTTGGGCTTCCTGCCCAATCTGCATCTGTGAAGCCATGCAGCTTCAACTCATTTGACTGTCTGTACCACAATCCATATCCCGATGTGCCCCTGAGATACCTCAGGACATGCTTGCCTGCCTTCCAAAAGAGCTTGGTAGGCTTAACCATAGCTTGTCAAAGCTAGTTCACAGCATGGCATATGTCCGGTCGTGTATTGACTAGATACATGAGCGAACCAACCAACTGTCGATAAACAGTGGCATCCACTACCTCTGTCGATTTAGCATCCTCTTTCCTCCAACCACCAGGAAGAGGAGTGTCGATAGGCTTTCAGCCTCGCATGTGAAACTTCTCCAGTATCTCTCGGGAATACTTACCTTGAGACACAAACAGTCCACCCTTCCACTGTCAAATTTCCAATCCCAGGAAATAATGAAGGAGGCCCAAGTCCTTCATCTCAAACTCCTTTGCAAGATCTGCCTTGCATGAGTGTATCAACAGTTCATCACTTGTTAGTATCAAATCATCTACATAGAGTACAATGATCAACAACTTACCTTACATCACAATCTGGTATAGGTTCGGATCCGCCTCACTCTTGGCAAAACCAAGTCTGGTGAAATAACTGTTTATCCGTGTGTACCAAGCACGAGGTGCTTGTTTTAGCCCATACAATGCTCTTTTGAGACTGCACACATATGACTCACTGTTGAAGATTTTGAATCCTTCAGGCTGCTAAATGTACACCTCCTCCTCAATGACTCCGTTGAGGAATGCAGTCTTCACATCCATCTGATGAATGTGCCAACCCATCTGCACTGAGAGAGAAAGGATGGTCCATATGGAAGAATACCTTGCGACAGGTGCAAAGGTTTCTTCATAGTCTATCCCCTCGATCTGTGAGAAGCCTCAGGCAACAAATCTTGCCTTGTACTTCTCGATGCTCCCGTCAGCAGCTTGCTTCACTTTGTAGATCCATCTTGAACCTACCACTGATTTCCCTTCCGGCCTTGGGACAATCTCCCATGCACTATTTCTAACAATCGAATCATACTCTTCCACCATGGAATCTACCCATGCGGGATCCTCCACAGCTTCCTCGAAAGAAGATGGTTTTGTCACGATACACTTGCTCATCAGAGCCATGTATCCAGTAAATCGGTCAGGTGACTGTCTCTGTCTGCACTATGATGTATATGCTCCTACATTCTACGCTACATCAAGATTCAGTCGCTCAGCTTCTGTAGTGCGCTTCTGCCCTCTGATGTTTGGCACTGCATGAGTGGTTTCTTCCAATCCATGAACCTCCTATTGTGGCTGATCCACATCCTGAGGCTCATATTTACAAAAAATTAGCTCCTCATGTGCATGCAAGTATAGCTCCCTCTCAAGTGACAACTTCATGGCTTTCTCCTCATGAAATTTGATATCCCGTCGCACAACAGCCATCCGGCTGTCTGGAAAATACACACGATAATTGTGAGGTGTTTCTGTGTACCCCACAAATATCCCAACCTCTACGGTCAGCTCCAGCTTCTCCCTGGCATCCTTTGTCACATGAATGTAAACAGGTGAGCCAAAAATCTTCAAATGAGAAATATCAAGCTTCTTACCAAAAAATGCCTCTTCGGGTGTACTCATGCCAAGTACTCTATGGGGACAATGGTTTTGCACATAAACCGCAGTGTTGCATGCCTCAGCCCACAAGTGTATGTGAAGGCCCTGATCATGCAACATCGCTCGTGCAGCACCCACGATCGTTCTGTTCTTTCTCTCCGCGACCCCATTTTACTGTGGGTTATGAGGCGCTATGAGTTCTTTTCGAATTCCTTCTGTGCTACAGAAGTATTTGAATTCACCAGAGATGTATTCACCACCATTATCGCTCCTTAGAGATTTCACCTGCTTCCCCGACTCTTTCTCAACCATCGCCTTGAACTCACAAAACTTTGAGTATGTCTCGCTCTTCTTCTGCATGAAGAAGATCCAGCACTTACGAGAAAAATCATCAACAAATATCACATAATACCTGTGCTTTGCTATTGAAGCAACTGACAAAGGTCCACACATGTTTGTGTGAATTCTCTCAAGGATCGTTGTGGCGAAACTATCATTCTCATGAAAAGTGGTCTTCACAAATTTTCCCAAAGTACATCCCTTGCACTGATCTGACTGCGCAAGTGTACCTTTGGGAAGCCTGATAGAAATCTGCTGCAAAATTTTCAAAGCGCCATGGTGAAGATGGCCCAATCTCCTGTGCCACAATTCGCCCTCATCCCGGCTCACCACTCCTTCTGCTTTTCCTGCCATTGTTGCGCAGCCATATACCTGCAATTGATAAAGATTCTTAACTTGAATCCCTATCCTCTTGGTTTGACCAGTTGTTTTACTACGCATGAAGGCTTTTCCCTTGCTAAAAACAACATCATAACCCTTGTCTTCCAACATCGCCACAAAGATCAGATTCTTCTTCAATCCTGGAACATGCATGACATCCTTCAAGATGAAAGGATTTCTAGACTCCCTCTCAAAGGAAATGGTCCCGATATCAGTTTCACTGTATCTACCATCATCACCCATCTCGATGTGCACTCCAAGATCCTTCTCATCCAGATCACTGAACAAATCTTTGTCTCCGGTCATATGGAAAGATGCACCACTGTCAAGAAACCACACTAATACCATCACACTTTAAACCAAGCATGCGATCAGAGAAAAATCTAGCTCAAACTGCGAGGCTAAGGCCTCTCTAGCTGTAGATCCAGCAGCTTGCTTATTCTTCTTCTTTTGTGGACAGTTAGTGGCGAAATGTCCGTGCTGGTGACAGTGAAAGCACTTCACCTTGGAAAAGTCCTGCTTCTTGCCTTTTGCACCAGATTAAAGAAGGATTTTTCTTCCCCTTCCCTTTCCTTGCTTTGGTAGCCAAAGCACAATTTTCTTCATCTTCATTCTTTGATGAAGATCCATCCCTGGTACCCCGCCTTATCTCCTCCTGCACAAGATCTGACCAAAGTCGCTCCCATCCTGGTAGTTTCTCCCGACCATTGACAGAGTCCTTGTAGCTATGCCAACTCTTTGGAAGCCCAAGGAGAACCAATCTCACCAAGTCCTTTTCATCTACAGTAACCCCCACACTTCCCAGCTCATCCTTGCAGTGGACAAACTTCGGGAGGTATTTTGGTATACTGTCGCCTTTCTCCATTTTTATTTTTCTGAGCTTGTCTTTAAGCGCCAACTTCCTCTAGTCGCTTTTGCTTTGGAGCAAGTCTGTCTAAGCCTTAAAAATTAAGAATGGAGTGGCTTTACCGTGAAGGCTAGACACAATGTGGCCCTTCACACCTTCCAATATAATTCTTCGACACTTTTATACCTTCTTTTGCCATGCGTCAAGTGCGGCTGCATCGCTAGAACTAGGGTTTGGAATATCAGTATCTATGAACTCCTTCAACCCATTATTATCTAGCACCGTATCCATCCTATCCTTCCATGCAATATAATTCGAGCTGCCATCAAATGCATACTCCAATTGCAATCTATTGAAAGACAGTTCAATGAATTCTCAACTTTGACACCAAGAAAACACTGCAGCAAATTCGAATTCCACCAGCACAAAACTCAATCGCTTCAATAATTGCAATCTCCTCCGATCAATACTGCTCTGATACCATGTAGAAATTATATAAATTATGTGTTATATATCCAAAATTCTCCTAATCTCACACTATTTTAACTTCATGCAAAATACAGAATCTATTCCACCATTGATCATTTGTGGAAATAAAATCAAGATAGCAATGCACACATGAAACAATAAAAATTCACACATATGAACACAGTTGTTTAACGAGAAAGCTTGAAGCTGAAAACCCCAACTATCTGTATATAATATATGTCATAGATATCATGTAACAATCCTCATACAAAGATGATCATATCAAGCTCTCAGTACAATACATTCGCTACACACTAATCAGCCCCGATCTTGCAAATCCATGCACCAATCTTTGCCACCTACTAGCCTACCTCTAATGCGCAATCCCTACTGAATAATGGCTCTGAATGAACTCGAATACACCAATATTTCACTGCGCAATCCTCATTGGCATCTCCACTGAGTGTTGGATGCAATCAATGCATCACTATAGTCACAACTGATAGTGACACTTGCTCTTTCACCTACCTCTCCAATGGTCTACACTGAAACTGCCATGCACTGTAGTTAACTGATGTATTCTTCAGTTGATTAATGAGTTATTATTTAGTGAATTAATTAACTAATTAATTCACACCACTCTCACTAGTGTATCAATCAGTTAGACTAGATACAACTAGCTCAACTGAGTCTAATTGAGTTAAACTAAATACAACTCCACCAACTACTTCTATAAGTCCACCAAACTATGGCACATGAGTTCTAGCTGAAGTCCTCCATGCATTAGCTCCATTAAACCCTCAGGAATAGCGTAATTCCTTCTATGAGCTATTGTGCCACATCTATGCACTTAACTGAAGTGCTCCAAGAGAATAAGATAATGTTTAGAGTCCAAATATTATTAAGAGCTAATAATATTTGACATATCTACTTTGAGACTGGAAATCTAAAAATAGATTCCTCCCAATATGTCTAAAAATAGAAGTCCATCTATTTTTCCAGCTTGACCAACCATCCAAAAATACCATCCTGCAACTCATAGAATATGATCGACATGTCTAAAAATAGACATTGTCTAAAAATAGACTTTGCACCAAAAATAGCCTGCAGGCCCACTTAGTGAATGTGACTCTTTTCACTAAGCTCATCATCTTGTAGAATCTCAACACATTATGAATTGGTTTATTCAATAAATTCAAAGGATTGGTCTATTGGAAATTCATAACATGGTTAGAAATTTAGCATTGAATCTTCAGAAAGATAATGTGTTGCATTAAAGGAAATCTCAGAGTAAAAGTGCCATGAAATTTTCATGTGATTTCCATGTCATAATATGTAAACCAATAGAAATGCTTTAAATTTAAAAAGAGGTACATGTAAATATTTGGGAGGGAAAAGAAGAAAAACTACTTTTTTTAATTGTATTTTTTACTTATCGGCTTATAGGTTTACTCAAATTTCACGTGTAGACGCTCGTTGGATGAAAAATTAAATTCCATATCCAATGAGTTCCCATTATGCATACTTTTGAGAAGACAAACCATGATAGAAATTGCAGATACATTAAAAAAAAGTATTTCAACAAATTTTTTAGTGTATCTGCAATTTTTATCAAGGTGAGTCTTCTCAAAAGTATGTATAATGGGTACTCGTTTGATGTGGAATTTAATCCCACATCTAGTGAGTGTTTAAACGTGAAATTTAAACGCAATTTAATTCTGCATCTAGACGTGTTTAAACGTGGAATTTAATTCCACATCTAAAGAAGTAGTTTTCTTCTTTTCCCTCCAAAGCCTTTAACGTCGTTGATGATTGAGATAGGCGCGACAAGCCAAGTGACTTCTAACAGTTTAGAGACATAATGCATGTAGATGCTCCCTCATCAATAATAGTACGATGAAAAAGATGATTGAGAACATTTAATTGGATGGAGAATGCCAATTCTGCTGGTAATTGCGGCACATAGCCCGTATGATTAAAGACTACGAGATTAGAATCAGTCGGATCAATTCCACCAATAAACGACAATAAAGCCTATTTCTGGGAGGGAAAATTTTTTAATACCTCAAGAGCTGACATAGCTAAAGGGATTGAGCCAAATCTTCAACTATATTATAATTTTGAGCAGCTCTTGCTCAAGGATTATATGTCGATTTATGAATGAATCCCTTCTTTGGCTTGATTGTCAATTAAGGAATAGAAGTAGGCGGTACTGATTCTGTAGAAGGATTCATGGTCGAGGTAGTAGCTTGATCAGTGGCATGAATATCATAATATTTATTATGCATTGACTCCCAAATATCTGTTGATAGCTTTGTGACAGATAACATAAGCACTTGTGAACTAGAAGCTGGATCCGTAGCAACCAAATTTGTGTCCAGATTCGGAAATGGATCTGTCAACACGGCTGACGCATAGGAATTCTTAACCATTTTTTAAACTTCGGCGTGGTGAGGACAATTGCGAACAAAGTGTTCCTCATTATAGATTGTGCATGGATAACGAGATTTCCTATTTCTAGATGATTGATCAGATGATCTTTCGAGTGGGTTTGAAGTTTGCTTTTTCTTTGATTTCCCTTTTTTTCTTACTTTAGGGTTGCTTGTCACTCTTGCCCTTGTCAAATGATAGGGCATTGATTTCGGAAGAAGGCACAGGATTAGATGCAATAGTATTATGTGTGCTTGCAATACCAATCAAATCGTCTCTGGCATGAGAGTCCTTTGATAGAGGAGGAACCGTAAAATTAGATCGTGGCATGTTAGGAATTTTTTCATAGAACATGCCAGACTGAGTATAAATCATGTCTAAATATTGGGCACGAGAAATGACCTGCTCTTCAGTGACGACACCACCCTTAGCCATATCCTCAGTTATAGATGGTAACAGGGACTTAATGAACCACTCAACAAGGGGCTGATGAGGAAAAAATGTCTTAACCATTTTACGACAATGACAACACTCATGAATATGATAAAAAATGTGAGTAGCATTAGTCTGTTTAAAATTAGTCAACAGTTCTGTTCCAGTCTCATATTGTATGGGTAACTAGAAGTGAGTCAAAAATATAGTAGCTAGGGCAGTGAAATTATAAAAAAAAGCTCTAGGTAACTCAATGTACCATTTTGCAGCTGGACCAGTGAGCATACGCTGGAAAAGACGTAGCCAAACAGAGTCACCATTAGGGAGTTTGATGAACACCACAAATGATAATTCACAACATGAGTTAATGGGTTTTCCCCAAGGTTTCCATTGAACTTAGGAATATCTAAGGGTAATTTATGGGGTATCACCAGCCACCAAGGAGCATAGTTGATTGGATCATTGGTGAGTCGATTTAAATCTGGTAACTCTAAAGTTGCAACAAAAGGCAACTTTTGATTAAGGTCAGGTTGAGCGTAGCCAGGGTATGATGGAATTGCTTAGGCAACAAGCCTTTGAGCACCAGCATAAGGAATCTGATGCTGGTAACCTAGATAGGGGTTGTTTTGATATGATAACGCTTCAGGATTCTGTTGACCAAAACCTGGGTACGATACTTGTTGAAATGAAGGTTGGGGCATTTGCGCCTGGGGCTGCCAAGGGGTCTGTCGACCAAGGTTATAACCCAAATTAGGATATCTTGGATTCGGTTGAGGATAGGTATAACCTAGTTGTGGCTGTGACATCCCATAATATTGTAATCGAGTTTGTGAATAAGTGATTCCAAGTACAGGTTGTTGTTGTAAATTAGCCGAATGATTTGGAGTTTGTGGGCCCAATACTTGAGGGTATTGAGTTGAGGGACCCACCTAAAATGTTTGTTGTACAAAATTTTGAGTCTGTAATAGGGCTAAAGATGTATTAGGAAGTGGAATTGATGTAGGTGCAACAGGTTGAATTGGTTGATATGAGTGTACAACTGTTTGCGGTTGGATAGGCAAAGTGGGCTGCAATTCAAAAACATTCATTTCGACATTAGGTTGACCAAAAAATGATGGAGTATTGTCAAAGTGGGGGACCAAAGGTTTCCCCCCATGATGAGGAGGATAAGAAGACAAAAAATATTTTTCTCCAAATGCAGGGAGTCCAATTGATATGGTACTGGATGGAATAGGCCCAGAAGGACCAGCTTGATATTACCCTGATGATGTATATAAAGGATCAATCCATTCAGTACTCACTATAGGTTTACAAATTAGAATACCAAACATTGACATTGGTGAATTCCACGGGTTTGAAGATGCACCAGAGAAAATTCCAGATAAATATTTATAACCTGATGGGACCAAAGGGCCACCGTAAAAATATGACATTGGTGAGGTTGTGAACATCGACGGGATAGTAAGAGTAGGTGCTGACGTAATGGGAATAGATGGCCCAACCGAAGATGTTTATTCAGGCATGGTTACTTGACCAAATGTATACCCTTTTGAATCAACGGGAATTTGAATAGGAACATGATAAAAAAAGCAGAGGATGGTGATTGAGGAAAAGACTTATACAGGTAAAGATCCTCCCCAAAATGGGTTAGAGTTAAAGGTGTCTCGTCTCATGGGATTTCTTCAATCGAAATTAAACCATGTGGAAGGATTTCGCTGTCAGGCCCAAAGTATATTTCAAGAGGTTGACTGCGTGATATGGGAGACTCAATGGCTACAATAGAGTGTGGGGTGACCGATACAGGAACAATTCTGTTTGTTCGACTTTGGGATGAAGATATTCTATAAAAAAAGAGACAGGATCTGGATCAACTTCCAGTTGAACAACGTCAGGTTCGGGAGGTATGGTCTCACTAATTTGATGGATCGTGACCACAGGTAGCTGTGAGGACTCCGTATCGAAAATAGTAGATGAACCAATATGTGTAGAAACAACTTGTGGCGACTCTAGTATATGGGAAGATGCTTCACCATAGGTACTAACGGTACTAGTTTCGGTAGAGTGATGTCGCCTTCATCGTCCAGAAGTGACTTCTGGTGATAAATGTGGTTTCAATGCAAGTCTATGCGAACAACGGGGAAAGGAATTGTATTCTTCCAAGATGATTTATTTATTTTATGACCAAAAATAAATAAAATAAATAAAAGGGTAATGCTAGGAAAAAGGTTTACCAAGAAACTGTGAAATGCAGATGCCTCCTGGCGAACCAAGAAGTATGGGTAGACAATCTCCCTGAATGTTGTGTTCGATGTATCACAATTTACAAGGCGGCCTACTCGGTTCACTATGGATGGATAACAACCTAAATTTTTCCTCCCAAATATACCCGAAGTTATGTGGAGGCCCAAATCCGTATTAGCATTGTCTAATGCAAAACCACACAGTGAACGCACCCCTTTATACTTTTCGTACTATAACACTACCTGCTATACCCGAAAGTACGTGGACAAGCTAAGATATACTTACATATGTGGAGTGAGGTATCACACTCAGAATGTATCGTGGACAACTAACGATAGCTGCTATGTTTTACAACACCGGAACACGTCTCTAGCCTAGACCTTCTAAAAGTTATCGTTATGGTTCCAATGCTTTTTTAGGTAAATTGATGTAAATTTTATGTTGATATTGTTTATCAATTTGCCTTTCAAGGTTCACCGTAGTGATGTGATGGAAATTCCTAAAATGCAAACTAAAATGATAAGAAAACTTTTCACTTTTAGTTTTTTCAATGAAAGTCTTAGCTACTAAAGGGAAAGAGCAATCAGTTTTGAGAGTAACCAACAAAGAGAAAAAGCTAATATGTAGCTTTCCTAATTTCTTCCTATGAAAAACACACAATCCACTATATGAAAATGAAGGTTTTTCACTTCAGTCCACTTAATGTGAATGCAAAAAGGAAACTATATGCATCAAATCAACAAAAACAAATGCTAACTTCTTTGAGAAACGATGAATTTAACAACAATTTCTCTTTTAGGAAAAAGAAGAATGGAACTACAATCTTTCCTATAGGAAACGAAGAATTTAATGAAAATTTCCTTTACGAAAACAAATTGATATAATGCAGAAATAAAATACTTATTTTATTTGTCAATGATAAAGAAAAACACTTAAACAGACATTGAACAAACTTACTTTTCAAAGGAGGAAGATTCAGGTAGATTCACTAGTCTCTATCAGGCATTAGGTAGTTGAAAACACAGCAAGAAAAAGGTTGAAAGTGATGGAAATGAAAAATTAAAAGGGAATTTGGTTGGCTTAGGGGGAAACACAATCTGTAAATGGAGACAGTGTGTTGCAAAGCACCCCTCAGTGGGAGACAGTGCTATGCAAAGCACTGTGTCTTGACCAACAGTGTGTTAGGCGCAACAGAGAACAAAAAATAAAGCTACTGACACACTTCTAATACAATTATTTGTTTCAAAATCCTAATAATTGAGAGTAGATGCTACTGGGTGGATAAGAAGAGGAAAAATACACCAAGGATGAACGTAAACTTTCCAGCGAAGTCGCCAATTTGTTATGTGGAATTATGGATTACGAATAAAACACATTCCCTAAATGTGGTGCTATGCATTTAGAACAACAGATCAAAGAATTTGTAGATAGTTTTCCTAATAGTAAATAGACACACATAAATATTGGGAAACTTACTTGGAGTCCAAGCACTTCCTATTCTCCTTCTGTTGCTCTTGTTGTAGCTTTCAATCCAAGCTTGATCGCCAGACTAGTTCCTACAAGTATAAAGACTAAACAAAAAAGAGATTGCAATATATAAATGGATATTCAATTTAATTAGTTAAATAAATGAAACATGAAACATATACATCAGATAAAAATCCATAATATGAAAGACAAAAGCTTATACAGATACATATGTGGGAAAGTAAGAAGCAATCTTTATTAATGGATAGAAGGGGAGGTTATAACTAGTGATTGATTTGATGTCACCAACTCCAACATCATCCAAGCCTCATCACAATGCACATCTCTCCAGAAAAATATCACTAAACTCAAACCCTCAATTGAGATTCCAACAACATTTCTCTACTAAATTTCTTCCTTTTCAAGCCCTAGGATCTGTGCTCAATTTATAGATGAGATGAAGGTAGTTTCACAATCAATGACTTTCTAATAATAGGCAAGACATGTTCCAAAGCTCAGAGGTGTTGAATGGGCACATGGATTCGAATTTTGACACATATGCACTCTTATAGAAGGCACTAGCCATGTAGAGATTCTGGAACAATGAGAATTTTGCTCCCAATTGACCAACGCACCCTTGAGTGTCGAGAAGTGCTTTGCAGAGCACCTTGGAATGGAGGTAGTTGCATATGCAAAGCAGTTAGTCCCTTGAGAGACTGCGTTGGTGAGCTCATAGGCGATATATCATGTACTTAAAATTGGAAACCTTGCAATGGAAGTCACTGATGATTTTTTCTTGTTCTTTGTCTTAGGGAATATAGCAACTGAAATGATAAGGGATGATAGACCCTATTCATTGGTTCTAGGGATGATTTCCATTTTAACTAGGTCATTGGGAATGGTGCCCAAATTGACCTATAACAATAATATACTTAATCCCCCTCTTAGTCAAGGAATTTTCCAATCTCCCTCTTAATCAAGGACTTGATTCCAGTCTCTGTCCTAACCAAGGACTTGCTTCCAACAACAACTCTCTGCTCTTTGGTGGAGATCATGGTACCTTCAGTTTTTTCTATAGCTCCTCCTTTCAATGTAATGAATTTCATCTTCATTATTATGGAGCCTTCATCTTCCAGTTTTTCTTCATAGGGCATCATCCATCAATCACTTTCCTTCACAAACCATATTATTCATGTCATCCTTCTCTTCATTGGAAAGTGATCTTCTAGTCCACATCTAGATTTTATTCATCTAACTACATTTTCCCCATCATGTTACGTTCAGGATCTTCCATCTATTCTTGGTTGTAGATGATATCTAAAACTCTCTTTCGATATCCATATTTAAGCCCAACCAGATGTTGTTCAAAAATAAAAATGAAAATGAAATCAAAGTTACCTTTTATAATTGTCTTTCATCATGAAATATATTGCTTGCAACATCAACATCCTACATATTCATAAACACATCTCCAAGACAATCAATTCTAAGTGTCTCCTTCTTTTATAAACTTCATCATAATCTTCATACCTTTTATATGGAGACGTCATAGCCAATTCTTTTAGTCATAGGATGTTGATCACTTATATTATGTGAATATAGTTACATCTTTCACAAATTATTCTTCCTTTCTTCACATATTTCTTCGAAGGAACTTATACACATATTTCCTTCATATTTTTCAACCACCTCATATTCAATATGAGGACATATCATGTCGATTTCATCTTGTAAATATTTGAAATATTTCAAGGTATATACTTTCATCCGCCTTTTCTAAGGAATAAATCATCCATCTTTGATCGTGCTCATAATATAGCTCATTCAACCATGTAATCTGAAACTATATGATGACCTAACTTAATCTAAATATATACATACCTCCTTTATTTATTTTGGTCATCTAGATTTTTTCACCAATGGATTCCTTTCTTGAAAGTACTTCAACCATGATGCACTTATTTTTCATCATACCATCATCCTTCTAAACAATGGATCCCACACAAGGTGGAAGTTTCAGCGAGACTCTTGCTTCTTGCAAGTATATTTGAACATTATAATGAAGATTCCAATAGAGGATCTTGATTATCCTCATTCTGCAAATGCTTCTTTCTAATGATGATGATGATGTATGATGACTACTTATATCTTCTATGATGCTATATTAACTTCTTCCAACCATAAATACTATTTATTCTTTCAATGTTGTTATCATGAGTTCCTTCCTTTTCATCATGACGAATCCTACAACCACGCAGAATTTTACTTCAGCTATCCTTTCAAGCTCTTTCTTCAATCATATGTTTCTAATATGATGCCATATTCTTAATATGATTCATCCTATCACACTTGAAATGCTTCCTACCATGATAGCTATTTTTTATAAAATTTGAAAGAACTAAGTGAAGGAGATTATCTCAGTCATAGTAGAGATCTTTCACTTCCTCCTTCTTTGATTACTTCTTCTTAGATTCTCCCACTTATTCGGTGACATGGGCTTGTAATATTAAAAATTTGGAACAACTAGCAAGCCATGACTGGAAAATAAATTTTCCAGGAAAAGTTTCTACAGGATTTGAAACCAAGACCTGGATCCCTTAGATCAATGTATCTAAGACCAAAATCCAAGAGGTGGCTCAAACGAAATCCCTCTAGGTGGTTTAAACAGATCTCCCACACCTAGTTTCTTGGAAAAATGCCCAATGATGGAACTGTAGCAAATGTAAGAACATCCAATAGAGCAACAAAGTTATTTTAATGAACTTGAATAGATGAAGATACAAATAGCCAACAATTAATGTTATAGCAGTAAAAAGAGTACAATTCCTTGAGGAAGCAATCACTCAAGCAAGGCAATGCAAGCCTCAACAATACATGTACAAGGAGATGACGAACACTCCTATATATGTATAAACCCAGGCTATGACTGCGCAATTTATAGGAGGCACTGCTACAGAAATAATTTCAACACATGGATATGGAAATGTATGGCTAAAATAAAGTGGGGAACAAAGCTCTAACCCATGGAAACAATAATACATCAATCCTTAGAAGGATTGGCTAAAATATACAAAATGGAAAAAATGTTGGAGTTGCTGGGTAGCAGCTGCAACTCAGAAACTAGAAATGAATGAAGAAGGCTGAAGATGATGCACCAACTGATTAGACATCCTCCAAGATATCTTCCAAGTGAAAGGATGACCCTAACACTGAATATTTGACCCTCCAACCAATACTGCAACCGTCACTGCAGATACTCAATGAAAATAACACAGTCAATGAGAGGGACTGCGCTGTAGGTGATGAACAATGGTTGGCCTGATGCCAAATATGATGGGAATTAGCTTTAATACTCCCTCGCTGATCCTCCAAAGGCAAGGAGACTCTCTCTGAAAAATAGCTCCGGAAGTGGTGTTGTAGAACCTCCACTGCAACACCCTGCAACACAACGTTATACTTGAGCAGAAATAACGTTGTAGCTGGAGGAAGTAGCTTGGCCTCAAGCCTAGATGTGGAGAAAATGAATATCAACTCCTTCAAGAGGACTCTCTTAGAAGGAGGAAGAATTCCTAAACAAGAATACCTTGTGCTAAGTAGCACTACAACTTTGCTGAACTGCAGGAGAATGCACAAGTCTAAATAGACATAGAAATCAATAATATTCAACATGAGAAACAATGGCTTCCTTGCCCTCCTTTTAAACAAGTGAGATCCCTCTAACTATGGGTCCCACTCATTAGGATTTCCTTCACCAAAGAAACCTCTTCCCATTCATACTGCATTGTTTCTCTAAGTGATCTCCACCTCCTATCCCAGCGCAGTTGACTTGGTCAAACTTGACCTTGTCCAGTTGAAAATGATCCTGTTCACACATGAGGGTGTGAAATCTAGCTCCAATAATGATCCCCTTTAATATTATGAGGGATTTAATTCATGTTTTAATAAGCATGGGCTTCCTTACCCAATTATTTTAGCTGCTAGGTGATAAAAACAAAATTTTAATATTCCATTTAGCTGGGTGCTAAAATGGGAATATTACAGTCCTCCCCTCCCAAATGTTGCTTGTCCTCAAGAAACTGCAAGGATAGAACTGGAAAGACTCCACCCAAGGCATCGAGTTTGAAATGTGTTGAGGGACATCTTCCCCATGTGGATCCTCCATCCCCCAAGCAATCATCCATACAAAATGAGTTACCTCCCAACATGGAAACTCTTAAAAATCTCCTTCCACCTCAAGCTCCGAAAATGAAGGTGGGTTGAAAATATGAATATGGTAAGCATCATAGCCTACCCCACACTGTACTCTTCTCCACTCATGATAAGTGTAGATAAAATACTAACCCTGGGCTGCAAAATAATTTCCCTCAAGTGGCAAGATGAAGATTAGATCCCCAAAGATCTTTCCTCCAACACTGTGAATCAAGCTATCCCAAATAAATCCATATGTGATGAATAGGAAATCATCACCATATGGCATCCCATCAATCACATGGCCCACCTCAAAAAAATAAAACAAGTGTTTGGCTGTGGTGGCCATACCTCCTTTCATGCTCCCATTAGAACATGCATTGTAAAAAGTGTGGGAATCCTCTTCCCCAAGGGACACATCCAACTCCTATGTCTCTCTCCCAATCATGCTTCCAATACAAATCAGATCCATATCAACAAATGAAATCGTGATCAGCAACATAATGAGTAAAATGCTGAAGGTTTCATGTGGTGCAAGAGATTACCAACAGTTTTCCCAATAGTGACAGCGCAGTTTTCCAAACTACTGCTTCAGAAAATTACATGGAAAGTTGTTTTGTGTTACATGGATAATTATGTATGTCATGACATCTACAGATAAATAGAAAATGGCTAGGTACATCAACTTATCATTCATGAAATAAAACACTTTCCTAAGGCCATATAAGAGATGGTTGTCTCCATCATACAATTTGGCCCAATGTTGACCATGGAGCTCAATGAAAAGCTTGCCCTTTTGTGGACCAATGCACTGAATATGAACGGTAAGAGTATCCAAATGTTGTGTTAGATAATCCATGGATGAAAAAGAAATATCCTTACCATGTGTTGAGAGTAAGATGATGCATCTGTATATGAATGACTCCTCCATAGTGGTATGACACACTCCCATGAATAGGAATGAACCATATGCGGCCTGAAGACCACCCTTCTTATACTTGGTAATCCAAGTCAAGAAGACCATAGAAAGTAAGATCATCCCATTGCAATATATGTTTCCATCCACTACTCTATCATTCTCACATCCTCCTTGTCCACCAAGTGCATCAAGTGTGAAGTGATCCTGGGGATACTCCATCAATAACCCCAAGCTCCTAAGTGATAGCGTTGTTGGGCCATGCAAATAAGTTCTTTCCAACTCATAGCCCCATCCGTTGACATGCTCCCTGTCAAAGATACCTCCCATAATGCTGCTATACATAAGAAGTTTCTCCCAAGGTGAAAGTACCTCTTGATCATCTATGGCCAAGGAGATAATGCCATCTTCCACTCCTGCAACATCATGCAAAGTGTGAGAGAAAATCTGCTCTTGCTTTACAAAGAACAAGCAAAGAAACAAAATATTTTGCTGCCTCCCCATACTTCCATCATAAAAATCATGTGATGAAAACATAATGAATGATATGGATATCATATAAACACCATGCATCCTTGCCCTTTTCTACTTAAAGATGCAAGTATCCTGCCACATACCCTTAGAAAGAGGATGATGACCAAACTCTTTCAAGAGTAACCAGCACAGCCAAGCCTCCTGCTGCCCAGTATCATAAAGTTGCAAGTAGCTCACCAGCTTCTTGCTCTTCATCCACATCCACTCTCCCAATTGTGAATGTCTCCTTCCATCCTTCATCTTGGCACCCCTCCCATGAGAGCTACCATCCTCCCAAATCAGATTATTGTCTTTGCACTTCATGGGATTTTGAAATGCAATATCTTCAAGGATCAATTTGATCATATAAGGATCCAAATAGGTGGTATGCAAAAACCTCCAATCATGATGTGTGTGGCTCAAGGAATTTCCAACACAAGCGTGAGAGATGTTATCCATCCTAAGATGTCCTCCATCTTCTATCTGCTCCTCCTTGAATCCATGAAGATTCAAGTGTGAGAAAGGAAGAGAATCCTTGCACTCCATTATGTGTTGAAGTGCACCTCTAATGAAATCTCTCCATGAGATCTCCTTCTCATCAAAAGTCCTCCAAAATCAATGAGGTCTTGGATCTGTTAAAAGTAAAAGTTTCTCTTTGAGCTGAGAGGTGCTCATTGAGAAAGGGTCATCTAGAAAGGAGAAATGGTCTCTCACTTCAAGATTTCTACTATCTTCCATCCTTCCCTTCAAGTATTCAAACCCCAACCTCAAGTGTGATATGCAATCCAACAATGGCTCATGAGGATGATGGTTTATTTCCTCCTTGAATGTTCTCATGTTGCATAGTGCAGTGCAATCTTGCTTCTCTAGGTTAGCAATGTGTTTTGATTCTTGGTAATTTAAATGTGAGTTTCCACAATCCTCAAAAGAATTTGCTGAAATAGAAAGTGGAACACATTCATACCTTTATGGGACTTTCGATATCCTTGTAAGGCTGCACCAGTTCTTTCCTCCAATGAGATGGTTGCACCATTTGTAGATGTATAAGGCTGCTCTCCCAAGGCTGTGACAATGCTGGTACATGTCTCCTCCCATGGTGGTGTGGGCCTTCTCTCCTCTGACCTTTCTCCGTCAAAGGTTCTAATCAACCCTTGAGTGAACTCAGAAAAATAAGTCACTCTTGTATGGCTTAAGTGACTGAACCACCAAGCATTGGCTTCACCCTCCAGGTGCAGTGCTACAACTTCTACTGCCTCCCTCTCTACCACTGGATGTAGTAGGAAGAATGTCTCAAGCTTCCTTGCCCAAGCTCTTGTTGTAGTTTACCCATCAAATGTAGACAATAGGAATCTATTGCCTTTGATCTCTCTTTTGGTGCATGGTCTCTTCTCTTCCTTCCACTGGATGAATTGTGGAAAATCTAGAGTATTCGCTAAGGCTCTAGGTTGATATTTGAACTCAACAAGGTAATTACTTAGAATCTGATGATCCAAGTGTCCTTCATGCTCATTTTCTTCTTCTTGATGAGAATAGGAAGTGCATGGTCCTTCCTCTTCTTTTTGCTCCTTTTTCTTGACCTCCTTGGAGAGGCTCTCCTTATTTCTGAAAACTAATGAGAGCAAGCTCATATTCTTCAACATCTTTATCTTCTTATGTCTTCTTGGACTGAGACTCATAGGCTGAGCCAAGAAAGATGATTTGATACCACTATAGCATCCCAAAATAGGATCTGCTAGCAAGGCATGACTGGAAAACGCATTTTCCAGGAATGGATGCTACAGGATTTGAAACTAAGACCCGGATCCCTTAAATCACTGTATCTAAGACCAAAATCCAAGAGGTGGCTCAAAATAAATCCCTCTAGGTGGGTTAAACAGATCTCCCACACCTAGTTGTCTTGGAAAAATTCTCAATGATGGGACTGCAGCAAATGTAAGAACATCCAATAGAGAAACAACGTTATTTTAATGAACCTGAATAAAAGTAGATACAAATAGCCAAAAATTAATGTTATAGCAGTAAAAGGAGTATAATTACTTGAGGAATAAATCACTCAATCAAGGCAATGCAAGCCTCAACAATACATGTACAAGGAGATGAGGAACACTACTATATATGTATAAACCCAGGCTATGACTGCGCAGTTTATAGGAGGCACTGCTATAGAAATAATATCAATACATGGATATGGAAATGTATGGCTCAAATAAAGTGGGGAGCAAATCTCTAACCCCTGGAAACAATAATACATCAATCCTTAGAAGGATTGGCTGAAATATACAAAATGGAAAAAATGTCGGAGTTGCTGGGTAGCAGTTGTAACTCAGAAATTGGAAATGAATGAAGAAGGCTGAATATGATGCACCAGCTGATTAGACCTCCTCCAAGGGATCTTTGAAGTGAAAGGATGATCCTAACACTGAAGATCTGACCCCCCAAACCAATACTGCAACCCTCACTGCAGATACTCAATGAAAATAACACAGTCAATGAGAGGGACTGCGCTGTAGGTGATGAACAATGGTTGGCCTAATGCCAAATATGATGGGAATCAGCTCAAATACTCCCTCGCTAATCCTCCAAAGGCAAGGAGACTCCCTCCTTTGAAAAATAGCTCCGGAAGTGGTGTTGTAGAACCTCCACTGCAACACCTTGCAACACAACATTATACTTGAGCAGAAATAACGTTGTAGCTAGAGGAAGTAGCTTGGCCTCAAGCCTAGATGTGGAGAAGATGAAGAGAAACTCCTTAAAGAGGCCTCTCTTGGAAGGAGAAGGAATTCATAAACATGAATACATTGTGCTAATCAGCACTGGAACTCTGCTGAACAACAGGAGAATGCACAAGTCTAAACAAACAAAGAAATCAATAATCTTCAACATGAGAAACAATGGCTGCCTTGCCCTCCTTTTAAAAAAGTGAGATCCCTCTCACCATGGGTCCCACTCATTAGGGTTTCCTTCACCAAAGAAACCTCTTCCCATTCATACTGCGTTGTTTCTCTAAGTGATCTCCACCTCCTATCCCAACGCTGTTGACTTGGTCAAACTTGACATTGTCCACTTGCAAATGATCCTGTTCACACATGAGGGTGTGAAATACAGCTCCAATAATGATCCCCTTTCATAATATGAGGGATTTTATTCATGTTTTAATAAGCATGGTCTTCCTTACCCAATTATTTTAGCTGCTAGGTGATAAAAACAAAATTTTAATATTCCATTTAGCTCGGTCCTAAAATGGGAATATTACAGGGCTTCAGTTCTTTCTTTCATTTTCTTGTTGTCCTTCTTGAGTTTCAGAAAATATCTCTTCAAATTCCGATATTTCTTATATTCGTAGGATTGGATCTTTGACATATCAATATTCTTCTTGTTTTGAGGACCAAACTTACCAACCTTTCCTTTTATCCTAGCCATGGCAGCAAATTCTTTAACTTGTTCGGTTGGTCCTACATTACTTTTTACCTTCAACCTGGTTTCTTCAATCTTACACAATGACTAGAGTTCACTGAATGGGGTTTCTTCTTTCTTTATATAGATGCTTGATACAAATTTGCCCCATTCATCAGGTAGTGCATTGAGCACCATGGTAGTCATATCTTTGTCAGAAATTTTTCCCGCAACTCTTGCAGTTTATCTCGTATTTATGACACCCTCAAAATATATGAGGCTAGACCTTATTCCTTTGATACCATCATCTTGTATATCTTAGTTAACAAAGATATTACTTCTGCTATAGTGCTTACGGAGAATATTCTACCAGCTTGTCACATACGTCTTTTGACTTCTCCAAATTTTCTACATAAGGGATGAGAGAATTATTGATTAATTCCATAAGAATACTTTGAGCCCTTATTTCCCAATTAATATACATTGATATAGATTGAGATTCTTCCTTGAAGTTTTGAAAATTAAAGCCTTAACATGTCCAATGACTTCATTTTCTTTGAGGATCAAATTGTCCTACTTTTCCAGGCATGGAAATTTGATGACCCAACCAAATTATTGCTTTCCTTGCATAATGAAGTCATTTTGATAGTATATTCAATCATAGATATAAGGATACTTAATTGTCAAGTAAAGATTCTCATTTTATGGTGATACCTTCAACTTAATGCTTTCCTAATTTTGATGATGATTAATGATGATAGATTTCTTGAATATGACAATATTTATTCTAGAGATGTCCTTCTTCATATAATATTGTGATGTGATCGTCGTTTCAATGAGAGGTTAATCAACTTGATGGATTTGATGATGATGGAAATACTTTTGTTTTCTTCCTTAGAATGTGGTGACTTCAAGATGCTTCGAATGTGTAGTCCTTTTTAAAAGTGAATTCTTTGAGGTATTTTTCTTCTTGTGATGATTATTGTAAAATGTATGAGTTTCCTAAGGACGCTTCAAGTGTAGTACCATTCTTTGGATGAGCTAGGGTTTTGAGGTTTTATTTTATATTCCTTAGTTCATTCCTCATGATTTCCCTGTGCTTGGTCCTTGTGTATCCCTTCTTGATGGTACGATGTCCTCCTTGATGTCTTGATATTTCTTGATACTCCTTTTGATGGTCCTTCTTCAATATGCCTTTCCTTGTCTTGTCACCTTATCTCTCAAACCATGTTGAGAGATATAGGGGAAAAAATTAGATGATTTCTCTTAATTTGATAATTTCTTGTGATGTATTTTTTGTTAATTTTCTTCTTCTTTCCCTTCATTATATACCAAATCATAAAGAATGATGAGACAAGATGACACGAGGTAAAGGTGACAAGTCAGGGCAAAAACCTCTCCTCTTGAGAGGAAAACCCACAATAAATCTTCTCCTCTTATAAAAATTCAAATGACAAATTGCAAGACCTATGACCCTTGACCAAAACCCCTCCAAGACCAATTCAAACTTATCCTTTTAAGAAATTTCTTCTAGCAAAGTAAACCCAAGTTAATCCAGCTTCACAATTGCTACAACTCTCTACTAACACTGTTACCGATGAAATAGGTAACCTGACCTCAAAACGGGAACTCTAACCCAAAAAGACTCAAAAAACATGAAAAAATACCCCAAAAACAAAAAAAGTGTATTCCAGAACGCACTTGGTTTTTTTTGAAGGTCAAATTTCAACATTTTATAAAATTATGCTAAAAACAAAATTGTTTCTTGAAAAAAGGATTGAAAAAACACCCTCAAAACAAAACCAATTGATGCTAGAATAACAAAAAAAAAAATTGTGTCATATTTTTGACATTTTTAAAAATAGAAATAACATTTTTTAATTTTTAAAATTCAAACATTAAAAAAAACCTAAAATTTAAGAAAAAAACTAAATTTAAAAAATAAAAACATTTTAAAGCTTAAAATTTAAAAATATATAGGAATAAAAAAATAAAAATAAAAACAAAATAAAAATTTTAATTCAAACATTAAAAAAAAACCTAAAATTTAAGGAAAAAAATTTTAAAAATGAAAGATTAAAATTTCAAAATATATAGAAATAAAAAAATAAAAATAAAAACGAAATAAAAATATTAAATTAAAAAAAAAAAATTTTAAAAAGAAAGAAATTATAAAAAATAAAATATAGAAATTAAATTTAAAAAAGAAAAAGAAAATGTTTATTAAATTAGAAAAAAAAAATTAAATTTAAAGAAATATATTAAATTTTAAAAAATTTAGAACTTTAAAATAAAAATTAAAAAAAAAATAAATAAATAAATATTGAAATTAAAAGTAAAAAAATGAAAAATTAATTAAAAATAAAAAATGAAAAATAAAATACAATAAAAATATTAAATTTAAAAAAATATATATATTTAAAAAAAAATAGATTTTAAAAAATAAAATAAATTTAAATTATAAAAAATAATATATATATATATATATATATATATATATTAGATTTTATTAAATTTTAAAAAATGTTAATATTAAAATAACAAATTAAATTAAAAAAAAAATTTAAATTTTAACAAATAAATGAACAAACAAATAATTTTGAAATAAAAAATAAATTTTAAATATAAAGAAAAAAAAAAAATTGTTAAAACAAAAAGTTAAAAATTGAAAAAAATAAATTAAAAAAAATATATTAAATAAAAAACAAATTAATTTGAAAATTTTAAGTTTAATATATATATATATATATATAATTTTAAATACACAATTTTAATTGAAAAAAAAATTATGTAAAAAATAATAATAATAAATTCAAATAAATTAAAAAAAAAATACAAAATTTACTAAATTTCAAAAAATTAAATGAAAAAACTGTAGAAATTTGCTGAATAATGAATGTTTATTCGCTGTGATTAACCTGATCATACATCAATTCGAATTGCATGCATAACACATAATCGCTTCTACCATTAATCATCAATTTGCGGAAATAGAAACAGTCACATGCGCACATAAACACAATATGTAATGGGGAAAGCTTATAGCTGAAAACCCCCAGCTATTTGTATATTATAATAGAAGAGAAACATGTAACAATCTCAGTACAATACTCCTCACAAGTACTCAGTACTGTCTCCAAAGGTTACACACAAACTAGTTTGGTTTTGAACAAGTCACAGGTTCAAAACTCATCCACTAATTGCCTGCCTCTATTGCGCAATCAAGGCTGGTCTAATGAGAGATCCAAGTTCGAATCTCACTGGCTCCAACTGCGCAATCATCATTGGCAATCTCCTCCAATGCTTGTGCTAAACTCATGCACAACTGCTGTCGCAACTAATAGAAAACTCACCCTTTCATCTACCTCTTCCACTGGTCTCCACTGAACTGTCCATGCACTGTAGTGAACTGATGTGTTCTTGAGTTGAATAATGAGTTAATAATTAGTGAATTAAATAATATTTAATTCACTCCACTCATCACTAGTTGATTAGCTAGTTAAACTAATCACAACTAGTTCAACTAAGTTAAACCAAACACAACTCCACCAACTGTCTCATCAACTCCACCAAAACTCTGCCACTGAAGTCCTAACTGAAGTCAACCATGCATGAGCTCACCAAACCCCAAGGAATAGCGTAATTCCTTCTGTCAGATGCATGGGCCACATCCGTAGCTCCAACTGAAGTGCTGTAAGAGAATAAACTGAAGTTTAGAGTCCAAATATTATTAAGGGCTAATAATATTTGATTGACCTATTTTTAGACAGGCAGTCTAAAAATAGACTTCGACCTGTATGTCTAAAAATAGAGGTCCATCTATTTTTACCAACTCGACCAATCATCCAAGAATAGCATACTGCAACTCCTAGACCAAGCTCCATATGTCTAAAAATAGACATAGTCTAAAAATAGACTTTGCGCCAAAAATAGCCTGCGGGCCCACTTAGTGAAGGCGACTTCATTTCACTAAGCTCCATCATCTTGTGGCATTTTCAACACTCCCTCTCAACAAGATATGGATTATCTGCAACCCCTATCCTGCCTCTGTGGAATTCGAACTTGCTCTTGGTGAG